>JAXQQM020066938.1:162500-172500 GCA_034641835.2 Pinus albicaulis | reverse complement strand
TTGGGTTTTGTAAGGCCCCAAGACTTCATGAGGCACGTTCGTGGTAACGGGCGCGCCCGTCGGGCGTTCAGGCGCCGTGTCACGTTACGGGCAAGCTGCTGCACAGTAACTGCATGGGCGCGGGTGTGTGGCGGCGAGCGGCATGGGAGTGTCGCACATAGCCGGCGGTGGCATTCGAAAAAGCGATGTTACAGGTGAAACGTCATAGCGTAGCCGGAGTCATAGAACCGACGCACGAGTTGAGCGGCCAACGCTACACGAGTGGGCGGACAGCTGAACGATGGGGGTCATCTCGGGTCGACCGAGTGACCCACGACACGCACATGATATGCATATTAATACGGCGTGTGGATGACTGAGACATCATCCAATTATAGTGCTGTAGATGATTTTTGTGGGCTAGTTAATGATTTTCAAGCATTGTAAGCTTGAAAAAAAAGTGACTTGCCTTGCCAAAGAGCAAAGGGGGTCTTTTGCTGGATTGGAACTTATACTCTATTTCGTATTTATGAAACATATTATCGGGCAGACCCATTATTAACTGGGAGTTGCCCCTCCCTTGTATGTATGGGCATACACTATGGATGTGATGATGATGTTCATTTTTTCCACACATTGAAAGAACATTTGATTAACTAATTTAACAAGTGTTGCTAAAGGCGTAGTCTACATACTTGAGTATTATGAAAAGGAGAAGTACGGTAGTGCCGCACCCCGTCTATAGCATGGTTGAAAGGTCACCGAAGGTCTAGGGGCGTGACAGGTTTCCTCGCCCCGCCATGACGACAGTCGCCCAACTGTGCGAAATGTAAGGTTTCCATGTCCCTGCTCAATGGACACCGTCCAATTATATGCCCTCCGCGACGGAAACCGCCCCTGTAAGACCCACGAGCCAAGGACGAAGATGGAAGGCGTTGGAAGTGTTCAGTGGACATGCGACGAATGACGAAAACTATGACGAAAGGTTAGACGGGCGCGCCGATGGACTAAAACATCGTTCGGCTACTATGCAACGTTATCATGGTGACCGTGCGACGTTTAGGAGCGACATGCATAAACACGTCCAAAAATGGCCGTGTGTTGGCTTGGAGGTTTTATAGGCCGACCGTGGTGGCAAGCTGATGTTAAGGATGAAATGCCACATCGTAACCAAGGCTTTATGGGCGTTTACTGGGTCGGCCTTATATGGGTCAAGCCCCACCCATGGAAGCAATGTGTGGGCAAAGGCACATACGAAAGGAGGACGTGCGATGGACGATAAAGGAAAGAAAGAAGGACATCAACATCTTTCTGATTCCACCATTGGTAAGCTAATGCTTGAGCCAGAGCGAAGGTCGAGGGTGGAGGGCGAAGCCGCAATAGGGAAATAGAGTCTAGGTCGAGTTGGGTAAAAACCCATTCGGCGTTCACCTGCAGGTCGAGTCGGGTTCCTTCCGCAAGGCGCGTGTGGTGCAGTGTTTAGTGCATGGTCGAGTCGGGTTCCTTCCGCAGGATGCGTGGAGAACAGTGTTCAGGGCGGGCGCGTTCAGGTCTAGTCGGGTTCGTGCAGCGCGCCCGCATTCCGGGCATGTGGAACAGTGTTTGAAGGCATGGAGTTCGTTCAGCAGGGTCGGGTCGGGTCGGGTCGGGTCGAACGCATTTAGGAAACGCGTGCAGACCATGACCCCAGTGACCCATGTGCGAAAACGCGTTCAGGGTGCCGAGGGCGTCTGTGACACGAGTGACCCACTCGAACCAGAATTCGTGCAGACTTCAGAAACATGTTCTGAACAGGAATTTTGTGTTCCTTTGGATTTTTTGCACTGTTGGGAAGCTATTAAGGCTAGACCCAGGTACAAGCACATTTGGCAAGAAGCATAAATGGTTTATGGAGGCTTGGTTGTATAGTTATTGCAGATTGTACATATTTATTGAAGTATAATACTGGGCAAACTTACTAACGGGATTTTCCCCTCCCTTGAATGTATGGGCGTTCATGTGGTTTAATATTGATTTTTATTGCTGTTTTATTTCCGCACAGGAGCACTTTGGAAGATTAATTAAACAAGTGTTGAGTTAGGCGTAGTCTACTTATTGAGTATTTGAAAAGAGAAAAATAAGGTAGTACCGCACCCGTCTATAGAGCGGTTGGGAGACTACCACAGGTATAAGGGCGTGACAGTTGGTATCAGAGCTACATTTTTGTTGCTTTTTTATTATTATTATTGAGCAGGGATACCATTACAAAATTGCAGGTGGTATTGAAGCTTGATGGATGAGTTTTTTTCATTGGAAATGAACTTCAAAGAAATTAAAGAGAAGTCGAAGGAAGTGGAAAAGGAGTTTGATGAGGCGAGTCGGACCATTGATACATTGTGCAAGAGGAGGACATCTGGCATGAGAAAAGATGAAATGTTTCGACTTATGAAGAAAGTGAGAATTCTCCGAGCAAAAATGGACAAGGTGGAAGAAGAGAGAAGGAAGTTACTTGATAAGCTTCTCAAGCTTAAAGACCTTGGAAAGATGAAGCATGGTGGCATGAAGCCCACTGTGGCTGAACCAAAGGATGTTGTAGATGTGATTGAAGTCAAGGAAGAAGCTGATGAACAAGTTGGACCAGGACCAAGCACATTACAAGCATTGATGGTGGACGATTCACACAAGGATGTTGCAGATGTGGTAGAAGTCGAGGATGAACTTGATGAACAGGTTGGACCAGGGCCAAGCACATCGCAAGCATCGGTGATGGATGATTCTGGGGAGGATTTCGAGGATGTGGATATGATCGAGGAAGAACTCGTGGAACAAGTTGAACCTGGACCAAGCACATTGCAGGCATTGGGGGATGAACCACATGAAAATGTTGCAGAAGTGACAATGATCGAGGAGGAACTTTATGAGCAGGCAGTACCAGGATCGGAAGCATTGCAGACATTGATGAGGAAATAGGACACTCGCTTAGAGATTCTTCATGAAGACATGGCTCGTGTTTCAATTGAGCATCTGGGAGATGGACCGTATGCAGGGATGGGAAAGAAGATGACTTCTTTTCCAATACCATGGAGGACCTTTCCTCGGATGAGTATGATGGAACCTTGTACATTGGAGAAGCGAGGGGAGCATTTCTTGTTGTAGGCCTTGATAGGGAAATTTGTGACCTCGCTCTAGTAGGTTCAAATTCCCGTGACAAGGGTGGAACTTGATGATCTCTGTGATAGATACGAGTCATGCTTAGCCACATGGAAACTAGCTAGGTTCCTGGCATGACTCATGGACTACCTTGGTGGTAGGGCACATTGTCTGGGTAGACTTCTTCATGGCTTACAACCAAGAAGGAACTCTTGGTGCACCTTTAGTAGGGGAGAAGCCTTGGAGGAAGTACCCATGATGATGATGGTAGAAGTGACCGAGGGCACTTAACCTGTACACTATACACATGATGATGACTAGGGTTGAGGCGAGTCTACTCTTGATGGACACATGGGCAACCAAAGTCATGTACATTGACACGAGGGCATGGCAGGACATTATGTGGAGACATTATGCAGGTGCACTTACTGGGTGCCCACTTATGAGCATCATGGAGGAGTTTCAAGAAGGAATATGCTGAGCATGATCGATTATTGGTGCTACATGGAGATCTTTTATAGATGGGCTGATGGACGTTGTTCACTTTGAGCAACAAGACATTGGTTGGATGAGCAGCCTACGAGCACATTCATATGACTTGCGGGGTGAGAACAACTTGTGGTGGCACTCGCGGGCAATACAAGTATGCTTGCCAACGCTTTGGATAGGATGATGCGTGGGAGTTCATGGTGGAGTTTCATTCATTGGAGGCTTCATACTACAATGATCTTGCAGTATCTGGTTCACTGAGGAACTGAGATCGAGACTGGTCTTGATTTTGATGCACTATGGGATGCATACCTTCGAGCGGGGAAACGCGTTCGGTCGGGTCGGGTCGCGTGAGGGCGCCCAAGGAAACGCGTTCGGGTCGGGTCGTGTGAGGGCGGCCGTATAAAAAATGCTAAGTTGTGACCGCCCGCGTGCCTTGTGCACGTTCGCGCGGCCAGTTTCCGATTTTCTCCCTTGTGCCTTCGTTCGGGCGGGTCGGGTCGAGTCGTGCCGTGCGAGGGGGGGCCGTATAAAAAATGCTAAGTTGTGACTGCTCGTGTGCCTTGTGCACGTTCGTGCGACCCGTTTTCCGTTTGCTCCCTTGTGCCTTCGTTCGGGCGGGTCGGGTCGTGCCGTGTGAGGGCGCCCAAGGAAACGTGTTAGGGTCGGGTCGTGTGAGGGAGGCCGTATAAAAAATGCTAAGTTGTGACCGCCCCTGTGCCTTGTGCACGTTCGTGCGACCCGATCGCCGTTTGCTCCCTTGTGCCTTCGTTAGGGCGGGTCAGGTCGTGCCGTGTGAGGGCGCCCAAGGAAACGCGTTCGGGTCGGGTCGTGTGAGGGAGGCCGTATCGAAAATGCTAAGTTGTGACCACCCGTGTGCCTAGTTGTCATGCCCCTATACCTTCGGTGTCTTTCAACCACGCTATAGACGGGTGCAGCACTACCGTACTTTTTTCTTTTTCCAAATACTCAAGTATACAGACTACGCCTTTAGCAACACTTGTTAGTTATTAACCAAAGGTTCTCTCGATATGCGTAAATAAATATAAACATCATTATCAATCCACAAGTATGCTCATACATACAAGGGAGGGGCAATTCCCTGTTAATAATGAGTCTGACCGATAATACGTTTCATAAATATGAAATAATAAGTTCCATTCCAGCAGAAGCCACTTCTGCTCCTTGGCAAGGCAAGTTAGCCTTTTGAGCAAGCTCTAAGGCTTGTCAACCATCAAACTAGCCTACAACAATCATTTACAATCATCAGAATTCACCTTGGGAATATCCTACAAAAAACTGCCCAAGTGCTGCCGGGTCACTCAAATCGGCACTACAAATCAGTTTAGACCATCCCTCGAGCTCCCTGTGTGTCCAATCTGCTTCCCAACTGTACGGTTAGATGTGGCCCGTCAATACGCACATTCGAAAATTTACGGCACTCAATTCCGACTCCGGACGCTCCCGGAATGGCTTCCGCACTGTCGTGTAGTTTGTGCAGAGGCGCCCAGTCGTGGGTCAACCAACCCACCCAGCCAAACACGTTCGTGTCGGGTCGGGCGCGCCGGGTTAGGACGCCTGGCCAAAGGCGTTCGGGTCGGGTCTGGCGCGCCGGGTGAGGGTGCTATGCCAAACGCGTTTGGGTCGGGTTGGGCGCACCGGGTGAGGGTGTCGGGCCAGACGCGTTCGGGTCGGGACGGGCGCGCCCTGTCGCATCGGGTGAGGGCGCCCGACCAAACGCGTTCGGGTTGGGTCGTTTGGGCCGAGGGCGCCCGTATCAGATTTGCTAAGTTGTGACTGCCCGGGTGCCTTTTGCACGTCCAAGTGACCCGTTTTCCGTTTGCTCCCATGTGCGTCCGTTCGGTCGGGTGGGCCGTGTGGCACCGGGTGAGGGCATCCGTTCGGGTCAGGCTGTTTGGTTGGAGGGTGCCCATGTCAGATTTGCTAAGTTGTGACTGCCCGGGTGCCTTGTGCACATCCGGGCAGCCCGTTTTCTGTTTGCTCCCATGTGCGTCCGTTTGGTCATGCCAAGTGAGGGCATCCGTTCGGGTCGGGTCGTTCGGTCGTGGCGGGTGAGGGCATCCATTCGGGTCGGGTCGTTTGGTCGTGCCCGGTGAGGGCGTCCGTTCGGGTCGGGTCGGGTCGTTTGGCCCAAGGGCGTCCGTTCGGGTGGGCGTGCCAGGTGAAGGTGTCCGTTCGGGTTGGGTCGGGTGGGCGTGCCGGGTGAGGGCGTCCGTTCGGGTCGGATCGAGTCATTTGGTCGTACCGGGTGAGCGCGTTTGTTCAGGTCGGGTTGGGTTGTTTGGCCCGAGGGCGTCCGTTCGGGTGGGTGTGCTAGGTGAGGGCGTCCGTTCGGGTCGGGTCGGGTCGTTTGGTTGTGCCGGGTGAGGGCGTCTGTTTGGGTCGGGTCGGGTCGTTTGGCCCGAGGGTGTCCGTTCGGGTGGGCATGCCGGGTGAGGGCATCCGTTCGGGTCGGGTCGGGTTGTTTGGCCCGAGGGCGCCCGTGTCAGATTTGCTAAGTTGTGACCGTCCGGGTGCCTTGTGCACGTCCGGGCGGCCCGTTTGCCGTTTGTTCCCATGTGCGTCCGTTTGGTCGAGCGCGCTGGGTGAGGGCGTAAATTTTGGTCGGGTCATTTGGTCGTGCCGGGTGAGGGTGTCCATTCGGGTCGGGTCGGGTCGTTTGGCCCGAAGGCGTCCGTCCGAGTGCGCGTGCCGGGTGAGGGCGTCAGTTCGGGTCGGGTCGGGTCGGGTCGTTTGGCTCGAGGGCGCCCGTGTCAGATTTGCTAAGTTGTGACCACCCAAGTGCCTTGTGCATGTCCAGGTGACCAGTTTGCGTTTGCTCCCATGTGCGTTCGTTTGGTCGGGTCGTTTGGTCGTGCCGGGTGAGGGTGTCCGTTCGGGTCGGGTCGTTCGGTCGTGCCGGGTGAGGGCGTCCGTTCGGGTCGGGTCGGGTCGTTTGGCCCGAGGGCGTCCATTCGGGTGGGCGTGCCGGGTGAGGGCGTCCGTTCAGGTCGGGTCGGGTCATTTGGCCCAAGGGCGCCCGTGTCAGATTTGCTAAGTTGTGACCTTCCGGGTGCCTTGTGCACTTCCGGGTGGCCCGTTTTCCGTTTACTCCCATGTGCGTCCATTTGGTCGGGCGCGCCAGGTGAGGGCGTCCGTTCGGGTCAGGTCGTTTGGTCGTGCCAGGTGAGGGTGTCCGTTCGGGTCGGGTCGTTCGGTCGTGCCGGGTGAGGGCGTCTGTTCGAGTCGGGTCGGGTCGTTTGGCCCGAGGGCGCCCGTGTCAGATTTGCTAAGTCGTGACTGCCCGGGTGCCTTGTGCACGTCTGGGTGGCCTGTTTGTCGTTTGCTCCCATGTACGTCCGTTTGGTCGAGTCGTTTGGTCGTGCCGGGTGAGGGCGTTCGTTCGGGTCGGGTCGTTCGATCGTGACAGGTGAGGGCGTCCGTTCGGGTCGGGTCTTTTGGTCATGCTGGGTGAGGGTGTCTGTTCAGGTCGGGTCGTTTGGTCGTGCCGGGTGAGGGCGTCCATTCGGGTCGGGTCGTTTGGTCGTACGGCACGATGGCGTCCGTTCGGGTGGGCGTGCCGGGCGAGGGCGTCTGTTCGGGTCGAGTCGGGTCGTTTGGCCCGAGGGTTCCCATGTCAGATTTGCTAAGTTGTGACCGCCCGAGTGCCTTGTGCACGTCCGGGTGACCCATTTGTTGTTTGCTCCCATGTGCGTCCATTCGGGTGGGCGCGTCGTGTCGCCCCGGGTGAGGGCGTTCGTTCGGGTCGGGTCGTTTGGGCGTGCCGGGTGAGGGCGTCCGTTCGGGTCGGGTCGTTTGGCCCGAGGGCGCCGGTGCCATATTTGCTAATTTGCGACCGCCCGGGTGCCTTGTGCACGTCCGGGCGGCCCGTTTGCCATTTGCTCCCATGTGCGTCCGATCGGGGGGGCGCTCCGTGTCGGTGTCGGGTGAGCGCATCATTGGGTAGAGTCGTATATGTAGCGCCTGAAATGAGAATCGTCAGGTCGGGCTAAGTGGTTTATTGAAATATGTCGAATTTTCTAAAGACAACGATAGCCGATTTTGCTGTGTGCACGTACTGCCTTCGACCCGTTACCTTTTATATGTGCATCTGTCGGGTAGGCGCGTGTGTAAAATCAGGGTTAAGGAGCATCGGGTCGGGTCGGGTCGTTTGCTTTGAGGGCGCGTGCTCGATTTTATTTAAGTTGTGGCCATACAGGTACTTCGTGTATGTCCGGCAGAAGCCACGTTCTTGTTTGCTCCGTAACCGTCCATTCGGGTGAGCGCGTCGTGTGCGTGATGTTTGGGTGAGGCGTCTCTCCGTTCGGGCGGGCGTGCCAGGTGAGGTCGTCCGTTCGAGTGGGGTCGTTTGGCCCGAGGGCGCCCGTGTCAGATTTGCCAAGTTGTGACCGCCCGGGTGCCTTGTGCACGTCCGGGCGGCCCGTTTGCCGTTTGCTCCCATGTGCGTCCATTCGGGTGGGCGTGCCGTGTCGTGCCGGGTGAGGGCGTCCGTTCGGGTCGGGTCGTTTGGGCGGCGCCGTTATCGGTTGCTAAGTTGTGACCACCGGTGCCTTGTGCACGTTCGGGGGTCCATTTTGTTTGCTCCCATGTGCGTACGGTGGGGTCGGGTGTCCGTGTCCTTGTCGGAGTGATGGCAGTATTCTAGTTAGGGTGGGCGTGCAGTGTGACGTCCAGATTCGAGGTCGGAGTCGTTTGGCAGGGAACCACGATGTCGAGATTTGCTAAGTTGTGACCGCACGAGTGCCGCTTGTGCACGTACGAAGCGTTTCCGTTTGCCGTTTTGCTACCATATTAAAAGTCCGTTAGAGTGGCGCGCCATGTCGCCTCGGGTGAGGCGTTCGTTCGGGTCTTGTCGGCAATTCGTGTCGGGTGGTCTTAACTCGGGTGGGGTCGTTTGGCCCGAGGGCGCCCGTGTCAGATTTGCTAAGTTGTGACCGCCCGGGTGCCTTGTGCACGTCCGGGCGGCCCGTTTGCCGTTTGCTCCCATGTGCGTCCGATCGGGGGGGCGCTCCGTGTCGCCCCGGGTGAGGGCGCACGGACGGGGGCGTTCGGGTCGCCCTATTTTGTCCGAGGGTGCGCTTATCAGATTTTCTTTTCATGTGAAAGGTGGGTTGGTAATTGAGTTGTTTTGCTCGGTTGTGCCTGAAGAATGGCCTTGGGTCATTTGTAGGGTCGTCGACTTTCTTCTCTCCATCACCACTCGGTAGCATATGAGCGGTAATGCTGGCCATGCTTGTCCTTGGAGGCATGTTTGAACAATCTCTCCCGTCCACTCTGTTTTCTAGCATTTGGATGGGGTTGTTGTGTGTGGCTCTTTGAGATGACTGGCCGCCTGTTGGCATTGTTGAAATTGGCT
The DNA here is from genome assembly GCA_034641835.2 of Pinus albicaulis. Classification (NCBI taxonomy): domain Eukaryota; kingdom Viridiplantae; phylum Streptophyta; class Pinopsida; order Pinales; family Pinaceae; genus Pinus; species Pinus albicaulis. The sequence goes on along the minus strand of JAXQQM020066938.1, from coordinate 163,526 downwards.
CTCCGGTAACTCTCTCTCGTGCCCCTTGGTTGCACGTTTGCTTTGTTGAAATCAGCGTTTTGCTATGTCGCTCGTTGGCTCCGTCGATGTCGGCTCTTCTCTATATTGTTCTTCTCCTCCCTTTTTGCTTGCTTGTGGGGGGAGGAGTTGGACTTTCGTGTGAAAGGTGGGTTGGTAACTGAGTTGCTTGTTCGGGTGTGCCTGAAGAGTGGCCTTGGGTCATTTGTAGGGTCGTCGACATCCATCTTCTCTCCATCCCCACTCGGTAGCGCATGAGCGGTAATGTTGGCCATGCTTGTCCTGGGAGGCATATGTGAAAAGAGCTACCCTTCTGCTCTGTGTTCTCAGAGTTGGATGAGGTCGTTGTGTGTGGCTCCTTGAGACAACTGGCCGGTCGCCTATGTCGCTCTCGTGCCCCTTTCTCGCTCGTTGGCTCCGTCGATGTTGGCTCTTCACTATATTGTTCACCTCCTCCCTTTTTGGTGGGTTGGAGAGGTGTGATTTTGTCTCGTTGGCTTCGTGAAATCGGCTCCTTGCTATATTGTTCACCTCCTCCCCTTTTAGTGGGGGGAGGGGTTGGATTTTTGTGTGAAAGGTAGGTTGGTAATTGAGTTGCTTGTTCGGGTGTGCCTGAAGAATGCCCTTGGGTCATTTGTAGGGTGGTCGACATTAAGATTCTCTCCATCCCCACTCGGTAGCACATGAGCGGTAATGTTGGCCATGCTTGTCCTGGGAGGCATATGTGAAAAGAGTTACCCTTTCACTCTGTGTTCTCAGAGTTGGATGAGGTCGCTGTGTGTGGCTCCTTGAGACAACTGGCCGGTCGCCTATGTCGCTCTCATGCCCCTTGCTCGCTCTTTGGATCTTCGCTATATTGTTCACCTCCTCCCTTTTTGGTGGGTTGGAGAGGTGGGCTTTTGTCTCATTGGCTTCGTGAAATCGGCTCCTCGCTATATTGTTCACCTCCTCCCCTTTTGGTGGGGGGAGGGGTTGGATTTTCGTGTGAAAGGTGGGTTGGTAATTGAG
>JAXQQM020066938.1:155000-157500 GCA_034641835.2 Pinus albicaulis | reverse complement strand
TTTCTCGTCGGGGCCCTTGGCTTTTCTAGTGGTCAAGTTTAGGTTGTGGCTTGTCTCTGCTTGGTTGTTTGATTGCCGCTTGTTATGTCGTGTAGATAGAAAGGATGTTGCGTCGCAATGTAGTATGTGGAAGGGTGCGAAAACGTGGGATGCTTTTGATTGGGTGCCTTGTTTTCCTTCTTTTTGGTTAAGCCAATGTCCCCTCGCGCGGCGGTGGCCCTCTGTTTTTCTAGCTAGCGTTGCTTGAAATTTGGCCCCCTTTCTCTCAAATTGGATTTTTGTCGCGAGTGTTATGGTGGTAATGCTTGGTTTTTCTTTCTTTCCTATCGTCATTTTATTCCCTTCCGGTCCCCAGATTTATGGAGAAAAGCAAGAATTGTTGCGGGTCGGTGTCAGAGAAGGATGAAAAGCAGTGCAAACTCCCCGGTTGGCCACCCTAGTCCTTCTCACTTATCGTTCCTTGCAGTTCCCCCATTTTTTGCTAAGGCACAGGGCTTGGAAAATCTTGTACTGTGTTTGACCCTCCCCTTGTGATTCGTTTTGTTCCCCCTAGCTTTACGGAGAAAAGGTGGGATTGCCGTGGATTTTGACGTTTTCGGAAGGATGAAAAAGCAGTGCGAGTTCCTGCTGGGGTGGCCGCCCTAGTCCTTCTCGGTCGTCGATCTGTGCAGTTCCCGCCTTTTTGCGAGGGCACGGGGCCTTGAAAGCCTGTTTTGTGTTTGAGCCTCGACCATGTTTTGGTTCTCTTTTTTATTTTCTCTTTTTGGGTTGCTTTTTTCTCTTCCTCCTTTCGGCCCCTAGCTTTACGGAGAAAAGGGTGAATCGTTGAGGATTGGCATTCGCGAAGGATGAAAGGCAGCGCGAGCTCCTGGGTTGGCCACCCTAGTCCTTCACGATTGTCGTTCCTTGCGATTCCCCCCCTTTTGCGAGGGCGCGGGGCTCGCGAAGTGTTTGTTATCTGTTTGGGCCTCCTCCTTCGAGTGGGTGGACAATTTTGTTTCTCTTTCTTTCATGTGTTTTCTTACTTTCCTCGTTCCGACCCCCGTCTTTACGGAGAAAAAAGGGGGAGTTGTGGTGGGCTTGATGTTCGTGAAGGACGAAAAGAAGTGCGAGTTTTCAGGGTGGCCACCCTAGTCCTTCTCGGTCATCGTTCTTTACAATTCTACCCTTTTTGAAAAGGCACGGGGTTTGGAAAGCAGCTCTTCTTGCTTGTTCGAGCCCCTTCCCCTTGGTGAGTGGGTTATGGAGTGCGGTTGTCTTGAGGGGGAAGGGGGCTTGTTGCGACGCATTATACGTTGGGTTGGCTTTTAACCATTTCTCGTGGGGGTGCGATATTTTGGTAACACATGGAAATGACTCTCGGTAACGGATATCTCGGCTCTTGTTATGATGAAGAACGTAGCGAAATGTGATACTTAGTGTGAATTTCAGAATCCTGTGAATCATCGAGTTTTTGAACGCAATTTGCGCCCGAGGCTTCGGTCGAGGGCACGTCTGTCTGGGCGTCGCATCCCAATCAAACGTGCTCCTTGCAATATTGTAGGGAGCAGCGGAGGTGGTCGTCTGTGCCCAATGCGGTGCGGTTGGCTGAAATGTAGCAGGCGATGTTTCGTGGCGTGCGTCGACAAGCGGTGATCTTGTCCCCTTGGTTGGGCAGTCGGCATTAGCCGATGCGGGCTCTGTGTGGCATCCCTAGAACTTTCTTTGCTCTCTCTTGTCCTCCCATTGGGTAGGGAAGATTTAGCTCCAGCTTGCGACCTCATCTCAGGCGAGAACACCCGCTGAGTTTAAGCATATAATTAAGCGGAGGAAAAGAAACTTACAAGGATTCCCCTAGTAGCGGCGAGCGAACCGGGAAGAGCCCAGCATGAAAATTGGGTGGCAGCATCGCCTGAATTGTAGTCTGTAGAAGTGTCCTCAGTGGCGGACCGGGGCAAAGTCCCTTGGAAGGGGGCGCCTGAGATGGTGACAGCCCCGTCGGGCCGGGACCCTGCCGCATCACGAGGCACTGTCGGCGAGTCGGGTTGTTTGGGAATGCAGCCCTAATTGGGTGGTAAATTCTGTCCAAGGCTAAATACGGGCGAGAGACCGATAGCAAACAAGTACCGCGAGGGAAATATGAAAATGACTTTGAAAAGAGAGTTAAAGAGTGCTTGAAATTGCCGGGAGGGAAGCGGATGGAGGCTATCGATGTGTCTCGGTCGGATGTGGAACGGCTCAGGCTGGTCCGCCGCTCGACTTGAGGTGCAAACCAACACGGGCTGCTGCATCGTCACCAGCGCGGGTGGAGTACCGCCTGTCAGTTTACTGGTGCGGTGGTCGAGGGACAAAGCGCACGCCCTTGTGGTGGGCCGTGTGCACCTGCGCGCTCGTGGTGTTGGTTGGCGGGCTTTCCATTCGGCCCGTCTTGAAACACGGACCAAGGAGTCTAACATGTGTGCGAGTTGGCGGGTTTGAAAACCTGCGAGGCGCAAGGAAGATGATGGGCGAGATCCCCTCT
>JAXQQM020066938.1:145000-150000 GCA_034641835.2 Pinus albicaulis | reverse complement strand
ATTTGCTAAGTCATGACCGCCCGAGTGCCTTGTGCACGTCCAGGTGGCCCGTTTGCCGTTTCCTCCCATGTGCGTCTGTTTGGTCGGGTCGTTTGGTCGCGCCGGGTGAGGGCGTCCGTTCGGGTCGGGTCGTTCGGTCGTGCCGGGTGAGGGCGTCCATTTGGGTCGGGTGGTTCGGTCGTGATGGGTGAGGGCGTCAGTTCAGGTCGGGTCGTTTGGTCGTTCCGGGTGAGGGTGTTCGTTTGGGTTGGGTCATTTGGTCATGCGGCACGATGGCGTCTGTTCGGGTGGGCGTGTCGGGCGAGGGCGTCCGTTTGGGTCGGGTCGGGTCATTTGGCCCGAGGGCGCCCGTGTCAAATTTACTAAGTTTTGACTGCCCAGGTGCCTTGTCCACGTCCGGGCGGCCCGTTTTCCGTTTTCTCCCATGTGCGTCTGTTTGGTTGGGCGTGCCGTGTCGCGCCGGGTGAGGGCGTCTGTTCGGGTGGGCGTGCCGGGTGAGGGCGTCCATTCGGGTCGGGTGGTTTGGCCCAAGGGCGCCCGTGTCAGATTTGCTAATTTTTGACTGCCCGGGTGGCTTGTGCACGTCCGGGCGGCCCGTTTGTCATTTTCTCCCATGTGCGACCGTTCAGGTGGGCGCGTCCTATCGTGCCGGGTGAGGGCGTCCGTTCGGGCCGGGTCGTTTGGTCGTGCTGGGTGAGGTCATCCGTTCGGGTCGGGTGGTTTGGCCCGAGGGCGCCCATGTCAGATTTGCTAATTTGTGACCGCCCAGGTGCCTTGTGCACGTCCGGGCGGCCCGTTTGCAGTTTGCTCCCATGTGCGTCCGTTCGGGTGGGCGCATCGTGTCGTGCCGGGTGAGGGTGTCTGTTCGGGTCGAGTCGTTTGGTCGTGCTAGGTGAGGTCGTCCGTTCAAGTCGGGTGGTTTGGTCTGAGGGCGCTCGTGTCAAATTTGCTAAGTTGTGACCGCCTGGGTGCCTTGTGCACGTCCGGACGGCCCGTTTGCCGTTTTCTCCCATGTGCGTCCATTCGGGTGGGCGCGCCGTGTCATGCCAGGTGAGGGCGTCCATTCAGGTCAGGTCATTTGGCCCGAGGGCGCCCATGTTAGATTTGCTAATTTGTGACCGCCCGGGTGCTTTGTGCACGTCCGGGCGGCCCGTTTGCCGTCTGCTCCCATGTGCGTCTGTTCGGGCGGGCGCACCGTGTCGTGCCGGGTGAGGGCGTCTATTCAGGTGGGCATGCTGGGTGAGGTCGTCCGCTCGGGTGGGGTCGTTTGGCCCGAGGGCGTCCGTATCAGATTTTCTAAGTTGTGACCACCTGGGTGCCTTGTGCACGTCCGGGCGGCCCGTTTGCCATTTTCTCCCATGTGCGTCTGTTCGGGTGGGCGTGCCATGTCGCGCCGGGTGATGGCGTTCGTTTGGGTGAGCGTGCCATGTGAGGGCGTCTATTCGGGTCGGGTCATTTGGCCCAAGGGAGCCTGTGTTAGATTTGATAAGTTGGGACCGCCCGGGTGCCTTGTGCACGTCCGGGCGGCCCATTTGCCGTTTTCTCCCATGTGCGTCCGTTTGGTCGGGTGCGCCGGGTGAGGGCGTCTGTTCGGGTCAGGTCGTTTGGTCGTGCCGGGTGAGGGCGTCCGTTTGGGTCAGGTCGGTTCGTTTGGCCCGAGGGCGTCCGTTCGGGTGGGCGTGCCGGGTGAAGGCGTCCGTTCGGGTCAGGTCGGGTCGTTTGGCCCGAGGGCGTCTGTTCGGGTGGGCGTGCCGGGTGAGGGCATCCGTTCGGGTCGGGTCAGGTCATTTGGTCATGCCAGGTGAGGGCGTCCACTCGGGTCGGGTCGGGTCGTTTGGCCCGAGGGCGTCTGTTCGGGTGGGCGTGCCGGGTGAGGGCGTCCGTTCGGGTCAGGTCGGGTCGGGTCGCTTGGCCCAAGGGCGCCCATGTTAGATTTGCTAAGTTGTGACTGCCCGGGCGCCTTGTGCACGTCTGGGCAGCCCGTTTGCCGTTTGCTCCCATGTGCGTCCGTTTGGTTGGGTGCGCCGGGTGAGGGCATCCATTCGGGTCGGGTCGTTTGGTCGTGCCAGGTGAGGTCGTCCGTTCGGGTCGGGTGGTTTGGCCGGACGGCACCCGTGTCAGATTTGCTAAGTTGTGACTGCCCGGGTGCCTTGTGCACGTCTGGGCGGCCCGTTTTCTGTTTGCTCCCATGTGTGTCCGTTTAGGTGGGCGCGCCGTGTCGTGTCGGGTGAGGGCGTCCGTTCAGGTTGGGTCGTTTGGCCCGAGGGAGCCGGTGTCAGATTTGCTAAGTTGTGACCACCCAGGTGCTTTGTGCACGTCCGGGTAGCCCGTTAGCCGTTTGCTCCCATGTGCGTCTGTTCAGGTGGGCGCGCCGTGTCGTGCCGGGTGAGGGTGTTTGTTCGGGTGGGCGTGCCGGGTGAGGTCGTCCGTTTGGGTGGGGTCGTTTGGCCCGAGGGCACCTGTGTCATATTTGCTAAGTTGTGACCACCCGAGTGCCTTGTGCACGTCCAGGCGGCCCATTTGCTGTTTGCTCCCATGTGCGTTCGTTCGGGTGGGCGTGTCGTGTCGTGCTGGGTGAGGCCGTTCGTTCGGGTCGGGTCGTTTGGGCCGAGGGCGCCCATGTCAGATTTGCTAATTTGTGACCACCCGGGTGCCTTGTGCACATCCAGGTGGTCCATTTGCCATTTTCTCCCATGTGCGTCCATTCGGGTCGGGCGTTCCGTGTCGCACCAGGTGATGGTGTTCATTCGGGTGGGCGTGCCGGGTGAGGGTGTACGTTCGGGTTGGGTCATTTGGTCCGAGGGCGCCCATGTCAGATTTGCTAAGTTGTGACCAACCAGGTGCCTTGTGCATGTTCGGGTGGCCCGTTTGCCATTTGCTCCCATGTGCGTCTGTTCGTGTGGGCGTGCCATGTTGCCCCGGGTGAGGGCATTCGTTCGGGTCGGGTTGTTTGGTCGTGCCGGGTGAGGTCATCTGTTTGGTTCGGGTCGTTTGGCCCGAGGGCACCTGTGCCATATTTATTAAGTTGTGACCGCCCGGGTGCCTTGTGCACGTCCGGGCGGCCCGTTTGCCATTTTCTCCCATGTGCGTCCATTTGGGGGGGTGCTCCGTGTCGCCCCAGGTGAGGGCGCACGGACGGGGGCGTTCGGGTCGCCCTGTTTTGTCTGAGGGTGCGCTTATCAGATTTTCTTTTCGTGTGAAAGGTGGGTTGGTAATTGAGTTTTTTTTCTCGGTTGTGCCTGAAGAATGGCCTTGGGTCATTTGTAGGGTCGTCGACTTTCTTCTCTCCATCACCACTCGGTAGCATATGAGTGGTAATGTTGGCCATGCTCATCCTTGGAGGCATGTTTGAACAATCTCTCCCGTCCCCTCTTTTTTCTAGCATTTGGATGGGGTTGTTGTGTGTGGCTCTTTGAGATGATTGGCCGCCTGTTGGCTTTGTTGAAATCAGCTCTCCGGTAACTCTCTCTCGTGCCCCTTGGTCGCACGTTTTCTCTGTTGAAATCAGCGTTTTTCTATGTCTCTCGTTGGCTCCGTCGATGTCGGCTCTTCTCTATATTGTTCTTCTCCTACCTTTTTGCTTGCTTGTGGGGGGAGGGGTTCGATTTTCATGTGAAAGGTGGGTTGGTAACTGAGTTTTTTGTTCGGGTGTGCCTGAAGAGTGGCCTTGGGTCATTTGTAGGGTCGACGAATCTCATCTTCTTTCCATCCCCACTCGGTAGCACATGAGTAGTAATGTTGGCCATGCTTGTCCTAGGAGGCATATGTGAAAAGAGTTACCCTTCTGCTCTGTGTTCTCAGAGTTGGATGAGGTCGCTCTGTGTGGCTCCTTGAGACAACTGGCCGGTCGCCTATGTCGCTCTCGTGCCCCTTTCTCACTCGTTGGCTCTGTCGATGTTGGCTCTTCACTATATTGTTCACCTCCTCCCTTTTTGGTGGGTTAGAGAGGTGTGCTTTTGTCTCGTTGGCTTTGTGAAATTGGCTCCTCGCTATATTGTTCACCTCCTCCCCTTTTGGTGGGGGGAGGGGTTGGATTTTCGTGTGAAAGGTGGGTTAGTAATTGAGTTGCTTGTTCGGGTGTGCCTGAAGAATTCCCTTGAGTCATTTGTAGGGTGGTCGACATTCAGATTCTCTCCATCCCCACTCGGTAGCACATGAGCGGTAATGTTGGCCATGCTTGTCCTGGGAGGCATATGTGAAAAGAGTTACCCTTTCGCTCTGTGTTCTCAGAGTTGGATGAGGTCGCTGTGTGTGGCTCCTTGAGACAACTGGCCGATCGCCTATGTCACTCTCGTGCCCCTTGCTCTCTCATTAGCTCCGTCGATGTTGGCTCTTCGCTATATTGTTCACCTCCTCCCTTTTTGGTGGGTTGGAGAGGTGGGCTTTTGTCTCGTTGGCTTCGTGAAATCGGCTCCTCACTATATTGTTCACCTCCTCCCCTTTTGGTGGGGGGAGGGGTTGGATTTTCATGTGAAAGGTGGGTTGGTAAATTGAGTTGCTTGTTCGGGTGTGCCTGAAGAATGGCCTTGGGTCATTTGTAGGGTGGTCGACATTCATATTCTCTCCATCCGCACTCGGTAGCACATGAGCGGTAATGTTGGCCATGCTTGTCCTGGGAGGCATATGTGAAAAGAGTTACCCTTTCGCTCTGTGTTCTCAGAGTTGGATGAGGTCGCTCTGTGTGGCTCCTTGAGACAACTGGTCGGTCGCATATGTTGCTCTCGTGCTCCTTGCTCGCTCGTTGGCTCCGTCGATGTCGGCTCTTCGCCATATTGTTCACCTCCTCCCTTTTTGGTGGGTTGTAGAGGTGGGCTTTTGTCTCGTTGGCTTCGTGAAATCGGCTCCTCGCTATATTGTTCACCTCCTCCCCTTTCGGTGGGGGGAGGGGTTGGATTTTCGTGTGAAAGGTGGGTGGGTAATTGAGTAGCTTGTCGGGTGTGCCTGAAGAGTGGCCTTGGGTCATTTGTAGGGTGGTCGACATTCGCATTCTCTCCATCCCC
>JAXQQM020066938.1:115000-135000 GCA_034641835.2 Pinus albicaulis | reverse complement strand
TGACTTTACATCATTTTCCAAGTGTAAAAATAGCTAAACGCACATTTGGAAAAAGCAGATTTTTGAGGTTAAAAAATTACAAAAATACTTCAAATTTATATCAGAAAAAGGTCCCCTGACTTGCTGGAAACAATTGGCAGCCTTCCCGGTGTCGAAATGAGGCTCATGATAGCTCGTTGGAAATATCTGAGTGTCTACTTTCCGGCGCAACTAAAATCACCTCAATCTGATGCCTAGAAGTCCTCCAAATCTGTACCTGTGTGAAAAAAGCCAAAAAATTGCAGACTGTTGATATGCCGGGCAGAATGTGCAAAAAGTGAGCATTTTTCGCTGTTTTGAGAGGGCGAATGATCTCCAAATGATCTGAAAATCGCTGAGGACCTGCTCATAGAATTATGGCATCAAATGGTATCATCCTCCTCACTTGACAAATCCTCAAAATGAAATGGAGAATTTATGAGTTTTTGACCAAAAACTCAAAAAATGCCAAAAAACAAAAAGTTGTCGAAATGGGCCCAAAATTGGTGCGCATGACCCTTAAGGGTCCCTAGCAACATGCTCCGAAGCTGAGGCTAAAATATCAAGTGCTGATGTGCCTTTCTCCTCTTTCCGTGCCGGGAACTTCCCCTTTGCTTTCTTCAATTTCTCTTGGGCTGCCTTTAGTTTGCGCCGGGAAAACTGATTCAACTTTTGATAATGCTGTGTCCTTTTCCTTTGCAGTTCCAGATCTCTGTTTGCTCTTTCAAGCTTCATCTCCAAGTGTTTGTTGGCTCTTTCTAACCATGCCTCTTTGTTTTCTTCAATTTCTTGCTCAAGTAGGGCAGTGAGGGGAAAAGCTTGGAGATGGGCCTGTTCTTCCTCTTTTTGCTTTTCCAGGGCTCTTTTAAGCCCTATGGTTCTAGGTTTCTTCCACCTAGGATGGTCCTCTTCTTCTTCCTCATCAAACTCACCGATGAGCTCTTCTATCCTCATTTGCGCCTTAGCTGCTTCATTCTTGTATTTGATTGCCCGTGCTTCATGAACAGCTGTGTGAACACTCATCTGTTTGTTTTGGGTTTCCAAGAAATAGTTGAAGTTCTTTGCCCGTTGAATATCATTCTCCAATGCCTCAATTTTCCCCTCTCTATGGATTAGGAGGTTTTCAAGAATGCGGAATTCATTATCGCTATCATCACTTTGGATTGGAATGAGAGCTGATGCACCTCCATGTTCTTGACTTTTTCCAATTTTGCCTTTCCCTTTGAAAGCCAATCTTGCACTTTTTCTTCTTGGCATGCTAGTGAGGGGTTCCTTGGGCGATTTTATTTTGCTAGGGACAACTTTTGTCACTTTTGGGGTAGCAGCCTTAGGCCCTTTCTTCCTTGCTGTGTTGAGCTTTGTTCTTTTGGGAGGAGGGGACACAACTGCTTTACCCTTGACATCTTCTTGAAACTGCTGCTCTCCTTGAGGCTGCTGGGTGTTTTCTTCTTGCTGTTCAATTTGCTGCCCATGTTCGCCAACATCAATTTGCTGTTCTTTTTCATCAAAATCATGCTGCTGCTGTGCTTGGATTTCCTGCTCATTTTGTGGCTTAAGCTGTTTCTCAATTTCCTGCCCAAGCTGTTGTTCCTGTCCTCCAATATCAAGCTGCTTCTCTTCCTCTTGTACCTGCTGTTCATCATCTTCTGTTCGCTGTTGACCTTCACCACTGTCTTGTTGTTGTTCCTCATCTTCTGTTTGCTTCTCTTGATCCCTTTCCTCTTGCTCATGACCTTTCTCTTCTTGCTGTCTACTTCCCTCTCCTTCTTCCTGTTGTCCTAGCTGTTCTGTAGTCATTTTGAGCCTTCTAGGAGTAGGCCTGCTGGACAAAGGTATAGGGCGATGAATAGGCTGAGTGGGAGATATATGGATAGGAGGAACAGTAGAGAAATCTAGGTGACTGATGAATACATCCCATGGAACCTCTTTCTTCTCTATCTGGTGTAGGATGATAATTTTGATCAGAGAATGATGGAAAAGGGAAGGTATTTGCATAGATGGAACCTTCTTCTGGACTGTGGATGCCATCTTCTCGATGATTTTGCATAAAAAGTAAGGGAGATTGAGATGCCTAGTTCTAGTGAAATGCATCAATAGTCTGACATGATAGGCATAAACTCGAGCAAATCTCCCTTCACAACTAAAATACTTCATTATGACTTTCATTAGAGGAGCATAGCTGTCAAGAAGATAAGAGAAAGGAAAAATGGCAGTGCATGTATCTCTGTACTCGGGCTTGATGAAAGGCTTATAGTCACTCAAATCTAGATGGGACTGCTTGAACCATTTCTCGCCATGATATGGAATTTTAGTTGCCTTGGACACATACCTTGGAGAGATCTTGAAATCAAGACCTGCCACTTGGAAATGTTTTCTTTGAATCTCAGGGCGCATAGGTGTGTCAAGGGTGAGAAACTTTTGACCTCCTGTATCTTCTGGCAGAAATCCAAGCAACCTACCTCATGAAAGCTGAAAAGGATGGATGGATGCGCATTTGCCTCCTCTGTAGAGATTGGCTCATATCTTTTATGTGGGCCGCTTCTACTATCTTGCCTTGGAGGCATTTTGACCTAAATGTGCTTTTGAAGAAAAAAATTGCCTCACTGTGTATAAACTGCCTTCTTGGAGCCAAACTGTGTCAATTCACTGTTTTTTATAGAGAAACAATGTATTTGGATGATTGCAACAAGTTTCCTTACAAATACAAAACCCCTGCTCTTTCATAAAATGGCCTGTCCACTTTTAAAGTATTTCAGCCAACAAACTTTTCAATAAGAAATAATACAGTGGAATGAAGGACAGACTGTTAGGAAGAATGCTGTTTACAGTGTCAAAATTTCCTTGCTCTGTGATGCTTGGAGGTTAACAACACATCTTTGTACCTTGGATCAATGGTGGACTTTTCCAATCATTACAAACCTGCTCTTCCTAGTGTGCCAATCACTCAACAAACTTACATATGGTGCAATCAACCCTTAGTGTGATCAGACAGTCAATGTCACAGTTTATGTGACCAGGTGACAGAGTTTTGGAAAATGCTTCAAACAAATTCAGCAAAGCCTGTAGGAGTTTATCTTGTCAAATAGTTAAGGCACCTTATCAATGTGAAACCCTTGTTTTTGTAGAAAACCTTTGCTTTGTATGTATATCAACTTATCAAATAAGCTCTAAGAACAAAAGACGGAAATGTAGAAAACATAGTGAAAAACTGTCTCTTTCTGTGGTTTATAGGAGTGACCTTTTCCCTTTGATGCCTTGAAGATAAAACACCCTTGTTCTTTGATATATAAAGGTGAAAACACATTGCTCTTAGTTCAAAACATCCCTTTTCCTTGAAGGCACCTTCATTAGTATGTCCACCACTCAAGCACAGTTTCAACCAATGGATATTTTCACAGCAAAAACCAGTTTACAGATATGGTGATGTAGCAAGTTAAATGATGACAAGACCTCCCTTGATTTTGACCTTAACCCTGATATGCAGCTCCACAAAATATATGATGATATATAAACTAGGTCAAAGTCAACAATCTTGCTCTAACCCTTTCATTCTTTGCAGTTATTTGAACCATATACCCTAGGTCAGAGTCATAATTTATGAGAGAGGTTAACAGGGCTTGTTTTGTTTCTATGATGAGGTAGAAGAGGCCTGTAGCTTTCAATTAAAACTGCTCTAAAACACAAACCTTGCTTTAATTTGAACACTGCTCTCTTCAAATAACACTGTTTCTTTACCTCCCATTGTTCTTCATGCTAGTCTGATAGAAACAACATCTAATTGTTTTCTTTTGTTACTGAGGTCTTGACTGTTTGGAGGGCTATTTTATGAATATGCTCACTGCTGGTGAATTCGGGCTTTTCCAAACTTAGTTTTTAAAACAAAACAACTTATCCCCTTTCAATACTATAGCTTAACACCTCTTGTTTTCAACCAATCTTTCCTGCTCCAAACATTATCTAGAAACTGTGAATTTGGAAAGAGAGCAAGCCAAATACCTCAAAAATCAAGATGCAGATCATTTTTTGGGAGTTAGAAGTGTTTTGAAGGTATTTGGAGGTATAAATAAGTGCGCGGAACTTTGTAGAGGAAGAGCGCCGCGCCAATAGCCAACCGGGCGGCATGTCGGGTCGTAGTCGGGCGCCGTGTACAGGCGCGTTGCGTGGCTATTATTGGCCAGTGCAAAAAAAACTCCTGAGCGCGTCACGCAGACTTACAGGCGCGTCACGCAGTTATAACTGTGGCAAATTTCTTTAGAATCGCTCCAATCTCCTTTGTTTGATGCTGAGAACATTCAAAGGAAAATCTTGCTTGTAATTTTGAAAATGAAATTTCACTCTTCAACCTTACTCTTTTGACATATCAAACTCCCAACGGTCACCTTTATTATTTTTTTGAAATGCAAAATAAACTTTGGGTTGGCCCTTGCAAGGTTTTCGAAGCTTTTGACCCTCTTTAACAAAACCTTTTGGTGTACTTGTAACTTGGATTCTGAATCGATGCAGGCATTGGAGATTTTTAATGTTTTTTAGACCGTGCTAACATTAATCAACCTCTTTATAAATAGCAGATATAGCTTGAAAGGTCAAAACTCTGTTTCACTTATACACATGGCTCTGAAGGGTGATTCCTGTCAGTTTTGCCTCTCTGGTGACCATTTAACACAGCAACTCCAATTTTGAAAAATAACCTAATGACCTTCAAACCATATTTTTCCACTTTGTTTTAACACTGTTGATGAAATTTGTTATGTAACCCCACTTTAAAACTGTCAAGAAAATATTGAATACTACTTTGTTATTTGAAAGGGTAGGGTTTGTATTTTCAACATGTTTTGACAGTTTTTGTCCTCAATTGCTTCTTCAACCTCTTTCCCACTGCAGGTGCCCAAATTTGCTGACCTTATTTGGATTTGGTCATGGCCCTTTGATTTAAGAAAGGCACCTTTTCCAATATGCTTCCTTGCTTAGAACATATCATCTATGATATCTCTGTCTTTTTGAATAATGAAAAAAAATTATGTTTGTTTCAAACCATCCAAACACTGACAGTATGTCAAATGACCCTCTTTTGGACATGATGAACAATAGTTCCAAGGGTGATGTCTCTCGGTAATAAAAGCTCAGATTTCCTTTGCCAGCTCATTTTATTTTCATGCTTTTCAAAGTTTTCCAAACTCAGATCATAACTTGTGGAGAAAGATGTCTTTTGAAACTTTGACTGTTTCTCACTTAGAGGAGGAAATGTCTCTTTTTGGAGCAGTGGCATTTGGATTTTGCCTTTGATGATTTCCAGAACCTGAAACACTGTGCTAAAGCTCTTTTTGTACTTGATGAGCTTGTATACCTTTTTGTAAGAGACAAACTAGATCAAATACATTTTTGCTCTGGGTATTATGCCATAATCTTGCCTGCAATGTAAATCTAATTAGGTGACAGGTTTTTCTTGACTGTAGATGCAACTGTTAGGTGTCTTTGAGCTTTCTTCTTTGACTGTGGGTAGAAGACAAAACAGGGGATGATGCATCAAAGTTAGAAAGTGAAACAAGGAGAGCTGCCCTTTTTGTTTCCTGTGAAGGAGGTCTTCACTGTCTTATTGCACTGCTCTTTGCTGAGGGGAAACTGAAATGTCACCATTTGCCTTGGTCAACTTATGACAAGTCATTTGAAAGATAATCTCTGTGAGTAGGGAGGTTGGCACCCTTTGAAAAACAACCATATTTTCTTCTGCCTGTGTAATGACATGACTTGTCAACTTTTCTTCAATTTGGTCTTGTTGAAACAGCAGGCTGCTTATAATTAGAATTTTTTTCACTAATGATATGTCTCTCCAAGGTTTTTAACAATTCATATGATTGAAAACTTCAAATGACTCCCTTTACAAGACCAAAAACTCTATTTTCCTTTTCTTGCACATTTCAGATCCTAGCCCTGTTATGATAATCACTTATACTCAGAAACCTAGAGTCACTGTTTTACTGTCTAGTAAAAAGCAAACCTGGGCTTTTGCAATCCTTAAAGTCAATATTGGCCAGCGCCCTCTGCTTGTAGATGAAGGAGGCACCTTAACCCTCTGCTTGTAGATTAAGGAGGCACCTTAACCCTCTGCTTGTAGATGAAGGAGGTTCTTGGCCATGACAAATTACCAGTCTGTGTGACAGTGGTGTCTTTCTCTTACTGTGATTTCATGCTGAAAGGAAGCTGCAAGGTCTTGATGAGTAACTCTTTGTCTTGCATATGTATCTCAGGCTCATGTTGACATTGAGAAGCAGCTGTTCTTCTAAATGTGTATTCAAGAATTTTCTCTTGAGATGAAGTTATATTTCCTGTCTTTGTAGAATCCATAAAACACTGTGAAACACCTAATAATCAGCTTGAGACTGTGGTTTAGGCAGTGCTGAGACCTAGGGGTGTGTAAGTGGCGCGACTTAGAGCTGTGATCAACTTGATTTGCAGAGTGGGAGGTTTGTCATGAATGGTCTGTATCAGATGGAGGTTTTTGGCTGTTTGATGTTTGCCAAAGGTAAAATGCCTTAAAGCGCCACTTCCTAACTTAGGGGAGGCTTTTGAAACAAACTTGGATTTGCCTTTTGGAGCTGATGGGCAGACCAGTAGGGCTGAAGTTAGATAGGATAGTGATAATGAGTTTTAACTTTGACATGGGCGGACTGAAAAGAAGGAGGGTGAAAATTTTTTTATGAGGGTTTTCTAGATGACAAATTGACATAGGGAAATCATCTTCTAGAAAACTCAGCTATGGATCTAGTCATCACTAACAAGTGAAAAATACTGATGACTAACAAAAACAAAGCATTGCAATGGTCCCTGCGGATGCTGACGCAATGTGATTTCTGCCCAGTGCTCTAAATGTCAAAGTGAATAAATTCAACCAAGCGCAGGTAAACGGCGGGAGTAACTATGACTCTCTTAAGGTAGCCAAATGCCTCGTCATCTAATTAGTGACGCGCATGAATGGATTAAAGAGATTCCCACTATCCCTATCTACTATCTAGAGAAACCACAGCCAAGGGAACGGGCTTGGCAGAATCAGTGGGGAATGAAGACGCTGTTGAGCTTGACTCTAGTCTGACTTTTACTTATTCCGTGGGGCGGAGACGGGGCACTGCCCCTATTTTTGGCCTTAAGGCACGTTTTGGCGGGTCGATCCGGGCAGAAGACATTGTCAGGTGGGGAGTTTGGCTGGGGCGGCACATCTATTAAAAGATAACATAGGTGTCCTAAGATGAGCTCAATGAGAACAGAAATCTTGTGTGGAACAAAAGGGTAAAAGCTCATTTGATTTTGATTTTCAGTACGAATACAAACCGTGAAAGCGTGGCCTATCGATCCTTTAGACTTTCAAAATTTGAAGCTAGAGGTGTCAGAAAAGTTACCACAGGGATAACTGGCTTGTGGTAGCCAAGCATTCATAGCGACGTTGCTTTTTGATCCTTCGATGTCGGCTCTTCCTATCATTGTGAAGCAGAATTCTCCAAGTGTTGGATTGTTCACCCACCAATAGGGAACGTGAGCCGGGTTTAGATCATTATGAGACAGGTTATTTTTACCCTACTGATGAACCACACCGCAATAGTAATTCAACTTAGTACGAGAGGAACCGTTGATTCACACAATTGGTCATCACGCTTGGTTGAAAAGCCAGTGGTGCGAAGCTACCGTGTGTCGGATTATGACTGAACGCCTCTAAGTCAGAATCCACACTAGAAGTGGTGCATGTCACTCTTCGACTGTATCTCGACCTATAGTAGAGGCGTCTCTTTGTCACCCCCAGGGGCCCGTGTCATTTGCAAACCGCGATCACGAAGCATCTCGGTCGGGGCAGCTTTGAAGTTCAATTTCAAATGGTCGTTGAGAAGAATCCTTTGCAGACGACCTAAATACACGACGGGGTATTGTAAGTGGAAGAGTGGCCTTACTGCCACGATCCACTGAGATTCAGCCCTTGGTCACCTCGATTCGGAGCTTCGCTCTTGTCACTTTACTCAAAATTCGGACAACTATCCCCATTGCACCTTCGGTCCTTTTCATTCAAACGTCGTTTCTTTTGTTCGCATCTTTGAAAATGCATTTCTTGCTTGGGGGAAGGAAATTTGGGGTTTCCATGCGGCCGCTGCGAGAGGGGTCGCCAGTCTGTGGAACTTGTGGTCGGTGGCATGGAAACCCTAAATTTCCATGTCGCGGCACGACGTAAAACCAGCCCAGGCCTGTGGAATTTGGGGTTTCCGCGTCCTCCCGCGCCCCCAAGGGAAACATGCTAGGGAAATTGGGGTTTCCATTTCGCTTCACATGGCAGAGGGCCGCGCCCGAGCCCGAGAAACTTGGGGTTTCCATGTCCCGCCCCCCGACGAAAACCGTGGGTTTCCATGTTTTTACGCCACACTGGAAACTTGGGGTTTCCATGACGATGGAAACCGACGCCTGAGCCTAGGGAACTGGTGGTGTTTCGAAACTGCAGATCCAAGCCTCTGGGAACTCCGGGTTTTTTTTTCCATGTCGCGGCACATACAAACCCGCTTCCATTTCGCCACACGACGGACAACCACCCCAATTTGGAGAAACTCGAGGTTTCCATTTCGTGGCACGGTGGAAAATTTCCCCAAGTCTAGGAAACCTGGGGTTCCCATGTCCCGCTGCGATGGAAACCGTAACCCCAGCACGGGGTACTTGGGGGTTCCATGCTGCAGCGTGACAAAAACTGCTGCCCAAGTATGGGGAACTTCGAATTTCCATGTCACGGCGCGACGGAAATCGCCACCCGGGTCCCGCAGAGCTCAGGGGTTCCTATTTTTTGCGGCACGACGGATACCACCCAATTCCAGGAAACTCGGGGATTTCCACATCCCGCCACGACAGAAACCATGGCCTCGATGCGGGGAGCTCGGGTTTCCATGTCACGGCACGACGGAGAACCGCCCAAGCCTGCGGAACTTTGGGGCTTCTATTTCGTGGCACGAGGCAAACCAGCTAGTTCTGGGAACCTTGCGGTTTCCATCTCCCGCCCCGACGAAAACCGCACCCCTGGTGAGGGGAACTTGGGTTTCCATGTCGTGGCACGACCGTAATCGCCCAAGTTTACAGAACTCGTGGTTTTCGTCGCGTGGCACGGCGAGGAACCGCCCAAGCCTGGCGAACTTGGGGCTCCCATTTCGCGGTGCGACGGAAACCGCTCCCCTGGTCCATCTCCATAACTTGGGGTTTCCACGCCTCGTCACGGCGGAAGCCATCCAAATGCGGGGAAGGTTGGGTTTTTTAAGGCCCCAAGACTTCATGAGGCGCGTTCGTGGTAACGGGCGTGCCCATCGGGCGTTCGGGCGCCGTGCGACGTTACCGACGAGCCGCCGCACAGTAACCGCACAGGCGCGGGTGTGTGGCGGCGAGCGGCACGGGTGCGTCGGACATAGCCGGCAGTGGCATTGGAAAGAGCGACGTTACAGGTGAAACGTCACAGCATAGCTGGAGTCATAGAACCGACGCACGAGTTGAGCGGCCGACGCTACACGAGTGGGCGGACAGCTGAACGATGGGCGTCGTCTCGGGTTAACCGAGTGACCCATGACACGCACATGATACGCATATTAATACGGCGTGCGGATGATGGAGAAGTCATCCAACCAACGATCAAGCAAGCATCTGAGTGCGAGCGCATTGGAGCACCACGAGCTAAGCCAACAGCTCGTTGGTGAAGGAAACACGGCGGCGGTGAACGCAGGGTGAGCGCGGGTCGAGCCAGGTTGTTGATGTGCAGGGCATACGGAATTCCTGCGTAGGGCATCCGCACTGTAGGATGGGTTGAGTCAGGCAGCGCGCGGGTCAAGTTGTGCGACATACGTGCAGGGCGTGCGGAAATTCTCCGCAGGGCGTCCGCAGTGCAAGGTCGGGTCGGGCAGGGCGTCTGCACGATCCGAGCTTCAGTTCAGAGGTCGTTCTTAAGGCATCGTGAGTCAGAATTGAGTGCCGAAAGTTGAAGTAGGTGCGTTTTGATGGGACGGAGCTAACCACATAGCTGGGGGAGTGGATTGGACAGACGGAGAGCTCGCGGGGAGGTCTGAAATCATTTGTAGTGCCAACCCGAGTGACCCGGCAGCACTTGAGCAGTTTTATGCAGGATATTCCCGAGGTGAATTCTAGTGCTGTAAAAGATTGTTGTGGGCTAGTTAATGATTTTCAAGCATTGTAAGCTTGGAAAAAAAGTGACTTGCCTTGCCAAAGAGCAAAGGGGGTCTTTTGCTGGATTGGAACTTATACTCTATTTCGTATTTATGAAACATATTATCGGGCAGACCCATTATTAACTGGGAGTTTCCCCTCCCTTGTATGTATGGGCGTACATTGTGGATGTGATGATGATGTTCATGTTTTCCGCACATTGAAAGAACATTTGATTAACTAATTTAACAAGTGTTGCTAAAGGCGTAGTCTACATACTTGAGTATTACGAAAAGGAGAAGTACGGTAGTGCCGCACCCCGTCCATAGCACGGTTGAAAGGTCACCGAAGGTCTAGGGGCGTGACAGGTTTCCTCGCCCCGCCGTGACGACAGTGGCCCAACTGTGGGAAATGTAAGGTTTCCATGTCCCTGCTCAATGGACACCGTCCAATTATATGCCCGCCGCGACGGAAACCGCCCCTGTAAGACCCACGAGCCGAGGACGACGACGGAAGGCGTTGGAAGCGTTCGGTGGACATGCGACGAACGATGAAAACCACGACGGAAGGTTAGACGGGCGCGCCGACGGACGAAAACATCGTCCGGCTACTATGCAACGTTATCACGGTGACCGTGCGACGTTTAGGAGCGACGTGCATAAACGCGTCCAAAAATGGCCGTGTGTTGGCTTGGAGGTTTTATAGGCCGGCGGTGGTGGCAAGCCGACGTTAAGGAGGAAATGCCACGTCGTAACCAAGGCTTTATGGGCGTTTACTGGGTCGGCCTTATATGGGTCAAGCCCCACCCATGGAAGCAATGTGTGGGCAAAGGCACATACGAAAGGAGGACGTGCGATGGACGATAAAGGAAATAAAAAAGGACATCAACATCTTGCTAATTCCACCATTGGCAAGCTAATGCTCAAGCCAGAGCGAAGGTCGAGGGTGGAGGGCGAAGCCGCAGCAGGGAAACAGAGTCTGGGTCGAGTCGGGTTCCTTTCACAGGGCGTGTGTGGTGCAGTGTTTAGTGCATGGTCGAGTCGGGTTCCTTCCGCAGGACGTGTGGAGAACAGTGTTTAGGGCGGGCGCGTTCAGGTCGATTTGGGTTCCTACAGCTCGCTCGCGTTCCAGACGCGCGGAACAGTGTTTGAAGGCGTGGAGTTCGTTCAACAGGGTCGGGTCAGGTCGGGTCGGGTTGGGTCGGGTCAGGTCGAACACATTCAGGAAATGCGTGTAGACCGTGACCTTGGTGACCCGCGTGCGGAAACGCGTTCAGGGTGCCGAGGGCATCTGTGACCCGAGTGACCCACTCGAACCAGAATTCGCCCAGACTTCAGAAACATGTTCTGAAAGGGAATTTTGGAGTTCCTTTGGATTTTTTGCACTGTTGGGAAGCTGTTAAGGCTAGACCCAGGTACAATCACATTTTGCAAGAAGCATAAATGGTTTATGGAGGCTTGGTTGTATAGTTATTGCAGATTGAAAATATTTATTGAAGCATAATACTGGGCAGACTTATTAACGGGATTTGCCCCTCCCTTGAATGTATGGACGTTCATGTGGTTTGATATTGATGTTTATTGCTGTTTTATTTCCGCACAGGAGCACTTTGGAAGATTAATTAAACAAGTGTTGAGTTAGGCGTAGTCTACTTATTGAGTATTTGAAAAGAGAAAAATAAGGTAGTGCCGCACCCATCTATAGAGCGGTTGGGAGACTACCACAGGTATAAGGGCGTGACAGTTGGTATCAGAGCTACATTTTTGTGGCTTTTTTATTATTATTATTGAGCAGGGATACCGTTGCAGTGTTGCAGGTGGTATTGAAGCTTGATGGATAAGTTTGTTTCATTGGAAATGAACTTCAAAGAAATTAAAGAGAAGTCGAAGGAAGTGGAAAAGGAGTTTGATGAGGCGAGTCAGACCATTGATACATTGTGCAAGAGGAGGACATCTGGCATGAGAAAAGATGAAATGTTTCAAACCAAAGGATATTTTAGATGTGATTGAAGTCAAGGAAGAAGCTGATGAACAAATTGGACCAGGACCAAGCACATTACAAGAATTGATGGTGGACGATTCTCACAAGGATGTTGCAGATGTGGTAGAAGTCGAGGACGAACTTGATGAACAGGTTGGACCAGGGCCAAGCAAATCGCAAGCATCAGTGATGGATGATTCTGGGGAGGATGTTGAGGATGTGGATATGATCGAGGAAGAACTCATGGAACAAGTTGAACCTGGACCAAGCACATTGCAGGAATTGGGGGATGAACCACATGAAAATGTTGCAGAAGTGACAATGAATGAGGAGGAACTTTATGAGCAGGCGGTACCAAGATCGGAAGCATTGCAGACATTGATGAGGACAGAGGACACTCGCTTAGAGATTCTTCATGAAGACATGGCTCGTGTTTCAATTGAGCATCTGGGAGATGGACCGTATGCAGGGATGGGAAAGAAGATGACTTCTTTTCCAATACCATGGAGGACCTTTCCTCGGATGACTATGATGGGACCTTGTACATTGGAGAAGCAAGGGGAGCATTTCTTGTTGTAGGCCTTGATAGGGAAATTTGTGACCTCGCTCTAGTAGGTTCAAATTCCCGTGACAAGGGTGGAACTTGATGATCTCTGTGATAGATACGGGTCATGCTTGGCCACATGGAAACTGGCTAGGTGCCCGGCATGACTCATGGACTGCCTTGGTGGTAGGGCACATTGTCTGGGTAGACTTCTTCATGGCTTACAACCAAGAAGGAACTCTTGGTGCACCTTTAGCGGGGGGGAAGCCTTGGAGGAAGTACCCATGATGATGATGGTAGAAGTGACCGAGGGCACTTAGCCTGTACACTATACACATGATGGTGACTGGGGTTGAGGCGAGTCTACTCTTGATGGACACATGGGAAACCAAAGTCATGTACATTGACACGAGGGCATGGGAGGACATTATGTGGAGACATTATGCAGGTGCACTTACTGGGTGCCCACTTATGAGCATCATGGAGGAGTGTCAAGAAGGAATATGCTAAGCATGATCGATTGTTGGTGCTACATGGAGATCTTTTATAGATGGGCTGATGGACGTTGTTCACTTTGAGCAACAAGACATTGGTTGGATGAGCAACCTACGAGCACATTCATATGACTTGCAGGGTGAGAACAACTTGTGGTGGCACTCGTGGGCAATACAAGTATGCTTGCCAACGCTTTGGATAGGATGATGTGTGGGAGTTCATGATGGAGTTTCATTCATTGGAGGCTTCATACTACAATGATCTTGCAGTATCTGGTTCACTGAGGAACTGAGATCGAGACTAGTCTTGATTTTGATGCACTATGGGATGCATACCTTCGAGCAGGGAAACGCGTTCGGTCGGGTCGGGTCGCGTGAGGGCGCCCAAGGAAACGCGTTCGGGTCGGGTCGTGTGAGGGCGGCCGTATAAAAAATGCTAAGTTGTGACCGCCCGCGTGCCTTGTGCACGTTTGCGCGGCCAGTTTCCGATTTACTCCCTTGTGCCTTCGTTCGGGCGGGTCGGGTCGGGTCGTGCCGTGCGAGGGGGGGCCGTATAAAAAATGCTAAGTTGTGACTGCTCGTGTGCCTTGTGCACGTTCGTGCGACCCGTTTTCCGTTTGCTCCCTTGTGCCTTCATTCGGGCGGGTCGGGTCGTGCCGTGTGAGGGCGCCCAAGGAAACGTGTTCGGGTCGGGTCGTGTGAAGGAGGCCATATAAAAAATGCTAAGTTGTGACCGCCCCTGTGCCTTGTGCACGTTCGTGCGACCCGATTGCCGTTTGCTCCTTTGTGCCCTCGTTAGGGCGGGTCAGGTCGTGCCGTGTGAGGGCGCCCAAGGAAACGCGTTCGAGTCGGGTCGTGTGAGGGAGGCCGTATCGAAAATGCTAAGTTGTGACCGCTCGTGTGCCTAGTTGTCACGCCCCTATACCTTCGGTGTCTTTCAACCACGCTATAGATGGGTGCGGCACTACCGTACTTTTTTCTTTTTCCAAATACTCAAGTATATAGACTACGCCTTTAGCAACACTTGTTAGTTATTAACCAAAGGTTCTCTCGATATGTGGAAATAAACATAAACATCATTATCAATCAACAAGTATGCTCTTACATACAAGGGAGGGGCAATTCACTGTTAATAATGAGTCTGACCGATCATACGTTTCATAAATATGAAATAATAAGTTCCAATCCAGCAGAAGCCACTTCTGCTCCTTGGCAAGGCAAGTTAGCCTTTTGACCAAGCTCTAAGGCTTGTCAACCATCAAACTAGCCTACAACAATTATTTAAAATCATCAGAATTCACCTTGGGAATATCCTGCACAAAACTGCCCAAGTGCTGCCGGGTCACTCAAATCGGCACTACAAATCAGTTTAGACCATCCCTCAAGCTCCCTGTGTGTCCAATCTACTTCCCAACTATACGGTTAGATGTGGCCCATCAATACGCACATTCTGCAATTTACGGCACTCAATTCCGACTCCAGACGCTCCCGGAATGGCTTCCGCACTGTCGTGGAGTTTGTGCAGAGGCGCCCAGTCGTGGGTCACCCGACTCGCCCAGCCAAACGCGTTCGGGTCGGGTCAGGCGTGCCGGGTGAGGGTGCCTGGCCAAAGGCGTTTGGGTCAGATAGGGCGCACCAGGTGAGGGTGCTGGGCCAAATGCGTTCGGGTCGGGTCGGGCGCGCCGGGTGAGGGTGCCGGGCCAAACGCGTTCGGGTCGGGTCGGGCGCGCCCTGTCGCGCTGGGTGAGGGCGCCCGACCAAACGCGTTCGGGTTGGGTCGTTTGGGCCGACGGCACCCGTATCAGATTTGCTAAGTTGTTACCGCCCAGGTGCCGTGTGCACGTCCGAGTGACCCATTTGTCGTTTGCTCCCATGTGCGTCCGTTCGGTCGGGCGGGTCGTGTGGCACCGGGTGAGGGCGTCCGTTCGGGTCAGGCCATTTGGTTGGAGGGTGCCCGTGTCAAATTTGCTAATTTGTGACCACCCGGGTGCCTTGTGCACGTCCGGGTAGCCCGTTTGCTGTTTGCTCCCATGTGTGTCCGTTTGGTCGGGTCGTTTGGTCGTGCCGGGTGAGGGCGTCCATTCGGGTGGGGTCGTTTGGTCGTGGCGGGTGAGGGCGTCCGTTCAGGTTCGGTCGGGTCGTTTGGTTCAAGGGCGTCTGTTCGGGTCAGGTCGGGTCGTTTGGCCCAAGGGCGTCCGTTTGGGTCGGGTCGTTTGGTCGTGCCGGGTGAGGGCGTCCGTTCAGGTCGGGTCGGGTTGTTTGGTCGTGCCGAGTGAGGGCGTCCGTTCGGGTCGGGTCGGGTCGTTTGGCCCTAGGGCGTCCGTTCGGGTGGGCGTACCAGGTGAGGGCATCCGTTCGGGTCGGGTCGGATGGACGTGCCGGGTGAGGGCATCCGTTTGGGTCCGGTCAGGTCATTTGGTCGTGCCGAGTGAGGGCGTCCGTTCGGGTCGGGTCGGGTCGTTTGGCCCGAGGGCGTCTGTTCGGGTGGGCGTGCCGGGTGAGGGCGTCTATTCGGGTCGGGTCGAGTCGTTTGGCCCAAGGGCGTCCATTTGGGTGGGCGTGTCAGGTGAGGGCATTCGTTTGGGTCAGGTCGGGTCGTTTGGCCCGAGGGCGCACGTGTCAGATTTGCTAAGTTGTGACCGCTCGGGTGGCTTGTGCACGTCCAGGCGGCTCATTTGTTGTTTGCTCCCATGTGCGTCCATTTGGTCAGGCGCGCCAGGTGAGGGCGTCCGTTCGGGTCGGGTTGTTTGGTCGTGCAGGGTGAGGGCATCTGTTCGGGTCGGGTCGGGTCGTTTGGCCCGAAGGCGTCCGTTCGGGTCAGGTCGGGTCGTTTGGCCCGAAGGCGTCCGTTCGGGTGGGCGTGCCGGGTGAGGGCGTCCGTTCGGGTCGGGTCCGTTGGTTTGGCCCGAGGGCGCCCGTGTCATATTTGATAAGTTGTGACCACCTGGGTGCCTTGTGCACGTTTGGGCGGCCCGTTTGCCGTTTGCTCCCATGTGCGTCCGTTCGGGTGGGCACGTCGTGTCGTGTCGGGTGAGGGCGTCCGTTTGGGTCGGGTCGTTTGGTCGTGCCGGGTGAGGTCATCTATTCGGGTCGGGTGGTTTGGCCCGAGGGCGCCCGTGTCAGATTTGCTAAGTTGTGACCGCCCGGGTGCCTTGTGCACGTCCGGGCGGCCTGTTTTCCGTTTGCTCCCATGTGTGTTCGTTCGAGTGGGCGCACCGTGTCGTGCCGGGTGAGGGCGTCCGTTCGTGTCGGGTCGTTTGGCCCGAGGGCGCCCATGTCAAATTTGCTAAGTTGTGACCACATGGGTGCATTATGCATGTCTCGGTGGCCTGTTTTCCGTTTGCTCCCGTGTGCGTCCGTTCGGGTCGGCGCGCAGTGTCGTGCCTGGTGAGGGTGTCCGTTCGGGTGGGTGTGCCGGGTGAGGTCGTCCGTTCGGGTGGGGTCGTTTGGCCAGAGGGCGCCCGTGTCATATTTGCTAAGTTGTGACTGCCCAGGTGCCTTGTGCACATCTGGGTGGCCCGTTTGCCATTTTCTCCCATGTGCATCCGTTCGGGTGGGCGTGCCGTGTCGTGTTGGGTGAGGGCATCCGTTCGGGTTGGGTCGTTTGGGCCGAGGGCGTCCGTGTCAGATTTGCTAAGTTGTGACCACCTGGGTGCCTTGTGCATGTCCGGGTGGTCCATTTTCCATTTTCTCCCATGTGCGTCCATTCAGGTCGGGCGTTCCATGTCGCACCGGGTGATGGCGTTCGTTCGGGTGGGCGTGCCGGGTGAGGGAATCCGTTCGGTTCGGGTCGTTTGGCTCGAGGGTGCCCATGTTAGATTTGCTAAGTTGTGACTGCCCAGGTGCCTTGTGCACGTCTGGGCGGCCCGTTTGTTGTTTGCTCCCATGTGCGTCCGTTCGGGTGGGCGTGCCGTGTCGCCCCGGGTGAGAGCGTTCGTTCGGGTCGGGTCGTTTGGTCGTGCCGAATGAGGTCGTCCATTCGGGTCGGGTCGTTTGGCCCGAGGGTGCCCGTGCCATATTTGCTAAGTTGTGACCGCCCGGGTGCCTTGTGCACGTCCGGGCGGCCCGTTTTCCATTTTCTCCCATGTGCGTCCATTCGGGGGGGCACTCCGTGTCGCCCCGAGTGAGGGTGCACGGACGGGGGCATTCGGGTCGCCCTGTTTTGTCCGAGGGTGCGCTTATCAGATTTTATTTTCGTGTGAAAGGTGGGTTGGTAATTGAGTTGTTTTGCTTGGTTGTGCCTAAAGAATGGCCTTGGGTCATTTGTAGGGTCGTCGACTTTCTTCTCTCCATAACCACTCGGTAGCATATGAGCAGTAATGTTGGCCATGCTCGTCCTTGGAGGAATTTTTGAACAATCTCTCCCGTCCCCTCTGTTTTCTAGCATTTGGATGGGGTTGTTGTGTGTGGCTCTTTGAGATGAATGGCTGCCTATTGGCTTTGTTGAAATCGGCTCTATGGTAACTCTCTCTCGTGCCCCTTGGTCACACGTTTTCTCTGTTGAAATCAGCGTTTTGCTATGTCGCTTGTTGGCTCCACCGATGTCGACTCTTCTCTATATTGTTCTTCTCCTCCCTTTTTTCTTGCTTGTGGGGGGAGGGGTTGGATTTTCGTGTGAAAGGTGGGTTGGTAACTGAGTTGTTTGTTTGGGTGTGCCTGAAGAGTGGCCTTGGGTCATTTGTAGGGTCGTTGACTCTCATCTTCTCTCCATCCCCACTCGGTAGCGCATGAGCGGTAATGTTGGCCATGCTTGTCCTGGGAGGCATATGTGAAAAGAGTTACCCTTCCGCTCTGTGTTCTCAGAGTTGGATGAGGTCGCTCTGTGTGGCTCCTTGAGACAACTGGCTGGTCACCTATGTCGCTCTCATGCCCCTTGTTCGCTTGTTGGCTCCGTCGATGTTGGCTCTTCGCTATATTGTTCACCTCCTCCCTTCTTGGTGGGTTGGAGAGGTGTGCTTTTGTCTCATTGGCTTCGTGAAATAGGCTCCTCGCTATATTGTTCATCTCCTCCCCTTTTGGTGGGGGGAGAGGTTGGATTTTCGTGTGAAAGGTGGGTTGGTAATTGAGTTGCTTGTTCGGGTGTGCCTGAAGAATGCCCTTGGGTCATTTGTAGGGTGGTCGACATTCAGATTCTCTCCATCCCCACTCAGTAGCACATGAGCGGTAATGTTGGCCATGCTTGTCCTGGGAGGCATATGTGAAAAGAGTTACCCTTTCACTCTGTGTTCTCAGAGTTGGATGAGGTCGCTGTGTGTGGCTCCTTGAGACAACTGGCCGGTCGCCTATGTCGCTCTCATGCCCCTTGCTCGCTCTTTGGATCTTCGCTATATTGTTCACCTCCTCCCTTTTTGGTGGGTTGGAGAGGTGGGCTTTTGTCTCATTGGCTTCGTGAAATCGGCTCCTCGCTATATTGTTCACCTCCTCCCCTTTTGGTGGGGGGAGGGGTTGGATTTTCGTGTGAAAGGTGGGTTGGTAAATTGAGTTACTCGTTCGGATGTGCCTGAAGAATGGCCTTGGGTTATTTGTAGGGTGGTCAACATTCATATTCTCTCCATTCGCACTTGGTAGCACATGAGCGGTAATGTTGGCCATGCTTGTCCTGGGATGCATATGTGAAAAGAGTTACCCTTTCGCTCTGTGTTCTCAGAGATGGATGAGGTCGCTGTGTGTGGCTCCTTGAGACAACTGGTCGGTCGCCTATGTCGCTCTCGTGCCCCTTGCTCGCTCGATGGCTCCGTCGATGTTGGCTCTTCGCTATATTTTTCACCTCCTCCCTTTTTGGTGGGTTGGAGAGGTGGGCTTTTGTCTCTTTGGCTTCGTGAAATCGTCTCCTCGCTATATTGTTCACCTCCTCCCCTTTTGGTGGGGGGAGGGGTTGGATTTTCATGTGAAAGGTGGGTTGGTAATTGAGTTGCTTGTTCGGGTGTGCTTGAAGAATGGCCTTGGGTCATTTGTAGGGTGGTCGACATTCATATTCTCTCCATCCCCACTCAGTAGCACATGAGCGGTAATGTCAGCCATGCTCGTCCTTGGAGGCATATGTGAACAATTTCCCCTTCGCTCCGTGTTCTCGGAATTGGATGGGTTTTTGTGTGTGGCTCCTTGAGACGACTGTCCTCTTCATTGTTTGGCTCTTTACGGTGTCGGTTTCTTGTGCTTGTAATATTTCTATGTCAGCACTGTGGGTTGAGATGCATACGTTTAAGAGGAATGCGGAGGGGTTTTGGCTGTAAGCTGCCCCTCTTTCTTGATTTTTCCATTGGGCGATGTGAGGAGCGGGGTTCTCCTTGTTGTAAAATTAAGGTTTGGAATTCCTTTCAGAGTGCACGTTGTTTGTCCCTGTGTTGGCTTTGAGGTCTTGATAGATGTGGTGGCCCATTTGTTTGCTCGAGTGGTCGGCTTTTTCCTTGCATCTTGCATGCATCGTAGGATTATTCGGCTTGGAATGTTGAGACACAAGGTGATGGGCATTTCTTGTTTTGTTGATCGCTCATGCGATTGTGGTCCAATGGGGATGAGGCTTGCTACGTTGATGGTGAGGGCTATATCTGGAAGGAGGACTTCAAGGTGGAACGCTTCGACCTCCCTCCTCTGTGTGGAGGTGGTTGCAGGTGATAAGTTTTCATTGTCCAGTTGGTAAGTTGGTGGGAAAATCTCCCAGGTTGCTTGTATGCAGGGTGTGTGGGGTGCGGGGCTGCCTGATCCCTCCTCTTGTTCGGATATGTTCATGCATTTTGTAGTGAGCCTCTTGATACGCATTCATTTTGTTCCTCTGCCTTCACATCGAGGTTGCCCCAGGT
>JAXQQM020066938.1:0-105000 GCA_034641835.2 Pinus albicaulis | reverse complement strand
ATGGGGAACTTCAATTTTCCATTTCACGGCGCGACGGAAACCGCCACCCGGGTCCTGCGGAGCTCAGGGGTTCCCATTTTTTGCGGCACGACGGATACCACCCAATTCTGGGAAACTCGGGGATTTCCATGTCCCACCATGATAGAAACCGTGGCCTCAGTGTAGGGAGCTCAGGTTTCCATGTCGCGGCACGACGGAGAACCGCCCAAGCCTGCGAAAATTTGGGGCTTATATTTCGTGGCACGAGGGAAACCGCCTAGTTTTGGGAACCTTGCGGTTTCCATCTCTCGCCTCGACGAAAACTACGCCCTTGGTGAGGGGAACTTGGGTTTCCATGTCATGGCACGAACGTAATCGCCCAAGTTTATAGAACTCATGGTTTTTGTCACGCGGCACGGTGACAAACCACCCAAGCCTGGCGAACTTGGGGCTCCCATTTCGCGACGCGACGGAAACCGCTCCCCTGGTCCATCTCCGGAACTTGGGATTTCCACACCTCGTCGCGGCGGAAGCCATCCAAATGCGAGGAAGGTTGGGTTTTGTAAGGCCCCAAGACTTCATGAGGTGCGTTCGTGGTAACGGGCGCGCCCGTCGGGCATTCGGGCGTCGTGCGACATTACGGGCGAGCCGCCGCACAGTAACCGCACGGGCACAAGTGTGTGGCGGCGAGCGGCACGGGCATGTCGCACATAGCCAGCAGTGGCATTGGAAAAAGCGACGTTACAGGAAAAACGTCAAAGTGTAGCCTGAGTCATAGAACCAACGCACGAGTTGATCGGCCGACGCTACACGAGTGGGCGGACAACTGAACGATGGGGGTCGTCTCGGGTCGACCGAGTGACCCACGACATGCACATGATACGCATATTAATACGGCGTGCGGATGACGGAGAAGTCATCCAACCAATGATCAAGCAAGCATCTGAGTGTGAGCACATTGGAGCACCACGAGCTAAGCCAACAGCTCGTTGGTGAAGGAAACACGGCGGCGGTGAACGCAGGGCGAGCGCGGGTCGAGCCAGGTTGTTGACGTGCAGGGCATGCAGAATTCCTCCGCAGGGCATCTGCACCATAGGACGGGTCGAGTTGGGCAGCGCGCGGGTCAATTCGTGCGACATACGTGCAGGGCGTGCAGAAATTCTCTGCAGGGCGTCCGCAGTGCAAGGTCAGGTCGGGCAGGGCATCCGCACGATCCGAGCTTCAGTTCAGAGGTCATTCTGAAGGCATCGTGAGTCAGAATTGAGTGTCGAAAGTTGAAGCAGGTGTGTTTTGATGGGAAAAATCTAACCACATAGCTAGGGGAGCGTATTGGACAGACAGAGAGCTCGCGGGGAGGTCTGAAATCATTTGCAGTGCCGACCCGAGTGACCCAGCAGCACTTGGGCAGTTTTATGCAGGATATTCCCGAGGTGAATTCGAGTGCTATAAACGATTGTTGTGGGCTAGTTAATGATTGTCAAGCATTGTAAGCTTGGACAAAAAGTGACTTGCCTTGCCAAAGAGTAAAGGGGGTCTTTTGCTGGATTGGAACTTATACTTTGTTTCGTATTTATGAAACATATTATCGGGCAGACCCATTATTAACTGGGAGTTTCCCCTCCCTTGTATTTATGGGCGTACACTATGGATGTGATGATGATGTTCATGTTTTCCACACATTGAAAGAACATTTGATTAACTAATTTAACAAGTGTTGCTAAAGGCGTAGTCTACATACTTGAGTATTACGAAAAGGAGAAGTACGGTAGTGCCACACCCCGTCTATAGCACGGTTGAAAGGTCACTGAAGGTCTAGGGGCGTGACAAGTTTCCTCGCCCCGCCGTGACAACAGTCGCCCAACTGTGCGAAATGTAAGGTTTCCATGTCCCTGCTCAATGGACACCATCCAATTATACGCCCGCCGCGACAGAAACCGCCCCTGTAAGACCCACGAGCCGAGGACAACGATGGAAGGCGTTGGAAGCGTTCGGTGGACATGCGACGAATGAAGAAAACCACGACAAAAGGTTAGATGGGTGCACCGACGGACGAAAACATCGTTCGGCTACTATGCAACGTTATCATGGTGACCGTGCGACATTTAGGAGCGACGTGCATAAACGCGTCCAAAAATGGCCGTGTGTTGGCTTGGAGGTTTTATAGGCCGGCCGTGGTGGCAAGCCGATGTTAAGGAGGAAATGCCACGTCGTAACCAAGGCTTTATGGGTGTTTACTGGGTCGGCCTTATATGGGTCAAGCCCCACCTATGGAAGCAATGTGTGGGAAAAGGCACATACGAAAGAAGGACATGTGATGGACGATAAAGCAAAGAAAGAAGGACATCAACATCTTGCTGATTCCTCCATTGGCAAGCTAATGCTCGAGCCAGAGCGAAGGTCGAGGGTGGAGGGCGAAGCCGCAACAGGGAAACGGAGTTTGGGTCGAGTCGGGTAAAAACTTGTTCGGCGTTCACCCACAGGTCGAGTCGGGTTCCTTTCGCAGGGCGCGTGCGGTGCAGTGTTTAGTGCATGGTCGAGTCGGGTTCCTTCCGTAGGACGCGTGGAGAACAGTGTTCAAGGCGGGCACGTTTAGGTCGAGTCGGGTTCATGTAGCGCGCCCGCATTCCAGACGCGCGGAATAGTGTTTGAAGGCATAGAGTTCGATCAGCAGGGTCGGGTCGGGTTGAACGCGTTCAGGAAATGCGTGCAGATTGTGACCCCGGTGACCCGCGTGCGGAAACGCGTTCAGGGTGCCGAGGGCGTCTGTGACCGGAGTGACCCACTCGAACCATAATTCACGCAGACTTCATAAACATGTTCTGAAAGGGAATTTTGGGGTTCCTTTGGATTTTTTGCACTGTTGGGAAGTTGTTAAGGCTAGACCCAGGTACAAGCACATTTGGCAAGAAGCATAAATGGTTTATGGAGGCTTGGTTGTATATTTATTGCAGATTGTACATATTTATTGAAGCATAATACTGGGCAGACTTATTAACGGGATTTTCCCCTCCCTTGAATGTATGGGCGTTCATGTGGTTTGATATTGATGTTTATTGCTGTTTTATTTCCGCACAGGAGCACTTTGGAAGATTATTTAAACAAGTGTTGAGTTAGGCGTAGTCTACTTATTGAGTATTTGAAAAGAGAAAAATAAGGTAGTGCCGCACCCGTCTATAGAGCGGTTGGGAGACTACCACAGGTATAAGGGCGTGACAGTTGGTATCAAAGCTACATTTTTGTGGCCTTTTTATTATTATTATTGAGCAAGGATACCGTTGCAGCGTTGTAGGTGGTATTGAATATTGATGGATGAGTTTGTTTCATTGGAAATGAACTTCAAATAAATTAAAGAGAAGTCGAAGGAAGTGGAAAAGGAGTTTGATGAGGCAAGTCGGACCATTGATACATTGTGCAAGAGGAGGACATCTGGCATGAGAAAAGATGAAATTTTTCGACTTATGAAGAAAGTGAGAATTCTTCGAGCAGAAATGGACAAGGTGGAAGAAGAGCGAAGGAAGTTACTTGATAAGCTTCTCAAGCTTAGAGACCTTGGAAAGATGAAGCATGGTGGCATGAAGCCCACTGTGGCCGAACCAAAGGATGTTGTAGATGTGATTGAAGTCAAGGAAGAAGCAGATGAACAAGTTGGACCAGGACCAAGCACATTACAAGCAATGATGGTGGACGATTCTCACAAGGATGTTGCAGATGTGGTAGAAGTCGAGGACGAACTTGATGAACAGGTTGGACCAGGGCCAAGCACATCGCAAGCATCGGTGATGGATGATTCTCGGGAGGATGTTGAGGATGCGGATATGATCGAGGAAGAACTCGTGGAACAAGTTGAACCTGGACCAAGCACATTGCAGGCATTGGGGGATGAACCACATGAAATTTTTGCAGAAGTGACAATGATCGAGGAGGAACTTTATGAGCAGGCGGTACCAGGATCGGAAGCATTGCAGACATTGATGAGGACGGAGGACACTCGCTTAGAGATTCTTCATGAAGACATGGCTCGTGTTTCACTTGAGCATCTGGGAGATGGACCGTATGCAGGGATGGGAAAGAAGATGACTTCTTTTCCAATACCATGGAGGACCTTTCCTCGGATGACTATGATGGAACCTTGTACATTGGAGAAGTAAGGGGAGCATTTCTTGTTGTAGGCCTTGATAGGGAAATTTGTGACCTCGCTCTAGTAGGTTCAAATTCCCGTGACAAGGGTGGAACTTGATGATCTCTGTGATAGATACGGGTCATGCTTAGCCACATGGAAACTGGCTAGGTGCCCGGCATGACTCATGGACTGCCTTGGTGGTAGGGCACATTGTCCGGGTAGACTTCTTCATGGCTTACAACCAAGAAGGAACTCTTGGTGCACCTTTAGCGGGGGAGAAGCCTTGGAGGAAGTACCCATGATGATGATGGTAGAAGTGACAGAGGGCACTTAACCTGTACACTATACACATGATGGTGACTAGGGTTGAGGCGAGTCTACTCTTGATGGACACATGGGCAACCAAAGTCATGTACATTGACACGAGGGCATGGCAGGACATTATGTGGAGACATTATGTAGGTGCACTTACTAGGTGCCCACTTATGAGCATCATGGAGGAGTGTCAAGAAGGAATATGCTTAGCATGATCGATTGTTGGTGCTACATGGAGATCTTTTATAGATGGGCTGATGGATGTTGTTCACTTTGAGCAACAAGACATTGGTTGGATGAGCAGCCTACGAGCACATTCATATGATTTACAGGGTGAGAACAACTTGTGGTGGCACTCGTGGGAAATACAAGTATGCTTGCCAATGCTTTGGATAGGATGATGCGTGGGAGTTCATGATGGAGTTTCATTCATTGGAGGCTTCATACTATAATGATCTTGCAGTATCTGGTTCACTGAGGAACTGAGATCAAGACTAGTCTTGATTTTGATTCACTATGGGATGCATACCTTCGAGTAGGGAAACGCGTTCGGTCGGGTCGGGTCACGTGAGGGGACCCAAGGAAACGCGTTCGGGTCGGGTCGTGTGAGGGTGGCCGTATAAAAAATGCTAAGTTGTGACCGCCCGCGTGCCTTGTGCACGTTCATGCGGCCAGTTTCCGATTTGCTCCCTTGTGCCTTCGTTCGAGCAGGTCGGGTCGGGTCATGCCATGCGAGGGGGGCTGTATAAAAAATGCTAAGTTGTGACTGCTCGTGTGCCTTGTGCACGTTCGTGCGACCCACTTTCCGCTTGCTCCCTTGTGCCTTCATTCGAGCGGGTCAGGTCGTGCCTTGTGAGGGTGCCCAAGGAAACGTGTTCGGGTCAGGTCGTGTGAGGGAGGCCGTATAAAAAATGCTAAGTTGTGACCGCCCCTGTGCCTTGTGCACATTCATGCGACCCGATTGTCATTTGCTCCTTTGTGCCTTCGTTAGGGCGGGTCAGGTCGTGCCATGTGAGGGCGCCCAAGGAAACGCATTCGGGTCGGGTCATGTGAGGGAGGCCGTATCGAAAATGCTAATTTGTGACCACCGGTGTGCTTAGTTGTCACTCCCCTATACCTTTGGTGTCTTTCAACCACACTATAGACGGGTGCGGCACTACCGTACTTTTTTCTTTTTCCAAATACTCAAGTACATAGACTACGCCTTTAGCAACACTTGTTAGTTATTAACCAAAGGTTCTCTCGATATGCAGAAATAAACATAAACATCATAATGAATCCACAAGTATGCTCATACATACAAGGGAGGGGCAATTCCCTGTTAATAATGAGTCCGACCAATAATACGTTTCATAAATATGAAATAATAAGTTCCAATCCAGCAGAAGCCACTTCTGCTCCTTGGCAAGGCAAGTTAGCCTTTTGACCAAGCTCTAAGGCTTGTCAACCATCAAACTAGCCTACAGCAATCATTTACAATCATCAGAATTCACCTTGGGAATATCCTGCACAAAATTGCCCAAGTGCTGCCGGGTCACTCAAATCAGCACTACAAATCAATTTATACCTTCCCTCGAGCTCCCTGTGTGTCCAATCCACTTCCCAACTGTACGGTTAGATGCAGCCCGTCAATACACACATTCTGCAATTTACGGCACTCAATTCCGACTCTGGACGCTCCCGGAATGGCTTCCGCACTGTCGTGCAGTTCGTGCAGAAGCGCCCAGTCGTGGGTCACCTGACTCGCCTAGCCAAACACGTTCGGGTCGGGTCAGGCGCGCCGGGTGAGGGCACCCGGCCAAAGGCGTTCAGGTAGGTTCGGGCGCGCCGGGTGAGGGTGCCAGGCCAAATGCGTTCGGGTCGGGTCGGGCGCGCCGGGTGAGGGTGCCGGGCCAAACGCGTTCGGGTCGGGTCGGGCGCACCCTGTCGCGCCGGGTGAGGGTGCCCGGCCAAACACGTTCGGGTCGGGTCGTTTGGGCCGAGGGCGCCCGTATCAGATTTGCTAAGTTGTCACCTCCCGGGTGCCTTGTGCACGTCCGAGCGACCCGTTTTTCATTTGCTCCCATGTGCGTCCGTTCGGTCGGGCGGGCCATGTGGCACCGGGTGAGGGCATCCGTTCGGGTCGGGCCGTTT
Source organism: Pinus albicaulis (assembly GCA_034641835.2). Classification (NCBI taxonomy): domain Eukaryota; kingdom Viridiplantae; phylum Streptophyta; class Pinopsida; order Pinales; family Pinaceae; genus Pinus; species Pinus albicaulis. The sequence continues at coordinate 98,453 of JAXQQM020066938.1, read as the reverse complement.
GGTCGGAGGGCGCCCGTGTCAGATTTGCTAAGTTGTGACTTCCCGGGTGCCTTGTGCACGTCCGGGCGGCCCATTTGCCATTTTCTCCCATGTGCGTCCATTTGGTCGGGTCGTTTGGTCGTGCCGGGTGAGGGCGTCCGTTCGGGTCGGGTCGTTTGGTCGTGGCAGGTGAGGGCATCCGTTCGGGTCGGGTCGGGTCGTTTGGCCCAAGGGCGTCCGTTCGGGTCGGGTCGTTTGGTCGTGCCGGGTGAGGGCGTCCGTTCGGGTCGGGTTGGGTCGTTTGGCCCGAGGGAGTGCCGGGTGAGGGCATCCATTCGGGTCGGGACGGGTGGGCGTGCCGAGTGAGGGCGTCTGTTCGGGTCGTTTGGTCGTGCCGGGTGAGGGCGTCCATTCGGGTCGGGTCGGGTCGTTTGGCCCGAGGGCCTCCGTTCGGGTGGGCGTGCCGGGTGAGGGCGTCCGTTTGGGTCGGGTCGGGTCATTTGGTCGTGCCAGGTGAGGGCGTCCGTTTGGGTTGGGTCAGGTCGTTTGGCCTGAGGGCGTCCGTTCGGGTGGGTGTGCTAGGTGAGGGCGTCCGTTCAGGTCGGGTCGGGTCATTTGGCCCGAGAGCGCCCTTGTCAAATTTGCTAAGTTTTGACCACCTGGGTGCCTTGTGCACGTCCGGGCAGCCCGTTTGTTGTTTGCTCCCATGTGCGTCCGTTTGGTCAGGCGTGTCGGGTGAGGGCGTCCGTTCGGGTCGGGTCGTTTGGTCGTGCCGGGTGAGGGCGTCCATTCTGGTCGGGTCAGGTCATTTGGCCCGAAGGCATCCGTTCGGGTCGGGTCGGGTCGTTTGGCTCGAGGGCGCCCGTGTTAGATTTGCTAAGTTGTGACCGCCCGGGTGCCTTGTGCATGTCCGGGCAGCCCGTTTGCCGTTTGTTCCCATGTGCGTCCGTTTGGTCAGGTGCGCGGGGTGAGGGCGTCCATTCGGGTCGGGTCGTTTGGTTGTGCCGGGTGAGGGCTTCCGTTCGGGTCGGGTCATTCTATCGTGCCGGGTGAGGGCATCTGTTCGGGTCGAGTCGAGTCGTTCGGTCGTCCTGGGTGAGGGCGTCTGTTCGAGTCGGGTCGGGTCGTTTGGCCCGAGGGCGCCCATGTTAGATTTGCTAAGTTGTGACAGCCCAGGTGCCTTGTGCACGTCCGGGCGGCCTGTTTGCCGTTTGCTCCCATGTGCGTCCGTTTGGTCGGGTCGTTTGGTCCTGCCAGGTGAGGGTGTCCGTTCGGGTCGGGTCGTTCGGTCGTGCCGGGTGAGGGTGTCCGTTCGGGTCAGGTCGTTCGGTCGTGCCGGGTGAGGGCATCCGTTGGGGTCGGGTCGGGTCATTTGGCCCGAGGTTGCCCATGTGAGATTTGCTAAGTCGTGATCGCCCGGGTGCCTTGTGCACGTCTGGGCGGCCCGTTTCCCATTTGCTCACATGTGCGTCCGTTTGGTCAGGGCGTTTGGTCGTGCCGGGTGAGGGCGTCCGTTCGGGTTGGGTCGTTCGATCGTGCCGGGTGAGGGCGTCCGTTTGGGTCGAGTCGTTCATTCGTGCCGGGTGAGGGCGTCCAATCGGGTTGGGTCATTTGGTCGTGCTGGGTGAGAGCGTCCGTTCGGGTCAGGTCGTTTGGTCGTGTGGCACGATGGCGTCCATTCGGGTGGGCGTGCCGAGCGAGGGCGTCCGTTCGAGTCGGGTCGGGTCGTTTGGCCTGAGGGCGCCCGTGTCAGATTTGCTAAGTTGTGACTGCCCGGGTGCCTTGTGCATGTCCGGGCGGCCCGTTTGCCGTTTTCTCCCATGTGTGTTCGTTTGGTCGGGCGTGTCGTGTCGCGCAGGGTGAGGGCGTCCGTTCGGGTGGGTGTGCTGGGTGAGGGCGTCCGTTTGGGTTGGGTGGTTTGGCCTGAGGGCGCCCGTGTCAGATTTGCTAAGTTGTGACCGCCCGAGTGCCTTGTGCACGTCTGGGTGGCCCGTTTGCCATTTGCTCCCATGTGCGACCATTCGGGTGGGCGCGTCGTGTCGTGCCGGGTGAGGGCGTCCGTTCGGGTCGGGTCATTTGGTCGTGCCGGGTGAGGTCTTCCGTTCGGGTCAGGTGGTTTGGCCCGAGGGTGCCTGTGTCAGATTTGCTAAGTTGTGACCGCCCGGGTGCCTTGTGCACGTCCAGACGACCCATTTGCCATTTGCTCCCATGTGCGTCCGTTCGGGTGGGCGCGTCGTGTCGTGCCGAGTGAGGGCGTCCGTTCGGGTCGGGTCATTTGGTCGTGCCGGGTGAGGTCGTCCATTCGGGTTGGGTGGTTTGGCCCGAGGGCGCCCGTGTTAGATTTGCTAAGTTGTGACTGCCTGGGTTCCTTGTGCACGTCCGGGCGGCCCGTTTGCTGTTTTCTCCCATGTGCGTCCATTCGGGTGGGCGCGCCGTATGAGGGCGTCCGTTCGGGTCGGGTCATTTGGCCCGAGGGCGCCGGTGTCAGATTTGCTAAGTTGTGACCGCCCGGGTTCTTTGTGCACGTCCGGGCGGCCTGTTTGCCATTTGCTCCCATGTGCGTCCGTTCGGGTGGGCGCGTCGTGTCATGCCAGGTGAGGGCGTCCGTTCGGGTGGGCGTGCCAGGTGAGGTCATCCGTTCGGGTGGGGTCATTTTGCTCGAGGGCGCTCGTGTCAGATTTTCTAAGTTTTGGCCGCCCGGGTGCCTTGTGCACGTTCGGGCGGCCCGTTTGCCATTTGCTCCCATGTGCGTCCGTTCGGGTGGGCGTGCCGTGTCGTGCTGGGTGAGGGCGTCCATTCGGGTTGGGTCGTTTGGGCTGAGGGCGCCCGTGTCAGATTTGCTAAGTTGTGACCGCTCGGGTGCCTTGTGCATGTCCGGGCGGTCTGTTTTCCGTTTTCTCCCATGTGCGTCCGTTTGGGTAGGGCGTGCCGTGTTGCGCCGGGTGATGGCGTTCGTTCGGGTGGGCGTGCCGGGTGAGGGTGTCTGTTCGGGTTGGGTCGTTTGGCCTGAGGGCGCCTGTGTCAGATTTGCTAAGTTGTGACCGCCCGGGTGCCTTGTGCACGTTCGGGCAGCCCGTTTGCCATTTTCTCCCATGTGCGACCATTCGGGTGGGCGCATCGTGTCATGTCGGGTGAGGGCGTCCGTTCGGGTCGGGTCGTTTGGTCGTGCCGGGTGAGGTCGTCCGTTCGGGTCGGGTGGTTTGGCCTGAGGGCGCCCGTGTCAGATTTTCTAAGTTGTGACCGCCCGGGTGCCTTGTGCATGTCCGAGCGGCCCATTTTTTGTTTGCTCCCATGTGCGTCCGTTCGGGTGGTCACGTCGTGTCGTGCTGGGTGAGGGCGTCTGTTGGGGTCGGGTCGGGTCGTATGGCCGGAAGGTGTCCGTTCGGGTGGGCGTGTCGGGCGAGGGCTTCTGTTCGGGTCGGGTCAGGTCGTTTGGCCCGAGGGCACCCATGTCAGATTTTCTAAGTTATGACCGCCCGGGTGCCTTGTGCATGTCCGGGCGGCCCGTTTTCCGTTTGCTCCCATGTGCGTCCATTCGGGTGGGCGCGTCGTGTCGTGTCGGGTGAGGGCATCCGTTCGGTTCAGGTCGTTTGGTCATGCCGGGTGAGGTCGTCCGTTCGGGTCGGGTGGTTTGGCCCGAGGGCGCCCGTGTCAGATTTGCTAAGTTGTGACCGCCCGGGTGCCTTGTGCACGTCCGGGCGGCCCGTTTTCCGTTTGCTCCAATGTGCGTCCATTCGGGTGGGCCCGCCGTGTCATGCCAGGTGAGGGCGTCCGTTCGGGTCGGGTCATTTGGCCCGAGGGCACTCGTGTCAGATTTGCTAAGTTGTGACCACCCGGGTGCTTTGTGCACGTCCGGGCAGCCCGTTTGTCGTTTGCTCCCATGTGCGTCCATTCGGGTGGGCGCGTCATGTCGTGCCGGGTGAGGACGTCCGTTCGGGTGGGCGTGCCGGGTGAGGTCATCCGTTCGGGTGGGGTCGTTTGGCCCGAGGGTGCCTGTGTCATATTTGCTAAGTTGTGACCGCCCGGGTGCCTTGTGCACGTCCGGGCGGCCCGTTTGTCGTTTGCTCCCATGTGTGTCCGTTCGGGTGGGCGTGCCATGTCGTGCTGGGTGAGGGCGTCCGTTCGAGTCGGGTCGTTTGGGCCTTTGGGTGCCCGTGTCATATTTGCTAATTTGTGACCACCCGGGTGCCTTGTGCACATCCGAGCAGTCCATTTGCCATTTTCTCCCATGTGCATCCATTCGGGTCGGGCGTGCCATGTCGCGCCGGGTGATGGCGTTCGTTCAAGTGGGCGTGCCGCGTGAGGGCGTCCGTTCGGGTCGGGTCGTTTGGCCCGAGGGCGCCCGTGTCAGATTTTCTAAGTTGTGACCACCCGGGTGCCTTGTGCACATCCGGGTGGCCCGTTTTCCGTTTGCTCCCATGTGCGTCCTTTCGGATGGGCGCACTGTGTCGCCCCGAGTGAGGGCGTTTGTTCGGGTCGGGTCATTTGGTCGTGCCAGGTGAGGTCGTCCATTCGGGTCGGGTCGTTTGGCCCGAGGGCGCCCGTGCCATATTTGCTAAGTTGTGACCACCCAGGTGCCTTGTGCACGTCCGGGCGGCCCGTTTTCCATTTGCTCCCATGTGCATCCGTTCGGGGGGGCGCTCCATGTCGCCCCGGGTGAGGGCGCACGGACGGGGGCATTTGGGTCGCCCTGTTTTGTCCGAGGGTGCGCTTATCAGATTTGCTTTTCATGTGAAAGGTGGGTTGGTAATTGAGTTGTTTTGCTCGGTTGTGCCTGAATAATGGCCTTGGGTCATTTTTAGGGTCATCGACTTTCTTCTCTCCATCACCACTCAGTAGCATATGAGCGGTAATGTTGGCCATGCTCGTCCTTGGAGGCATGTTTGAAAAATCTCTCCCGTCCCCTCTGTTTTCTAGCATTTGGATGGGGTTGTTGTGTGTGGCTCTTTGAGATGACTGGCCGCCTGTTGGCTTTGTTGAAATCAGCTCTCCAGTAACTCTCTCTCGTGCCCCTTGGTCGCACGTTTTCTCTGTTGAAATCAGCATTTTGCTATGTTGCTCGTTGGCTCCGTCGATGTCGACTCTTCTCTATATTGTTCTTCTCCTCCCTTTTTGCTTTCTTGTGGGGGGAGGGGTTGGATTTTCGTGTGAAAGGTGGGTTGGTAACTGTGTTGTTTGTTCAGGTGTGCCTGAAGAGTGGCCTTGGGTCATTTGTAGGGTCGTCGACTCTCATCTTCTCTCCATCCCCACTCGGTAGCACATGAGCGGTAATGTTGGCCATGCTTGTCTTGGGAGGCATATGTGAAAAGAGTTACCCTTCTTCTCTGTGTTCTCAGAGTTGGATGAGGTCCCTCTGTGTGGCTCCTTGAGACAACTGGCCGGTCACCTATGTCGCTCTCGTGCCCCTTGCTCGCTCGTTGGCTCCGTCGATGTTGGCTCTTCGCTATATTTTTCACCTCCTCCCTTTTTGGTGGGTTGGAGAGGTGGGCTTTTGTCTCGTTGGCTTCGTGAAATCGGCTCCTCGCTATATTTTTCACCTCCTCCCCTTTTGGTGGGGGGAGGGGTTGGATTTTCGTGTGAAAGGTGGGTTGGTAATTGAGTTGCTTGTTCAGGTGTGCCTGAAGAATGCCCTTGGGTCATTTGTAGGGTGGTCGACATTCAGATTCTCTCCATCCCCACTCAGTAGCACATGAGCGGTAATGTTGGCCATGCTTGTCCTGGGAGGCATATGTGAAAATAGTTACCCTTTCACTCTGTGTTCTCAGAGTTGGATGAGGTCATTGTGTGTGGCTCCTTGAGACAACTGGCTGGTCGCCTATGTTGCTCTCGTGCCCCTTGCTCGCTCGTTGGCTCTGTCAATGTTGGCTCTTTGCTATATTTTTCAACTCCTCCCTTTTTGGTGGGTTGGAGAGGTGGGCTTTTGTCTCGTTGGCTTCGTGAAATTGGCTCCTCGCTATATTGTTCACCTCCTCCCCTTTTGGTGGGGGGATGGGTTGGATTTTCGTGTGAAAGGTGGGCTGGTAAATTGAGTTGCTTGTTCGGGTGTGCCTGAAGAATGGCCTTGGGTCATTTGTAGGGTGGTTTAAATTCATATTCTCTCCATCCGCACTCGGTAGCACATGAGCAGTAATGGTGGCCATGCTTGTCCTGGGAGGCATATGTGAAAAGAGTTACCCTTTCGCTCTGTGTTCTTAGAGTTGGATGAGGTCGCTGTGTGTGGCTCCTTGAGACAACTGGCCGGTCACCTATGTCGCTCTCGTGCCCCTTGTTCGCTCGTTGGCTCCGTCGATGTTGGCTCTTCGCTATATTATTCACCTCCTCCCTTTTTGGTGGGTTGGAGAGGTGGGATTTTGTCTCGTCGGCTTCGTGAAATCGGCTCCTCGCTATATTGTTCACCTCCTCCCCTTTTGGTGGGGGGAGGGGTTGGATTTTCGTGTGAAAGGTGGGTTGGTAATTGAGTTGCTTGTTCGGGTGTGCCTGAAGAATGGCCTTGGGTCATTTGTAGGGTGGTCGACATTCATATTCTCTCCATCCCCACTCGGTAGCACATGAGCAGTAATGTCGGCCATGCTCGTCCTTGGAGGCATATGTGAAAAATTCTCCCTTCACTCCGTGTTCTCAGAATTGGATGGGTTTTTGTGTGTGGCTCCTTGAGACGACTGTCCTCTTCATTGTTTGGCTCTTTATGGTGCCGGTTTCTTGTGCTTGTACTCTTTCTATGTAAGCACTGTGGGTTGAGATGCATACTTTTAAGAGGAATGCGGAGGGGTTTTAGCTATAAGCTTGTTACAGGTCAAAATACCTCCTCATCAGCTCAGAGGGGAAGAAAAATATGGAAGAAGTACAAAGACCTAAATTAAACCTATTTCTACCAGGGTAACGCCTATATAGAACAGAACAAGAGCGTTATAACGCAGGCAATCAGTACATTGGCTGCGTTAGTGGCTAGGGCAACGCTCTGTTTACACTGGAGGGGAGCGTTACCCGTGTTTTAAGTTTGAATTGGGAAAAGAGAGCGGAGAATGATTTGAATCTCCGACTTTCCCTCACAAAGGAGTCAGTTCACAAAGGAAACTGCAGAAGCACCAGTTCATTATTGGTCATTGCCATGGGAGACTGAACTCCAAAAGAGGCAAAAGCATGGAGATCAAAGAAACATATAAGCTTTTTCCATTCCAAACTAGTGGAAAGAGAAGGGAAACAATGGCCTTCTCCCTCTCCTATAAGAAGGAGTTGAAGGCTCTTAATTGAAGGTCGAAGGATTGCTCAAGGTTCTTGTATACTTGTGGAATAGAGAATAGTGTGACATTGTGAAGGCCAAGAGTCAAAGAGGCTCCTAGAGAGCTTGTTGACTTGGACTTCTTCACTTGAAAGAGAAGAGAGATTGGGAGACTGAGGAGGGCTTGGTACAACCAATGGTTGTAATCCTCCTTCTTTCAAAATCAATAGAACTGTGTTCGTTTTGTCCATTCAATGCTTAATATTGTCATTATTGTTTGAACATTTACATAGTATGATATGAATGGCTCAGATGTGTATAATCTAGATGTTTATTGTATATTGATTTAATTGATAGGATACTGGTTATATTAGAAATTACGCGGGTGCTTTGACTGATTGCAGGACTCAGATTTGGAGCCGGTGAAGAAGGACTCTTGCTTCGTTGCGTAGTGCTCTCCAAGGGATTCCAAGACTGTCAAAGAGGTAATTCTCTATTGTATTCCTTCAATTTATTTCAAGCTAATATGAACATGCTCATGCCATCTTTGTGAACAGCATAGCTAATCTTACTGTCTGCCTCGGGCACCGGAAAGCCCTAAGAGGGATATTCGAAAACCAACAACCCAAGCAGTTTACCCTATAGCAGAATTGGTGACTCCACTGGGGACTTTCCCCCATAGTTTCCGGACTATTTATTCCTTCCTTTCTTCTCTTCTTCTCTGTTCAGAGATCCTTCCGACCATTTTTTGATGCCCAGTAGACATACCAAATGCTTGCAGAGTTCAATCTTGTTCCTGTCTGGCCAACTGAAGAGATTTTCCCTGGTTAACGCGACCTATGCAGGCTATCCAGTGCATTATAACGCGGTCTATGCTTAAATACAGTGCATTATAACACTATATTTTCTCACATACAGAGCATTACTCAGCCAAAAACCTTAATGTTCACTGCTGTGACTGTGTTTTAGCTGTAGAGTTTTTTGGCCATCAGTACCTTTCACCGACTGAATCCCTATGCTTGTCTGCTAAAATGGCATTGTTATTTGTTTCTCTTATTTAGTTAGTGTGCAAAACATTTACTTTTTAAAAAATAAAATATTTTTTTTATTATTTTTCTGCATCTAGCTGAGTCTATTCTGAAATTTTTAGTTCACAGACTGTTAAAAGAGGTAGATAGAAGTCTGAATATTCAAAAGTTGAGCTGTGTTATTTACATGTTGGTGCATGGATGATTGAAAAAGAAACCTCTCCTTGTAGAAACACTCTTCATTGAATTTAATATTTAGAGCATGTTTTTCATGGTTTCTTGAGTTAGATTCTCACTATACTTCATACGTCCATTCCCCCTCCGCAAGACTAATAACAAAGTACACTAAAAATAAAGCGACACTAAAATCAATCTAATTAATCTTTTTTGAGCTCACACAAACAATAGTTCAGGCTAGGATCTTGTGTTAGGAAAGTGAGAAAACTACCCAAGATCTCAAAACTTGAAAACTAGAGTCATTAACGAGTGAAATCCTGTTGCACTCACATTATCGGGACCGTTCCTTTACCGGAGCTCAGCGCGAGACAACACTTGGGTGCACTAGAAGGTAGCCCACCTTCGACTGCATCCTGTGGGTGTGTTATATATTGGGTTTCCCTTCGGGGATGTCAAAACTAGATCAGGGATCTAGGTATTCTGCCCATATAGCACACTGTCCTTGACCATGGACCCCCCTGATGATGTCTGTGATTTGAGGTATCCTTAGTGGCCATAATTTTAGGGACTTACACAAGGTGACTAGGACGGGCTATCCTAGTACCTGAAATAGACGGACCCACTCTGTCTTCGGTCTTTAGGAGGGTACTCGTCTTCACGAGAGTGCTTACACCTATTGTCTAAGGTTTGGGCGAAGCTCTAGAGTGATCATAACTGTACTTTCGACCAACCCTCTCTGTATAATTTTGCGATACTGGATTTCATCACCAGTGAATGGTAGTACTCAGACAGGGCACCCTATTCTGGATGCTTGCTGATTGTTTTTAGAAAGTCCTTTTTCTTTTTGTTAGGTGTGTGGTTACTGTCATTTGAGACTTCATAATAGATCACAATTTAATAAAATTTGTTAAAATCAAACCGGTCACCGTGGCATCCCCTGACCCAAGCCATTTGTCTCAACGACAGCAAGGTCTACCTCCTCTCAACCTTGAGGAAGAACTGAACCTTGGTGAACCCGGGCCTTCTACGGAAGAGAAGTCTCCTCTGACTAATCTTTATTATCACATAGAACCTTATCAGTTGGAACTCCCGGAGGACCCTTTCACTGAAGGTGTTGTACCTAATTACAATCCTCCGCTCACTGATCCATTAGGGCCTATGATAATCCAAATTACACCATGCTGAGATATGTCTGTGGCAACACCAACATCTATTTCTCCACCAGCATCCACAGGGTCGATACCAATGGCAACCATTCCTGGTTCGCCACCATCCTCCCCGCCGGTGGTCAGTTCTATGCCATTACTGGGTAACCCCAGTAGTCAACATACACCTACCCCCAATCCTATGGTCAACACAACTTTCAGTAGTTTATCGAACCCTTTGGCATCTACTCCTATCGTAACCACGTTGGGGACCACGGTAGCTCCTCCCATGAGCATGACTACTTCGGTGCCCTTTAGCAACCCTTTCAGTTGGAACCCTCTGTTGAGTTCAAACCCCTTGACCACTATACCAGGGGGCAGTGTTATCAATACGCAGGTAGCAGGGAATATTTCTCTTCCTATGCAATCCTTAGGACAAATGGGACAACCCATTGTAAATACTATCCCCTTAAGTGGTTCAAACAAAGGTGTAGGATCTATACCGTTGCCAAATTATGCAAGTACTAGTATGCCTCCGGGAAACTCCATTGCATCCATTTGGACTAACCAACCCCAACCTCCATCTGGAGTGGGAGGGCACTTTTATGCTAGGGGCAACCAACCGTTTTCCCCTTAATACACTATGCCCTATGGACAGCAACCGTATGTTCCTACTCCTCCACCTATGGGAGGTTTTTATCAAAGTCCCACTTACCCTTCCGGTAACATGTGGATGGGAGGACCCTATGGTCCAAGTAATCAGCCCATACTGCCTTGTTTAGACTCAGGGGAAAATCAACAATTACCTTTCTTGGCAGCTTTGGACATACCCGACATCCATAAGCTGACGAACGACCCCATCAACCACAACCCGCTTTGGCCTCCAATACCGCATAAGATTCCTTCTGATATCCCGAAGTTCGACAGGAAACATGGGGACGACCCGGACGCACACATCACTACCTTCCATTTATGGTCCATATCCAATTCCATGGTAGATGATAGTGTCCGACTTCGACTATTTCCCCGCACCCTTACAGGCAATGCCGCCAAGTGGTACATTGAATTTCCACGCGCCGCCATCAATATGTTTGGTGCTTTAGCGACGGAGTTCTTAAAGAACTTCCAACTGCCAATTAGAGTGGAAACTGGAACAGAATTGTTAACATCACTGCGACAAGACACCGCCACCCACATCTCTGACCATATTCATGAATGGAGACGTAGGAGGAGGCTCGTCAAAGCGCCAATACCGAACAATCTCTTGGCCAATTGGTTTTGCAAGTCTCTTTTACCCCACATCTCTAAAGACATTGGCCTTTCTAGTGTGGTGACAGAAGATCAATGTATTCGTCATGCCCAACACCTGGATTTAATCTATTCACAATCTGGCATGCTTTACGATCTGCTCCCCCATGCCCCTGGTAACCCAAACCCTCCGGCTACTCAGAAAACCGGAGCTCATGCCGATGGTCTCGTTGGCACGATCTCTGGTGTAGCCACCAATCAGTCTTGGGGGAAAACCTCCCAGCCATCCTCGGCTACCACCGCCCCCCATCAAACGACTCCTCTTCCTCCCGCTGAGATAAATTCAGTGAAAATCTCACAAAAACCTAGCGGGAAAAATAAGAAGAACAAGAAGAAAACGTCTTCTTCGGAAGAGCAGTCGGATAATCAGAATAACCCTAATCAGAAAAATGCAGCCAGAAATGACAAAGGAAAGGATAAACCCATGAAATTTCCTTGCAAAATCTGTGCGAAGGATCACTTGACATACAAATGTCCTCAGCTACAGGAATGCACCGATTTTATTGGTAACAAGGATTCTGGGCGAACACCTGCCGTTCTTCACAATCCTTTCCCCAATCAACCGCAGCAACATCAACACATGGTTGAAAATCTGCCACAACCCCATCAACGGGGCAACAGTGGTTCGTATCCTTCCGGTGAAGGACCATCTGCCATTTATGGCATCGAGAGTGTTGACCTTCAAACTCGTGCCAAGCTTTATGGAAATCCTACCATAGATGCTTAGGAACCTGGAACTAGTTCCAATCCGCCGCCGCCCAATGATTTACATATCGAAAGGCCTACTGTTGAGCCTATAATTCGTCCCCCCAAAGGGACATTTCGACGCACGACTCATAATACCTCTGCACGTGCAGCCCAAAACTACAATATTGTAGAAGATTTGGCGCAGGCACCGTCAGCTATGTCTGCTCTTGAAGTATTACAAACCTGTCCAACACAAAGGAAAGACTTGCTTTCGGCCATTGGTGGAATAGATCCCCAAGATTCCATGCTAGCAATATTTGATATGGAAAAGGCTAAAACTCGCCTCTCACATCAACTCGCATTCCAGGTGCAGGTTGTGTCGAAAGGGAGACCAATCCATCGCACTGTCATAGACGAAGGTGCTTCGACCTGCGTTATGTCACAAGCTTGCTGGCTCCATTTAGGTTCTCCTACTCTAACCCCGCCATTGAATTCCCTCAAAGCTTTTGATGGCCACACTTTCCTACCAAAAGGATACCTTGCTAGCTTTCCCATCACTCTGAGTGGGAAAACGGTAAACGTGGACGTTGAAGTCATAGAGCGTCATCTCGACTATAATCTATTTCTCGGTCGCAGTTGGTCTTATGCTATGACCGCCATCGTGTCTTCGGTCTTTCGACTCATCCTATTTCCATTGGATGGGAAAATAGTCACGGTCGATCAGCTATCCTTCTGCAACCCTGATTATTCCACTTTACCAAGTAGCACTGTACCCCTAATAGGAGGTGTCCCTGACTCTTACGTCAGTATCGGTACCGGTCTTCTGAAGGCATCTTCCCTACTGGGTTGTTTTCCTCTACCGCCGCCGCAGATCCCAAACATGGTTGAAATGATATCCACCTTTTCAGATGGCTCTGTCGACCCATGGATCATCTCGGCACCTTCAGATATTGATTCTTATGGAGATCAGATGCCGCTTTCGCCAGTCGAGTTGGCTTACCAAGCCATCCAAAGCACATCTGGACCCTCCACTGATATGGTTTCGACCACAGGTACAAACCTCTCTCCCATAATAGTTCTCTCTAAGGATCTCCTCAATGAAGTCTGGCCTACAGACGAAGCTATTCGAGAGATCATGTCATTAGAAGAACGACCTTGGTATTCGAGAGATCATGGCATTATAAGAACGACCTTGGGGAGAGTTCCACCATCGCGCTTCGACGATTGATTCGGAGGCGATAAAAATTGAAATCTCGTCTTTTGACCAACCTGAGATAGTTCCCTCCTCTTATACGACTATCCACACTATCGATTCAGAAGGGAACATGGGTAATATTTCCAAGACACTGCTCATTGATATCTCGGTCAAAACAGGTATCGTGGAAAATATTCAGATTGGAGCCAACTGCAATCCTGAGGAAATTGCGTCCTTCACATCTCTTTTTAAATAATTCCGCGATGTCTTTGCTTGGTCTTATGATGAAATGCCCGGCATAGATCCCTCTATTGTTGAGCATGAAATCAAGACTTATGACAATGCTAAACCTATCCGGCAACGACTCAGACCTGTCCACCCGCGCAAAGCAGCCGCCATCAAGGTAGAAGTAGAAAAAATTTTAAACGCTGGCTTCATTTACCCCGTTCCCTTAACTAAATGTGTTTCCAATCCGGTTCCCGTTGATAAAAAAACAAGGCACTATTCGAGTTTGCGTCGATTATCGCGATCTGAACGCCGCTTGTCCCAAAGACAACTATCCTACGCCATTCATTTATCAAATTCTCGACGATTGTGCCGGATGCGAATCTTTTTCCTTCAGGGATGGATTCTCGGGATACAACCAGATTGCCATAAAAAAAGACGACCAGCATAAAACTGCTTTCATCTGTCCTTGGGGCATCTTTGCGTATAAAAAGCTCCCATTCGGCCTGAAGAATGCTGGAGCAACTTTTCAGCGGGCTATGGACTATGCTTTTCATGACATTCGACATATTGTACAGGCATACTTGGATGACCTTCCAGCTCATTCCAAGAAGCGATGAGACCACCTGGCTCATTTAAGAGAAATTTTTGCTAGGTGCAGGTTCTACAATATACGCTTGAATCCTCATAAATGCGTATTTATGGTTGAGTTCGGACGATTGTTAGGGTTCATTATTTCCAAGCATGGGATTAGGGTTGACCCCGATAAGGTAAAAGCAATTATTGAATTTCTGGCACCACAATCCATCCTTCAACTCCAAAGCTTGCAGGGGAAGGAAAACTATTTGCGTCGTTTCATCATTAACTATGCTGAGATGATGAAAGGATTCATGCGATTATTGAAGAAAGGAACACTATACTTGTGGGATGACCAAGCTCAACGGTCATTTGATGCTTTAAAACATGCACTTATTTCAGCCCCACTCCTTAGTGCCCCCGATTATTCACGCGACTTTCTCCTCTATCTGGCAGCATCACCATCCTCACTTGGAATGGTTTTAGTTCAAGTACACGATGACGACAGCGAACATGTGATTTACTATTTATCAAAAGGTCTCATCGAACCTGAATTACGTTATTCACATGTGGAGAAACTCTCTCTGGCGGTAGTTTTCGCCGTCACCCGGCTCCGACATTATATATTGCTGCGACAGACTACAGTGATTGCTTTGGAGAATCCCATGCGACATATCTTGTCTAGAAAAATTATTGGAGGGAAATATTCCAAATGGATCATCATCCTCCACCAATTTGATTTGGTGTTCACGGCTGCCAAAGCAAAGAAATCCCTTGTCTTCGCCGAATTACTATCGGACCTTCCCAGAATCGACCCGGCAGAGGTAGCTCATGATCCATTCCCTGATGAATCTGTCTACTTGGTCGACTCTTCAGACCCCTGGTATGGAGACATCTTAGTCTACCTACAAACTCAACGCTTTCGCCCAACTCTCACGTCTGATGACCGTCGTCGTATCCGCCACCAAGCAAAGCACTACCTCGTGCTAAACGATACACTATATCGTCGTGGTGTTGATACTATTCTCTGACGTTGTCTCACTATCGATGAGGCAGAATGCGTTTTGAATGACTGCCATGCAGGGGCATGTGGTGGTCATCTTTCGGGCATAGCTACTGCCCAAAAAATCTTGCGCGTGGGTTACTGGTGGCCCACTTTGTTTAAAGATTGCATCGCAGCAGTCCAGAAATGTCATCCATGTCAAATTTTCACAAAGAAAATGCGCGCGCATCCTACCCCCCTTCACCCAGTTATCTCCGTCGGTCCGTTCGCTAAATGGGGAATTGACTTCGTCAACTGCAATCCCACTTCAGAAAATGAACACAACTACATCGTGGTTGCAGTTGATTATTTTACGAAATGGGCTTAAGCCCTTCCCACTTTTAAGGCCGATGGCGAAACCGCCGCTCTTTTCCTGTTTAATTAGGTTATCTGTCAGTTTGGCGTACCCCTATCAATTGTCACAGATCATGGATCTCACTTTCAAAATCATATGATGACCGAATTAACATCCATGCTAGGTTTCCGACAAGATCAATCTTCGTCTTATTATCCTCAAGTTAATGGTCAAGTAGAAGCTGTAAATGGCGTCCTCAAAACCATGATTCATCGATTGGTCGGAAACCATAAAACTAAATGGCATCGGAAGTTATATTCTGCGTTATGGGCATACCGAACGTCAGTTAAAATTGCCACAGGCTTCACACCTTTCCAACTTTCTTTCGGCCTGGAAGCAGTACTTCCAATCGAGTGCGAAATCCCATCACTCAAACTTGCCATTGAGCTCCTGCCTGGCACCACCGCCACAGAAGAGCACTTGCTCTCGCTCGATCATTTGGAAAAAACTCGTCGAGATGCTACATTAGCACTTGAAGCTCACTAGCGCCGAGTTAAAGCTCAATACGACAAATTTGTCAAGCCTCGTTCTTTCCAAGAAGGCGATCTTGTTCTACTTTATGATCAAAAGCACGACCTCTTGGGGGCAGGAACACTCCAACCATTGTGGCTCGGTCCTTACATCGTTACTAAAGCCCTCTCAAAAGGAGCTTACGAACTATAGGACTGTAATGGAATTCCACTCGAGGAGCCCCACAACGGGCTCTATCTGAAGAAGTATTTTGCCTAGTTTCGCACTAGGCATATGCTTTGTAATTTTATGTATATAAGTTTTGCCTATTTTTATTTTGATGCTTCTGGATTATTTTGTTTGGTTTAAGGTGTTTTTCTCATGTAATCTTTTTCTTTCGCACAGATGTCATCACATTCGTTGTCATACGTCGGGTATGCAGACGGGGTTAGTCATCACACTAGACACATTGCTTCAGCTGCTTGGGTTCTCTATACTCCTGAGTCGAACCTTCTTGGTTCCGGGGGGATCTTCCTGGGTAACGCCACCAACAATGTTGCCGAGTACATGTCAGTGATCCAACTCCTCACGGAAGCGGCATCTCGTGACATCTCTGATTTAGTGGTCAGGTTAGATTCCCAACTCATCATTATGTAGTTAAACAATCATTACCGTGTCCGCCACCCTGTGTTGTTACGTTATTTTTTACGAGTGCGACTTTTAGAGCGTCAAATTCAAACAATCACATTTGAGCACGTTCCTAGAGAATTTAATGCATTAGCCGATTCTTTGGCAAATTATGTGTTAGATTGGCATTTGTCACATTTATTGTAAAAGATTTACTCATGAGTACGTATATTTTTATCCCATCAAAAAATGCATAAAAATTTAAAAACACAAAATCACCAAATATATATATATATATATATATATATACATATGTCATATCCAGTACACAGTAAACATCAAAAAGAAAAAATCTCCCAAAACTTGGGGTGTTTTACAAAATTTGGCTACGCTAAGCCATGCTCTGACACTAATACATCTACTCCACCAGCTAAGCCTGATGCTCATAATAGCATACAACTGCTCTAGCTATCCTCCTCAGAGGAACCAGGTATCTCTCCGGCACACCCACAGTATGCCACTGTAGACGAACTGGAACCTCCCGCATAGGAAGCGGCAGTATACCCATGCTCAGACCCTCCAGATTCCTGGAGAGTTCATGTAAAATTTGGGTATCATCATCGTCGCCGGCTTCCGCATCCTCTACAGGTGCGCCAGCCCCAGGTAGCTGCAATCCTCGCCGTGCATAGCGAGGGGCCCCAGCTGGACGGACAGGTGCCACATCTGTGTCAAGAAAGCAAAAGTTTCATGTCAAAACTAAAATTTCACCCCTTTCTAAACAAAATTTTTTTTACATAAACATTCAAAAGCTAAAAAACAAAAAACTTCTTTGAAAAGCACTGATCATTTTTTATTACCATCGGGCCCCCACTGGGTGCCAGGGGGCAATACTAACTCGAGATCGCCTGTGAAGTTCATCCCTGCATAGGGATAATCCTCAATCATGATGATTTGAGAGTCCAGCCAATCAAAAAATCCCTCATCAAAACAGTGACGGACGGGACCCTCTCCAGTCCGTGGAAGTAAAGTGGCCCACTGAACCTGCCTCGGCTCACGTGGACCCAATGGTGCTGTAGGGATCCTAGGCCTCATCAGTGGTATCCACTCCAGTATGAAAGAAACAATCAGTGTTCCGTACCCAAACTCTCTTTGAGTACGGGTCTTACATGCAGTAAGCTCTGCTCCGACCCGACGAACCACACTGTCACACCAGTCGAAAACCTGAGGCTGCATACAATCCAAGGCTAGGAGCATCTGAGCCTTGGTCGCCCCATGCTGACTCTTGGCACCTGCCAAGCGAACAATCATCCATAGAATAGACCGCAAGGGTCTCAAAGTCACCTGTGCAATAGGTATCCAGTTACTCACAGCCTGGGTGCCATGTATGCAGTGCGCATGGATAAAATCAGTAATGGAACGAGGGTCAGCTCTGACCCCGTCAAATTGGGCCTCGCCCCATGACATGATAAGCCGGTCAAAAAGTAAACATCATCTTTTTCGATGGCGAGCTCGTTGCCACCAATCCGAAAGACATGATGTCGTTCGTCCCACTGCTGGATCAGCCACCTCAGGAGGTCCTCTTGACCCCTCATCAGTTCTAAACGGGCATACTTAAGCAATCCGCACCTCCGGAGAGCCATTAAACTTGCTGCATCTGTCAACATCTCTCGTTCTTCCCGCTCATGCTCTCTCTCTCGCCAGACACTCATGATTAACAGCTGAACACCTGCAAATGCAACATTTCCAACCGATTAAAATTTGCCTGGACCACTTCAAAAATGGAAAAATTGAATTGTTAGAAAGCATGTTGCGCCTAATGCGGGCACTAATACAAAATAGAGCATTCTAACGCGTACTTCCCTCACGGGTTATGTGTTTAACGTGGCTGTTGTACTCCTGACCCGCGTTAGGCGCAAATATTTTTCTAGGGCCTCAAAATTTCCTAATTTTGAACCAGCAAAAACTCAAAAATTGGCAATTAAATGATAACAGGAGGTTCTAGCTCTTACCTGGATCTCGCGTAATAGAAGACTGTTGCCCGGATTGACCGTAATCGTCAGCTGAAATTTTCACCTCTTTTCCACTCCAGAGCTTCTTCACAGCACTCAAAACTGTGAAAATGAATGTCTTCTAACCTTCTTATAGCAAATTCTGGGGCATGAATCTCTTAAGTCAGTCGGCAAAGTCGTGATTCCTCGCTGTACACATGTCACAACTCTCGAGATTTGGTACTGATGATTCTAATAAGGGATCAAGATTTATGTGTAGACATACTCATGTTTTATCGAGCATTCTTTTTATGGTATTTTTCTTGATCGTTAATCCGAAAAACCTCGAGTTCTCTTCTTCGGGCTCGTTAAACTTATACGAAGTTGGCATCGAGCATTCTTTTTTGGTCTTTTCTTGCTCGTTAATCTGAAAAACCTAGATTTTTCTTCTTCAGACTCATTAAAACTATGGAGAAGTACTGAGCATTCTTTTTAGGAATCTTTTTCTCGCTCATAAAACCGAAAAAATCCTGAGTCACCTTTTTCAGACTCGTTAAACTATTGAGACAAAGAACAAGGAGCCATTCTTTTCCTCTTTTTCAAAGCTCTTTAAACAGAAAAAATAAATCGAGTTTTCTCTGCGTGACTCGTTAAAATTTCACGGAGGTACCGAGTTTTCTTTGTTGGACTCATTAAAATTTCACAAAGAATATTGAGTTTACTTCGTCTCCTCGTACTCATAACAAAATGAGGTAGACGTCCATTGAACATAGATTTCTCACTTTTCCGGATTCCATGGACTAACTTACGGAAAATGAACTGTTTCGGGCTTACTATTACCCCTTTGCCGTGCCCGGTTATCAATACATGACAAAGGTACCCCATGGAGTCGTCTTTTACGACATTTTTTAGACTCTCTAAACATGAAAAATTCACCGAGTTTTCTCGTCTGGACTCGTTAAACCTAATCAGACAGGACATGGAGTTGTCTTTTATGACATTTTTCAGACTCTCTAAACATGAAAAATTCACCGAGTTTGCTCATCTGGACTCGTTAAACCTAATCAGATGGGGCACAGAGTTGTCTTTCCTGACATTTTTCAGACTCTCTAAACATGAAAAATTCACCGAGTTTACTCGTCTGGACTCGTTAAACTTAATCGGACGGGGAAATATTTGGACAAGATGGATATTACCTCTGTTACATTTTCAAAAAGGTCGATTTGGCAGCAAAATTCTTGAACATGGCACTTCCCAGAAAACTCTTTCGCAGTTAGCCGAACCCTACCATATATGAGTATTAGCCTTCATTTCCCAGTGTCCCTGCACCGGTAAAATCCTAACACACTCTTTGGTGTTCAACACGCTTCAGCTACCTAATACCCTGCTAGAGTGCCTTCTATTGTTCAAGCAGATCTCGCTATCTACTGCTCCTGTTATCAACCAAACCGTTCATTATGCCATAAATTATTTGTCGTCTGACGTTCCCATCTACTCTTCCTTATCTCAAATCATAAACAAAATCAGTTGGTTTCCGTTTCGTGTTGACTGATGTAGGACGCCTCAGTGCCTACCTCTCAACAGATCACTTCCTATCGACTTCAACACCTTATCTAGGAAGTTGATCCAGAAACCCATCAGTACCCAGATACTTGCAGACATCAGTGGCAGGTAGTCTTGTGTTTGATCAAGGGTCTTCATCATTGGCTCTTGGTCGAATGATTCTACGAGTGTTCGACTTAAACTCCTTTTATTCACACTCGCTAGATTGTACTGGGAATCTTAGGGACCATCATCATTATCGGTGGCCACCTTCGTGTCTGTTAACAGTTTTCATTATTGACTGGTAATCAGACGATTTCTCACATGTTCGACGACAACTCCCTCATTCACATGTTGAGAAATATGCAGTTTAAGTGAATTGGCGGTCAAGACCTTGGGGCAAAAGGCTACACCATTAAATTTGTGTTCCCTTCCCCAAGCTGCGATATTGTTTATGGAGATAGCTTCTTCAGCCTGATCCTGTTATGACAGACACTTCCACATTGTGCCTATTGGTGGACAGATTCTTCATATCTCTATTCTAGAGAAATCATGTTGTTTAAAGCTACTGAGCATGGGACATGCCCGACTCTCGGCAAATACTATATTTTCTGACATATGTTGTTATTTCAGGTTTTCCTCAGTCTTTCAATCTCTCTCTATCTCTACAAATTATAAAGTATTTTGGCCATCATCTTCGTCTCTGACCTCACACTTTAGGGGCATCTGTTACAGGTCAAAATACCTCCTCATCAGCTCAGAGGGGAAGACAAATATGGAAGAAGTACACAGACCTAAATTAATCCTATTTCTGCCAGGGTAACGCATATATAGAACAGAACAAAAGCGTTATAACGCAGGCAAGAAATACATTGGCCGCGTTAGTGGCTAGGGCAACACTCTGTTTACACTGGAGGGACACGTTACCCGTGTTTTAAGTTTGAATTGGGAAAAGAGCACGGAGAAAGATTTGAATCTTCGACTTTCCCTCATAAAGGAGTCAGTTCACAAAGGAAACTGCAGAAGCACCAGTTCATTATTGGTCATTGCCATGGATGACTGAACTCCAAGAGAGGAAAAATCATGGAGATCAACGAAACATCTAAGCCTTTTCCATTCCAAACTAGTGGAAAGAGAAGGGCAACAATGGCCTTCTCCCTCTCCTATAAGAAGGAGCTGAAGGCTCTTAATTGAAGGTCGAAGGATTGCTCAAGGTTCTTGTATACTTGTGGAATAGAGAACAGTGTGACATTGTGAAGGCCAAGAGTCAAAGAGGCTCCTAGAGAGCTTGTTGACTTGGACTTCTTCACTAGAGAGAGAAGAGAGATTGGGAGACTGAGGAGGGCTTGGTACAACCGATGGTTGTAATCCTCCTTCTTTCAAAATCAATAGAACTGTGTTCGTTTTGTCCATTCAATGCTTAATGTTATTATTGTTGTTTCAATATCTACTTAGTATGATATGAATGGCTCAGATGTGTATAATCTAGATGTTTGTAGTATATTGATTTAATTGATAGGATACTTGTTATATTAGAAATTACACGGGTGCTTTGACTGATTGCAGGTCTCAGATTTGGAGCCGGCGAAGAAGGACTCTTACTTTGCTGCACAGCGCTCTCCAAGAGATTCCAAGACTGTCAAAGAGGTAATTCTCTATTGTATTCCTTCAAGTTATTTCAAGCTAATATGAACATAATCATGCCATATTTGTGAACATCATAGCTAATCTTACTGTCTGCCTCGGGCACCGGAAAGCCCTGAGAGGGATATACGAAAACCAACCACCCAAGCAGTTTACCCTATAGCAGTTGGAAAGAATAAAATGGATCATTTGGCATACCTGATTGTCGCGGCTGCCATTGTCGGCATTTATTAAGCAGACATACCACTTCTGATTCTTCTTCTGCCTCCTTATAAACTGCTTTCAGACCAAGAAGCGAGGGGCACCCTTCTGTAGGGTGATCTTTCGTGCAAATTGTGCAAACTTTGATCACGTCCAATGGGCACTCCTTGTGGCTGTGTTTATTCCTACATCTAGGGAAGAATATTGCCAAATTTTGTTTTTCTTCTGCTTGCTTTTGTTTGGCTTTCATAATATCGAACTGTGTTTTTAGAGTCCCAAGTATGTCTTTCTAAAATCTTCCAGCAGATTTCCAATCTCTGCACAAGTCACACCTTCATTAGAGGTCTTATTTTCTCTTGTAATAATATCACGTTCTACTGATTTTAGCCTTGTATTGCCCCTCGAACTCCTGATACACAAATCAATGATGTTAGGATAACTTTCCTGATATATATCACCTTTTCCCATAATATTCAATGTTTCAACCCATTGATCTTTCATTCCCCTAATTAATGTGGTTTTCAAAACATTATCAGGTAAGGGCAAAGATGCATAGGGGGATATCTGAAGATTGTATTGAAACCGTTCCACATATTCTTCCAAGGTTTCATTTGGTTTTGCTGTCATTTGGAATATTTCATCCTTTAATTCCCAAGATCTACAATAATCTTGATACTTCTTTAAAAATGCAGCTTTCATCTGATCCCAATCAGTTATGACACCCCCACCTAATCCCATAAACCATCGTAAGGCTGCCCCTTTTAATGTTGAAGGGAATAGTTTTAATTTTTGGGGATCGGTGGTATAATCATATCCCCTACATAGCACATAAAATTCAAAGAAAAACACGTATGGATCTTCTGATGTTAAGCCATGAAATGTGGGAATATGTTGAAGGGGAATAGCCTTCATAGGCGCATTGACTGTAGTATCTACTATAGGATATTGCAGCGTAGAGGTTTGCTGGGGTGTCTGCTAGTTCTGATTTTGGTTCTGGTCCATTTGATAAAAAATGTGCCAATATCCTTCTGGAATCTCCAAGGAATTTCTAGGATAATGAGCAGGGATAGGAATAGTTTTGACAGCACTCCCTTTGTCTGAAATAATGAGTATTCCTTGTTGTCCTTCTATTTGAGATGATTCTTGGTTTTGAATAATTTTAACAGCACTTCCCTTATCTGGACTACTTATTTTTTGGGCTATTTCAATAGGAGATTTTTAGGTC
This sequence comes from Pinus albicaulis, assembly GCA_034641835.2. Classification (NCBI taxonomy): domain Eukaryota; kingdom Viridiplantae; phylum Streptophyta; class Pinopsida; order Pinales; family Pinaceae; genus Pinus; species Pinus albicaulis. Next base: position 75,840 of record JAXQQM020066938.1, on the reverse strand, counting down.
TCCGGTTTCTCCTGTTTCCCCTTCTCCTTCTCGGAGATTGCTAGAGTTCCCTTCTTGAGGGGAACTTGTGCAAGGACTCTCAATTTCTTGGGAATCTTGCTCAATTCCCTCTGTTTGACTGTGTATCTCAGCAAAGGCTTCAGATGGTGATTTTGTAGCCTGAAGGGAACTAGTAGGTTGTCTAGAGATAACTTTTCTAAATCCTACTGATGGCTGAGATTCAATCCTTTTAAAGATTTCATCAATAAAATTTTTCCGCCCAAGGGTCACCGATCCCTTAGGTTTTTCAATTTTAGGGGGAATTTTGTTTTGCTTAGTTGGTCTATTCATTCAAGAAAACAAATCTTCATTCCTACCTAAAGAAAGAAGCTTACCTACTTTTGTTGTGAAGCGGGCTGCGAGCAAGTGTGTTTCTTGCCCAGTGCGCAAGTTCTTACCTTCCGTCTTTAATACCCAATTCTTTGCACGCAGAAGAAAATCAGCTGTGCATCACTCCTTTGAAATGGCATACACTCTCCTTGGCAACGACGCCAAAATGTTGGGTCATAAAAAGGTATCTTTTGAACACCTAATTAGCCTACATCATCAATCCGGGAGCGACTTTTTATTTCAAGAGTGTACTCTGTTTGAGGCTACAATTAACTAAGAGTAATGCTATGAAGATGTAGTACAAAATATTAAATACAAGAGTAAACGAATTCTTGTAAAGAAATCTAATTACAGTGACATAAATGAAAATGCTCTTAAATAAACCTGCAAAACATCGATCAGGGATATAGTAGCAATAACTCCTTCCCTTAGAAATCGATGCAAGATAACCAATCTGGGAACTTGGAAGTGATAACCAGTGTCCTCTACAGTTGGTGATATTAAAGAAATGAAAACAAACTCAATCTTCATGCTGATGAAAATAACTGAAAGGAACAAAATCTAGAAAGGAACAAAATCTAGAAAGGAACAGCAGCTTGTAATTCCTATGCATAACAATCGTAACTCATCTATCTGCTAATTTGCAGCGATGAATCAGAAATAAAAAATAAACAGAAATGGAATAGCAACATGAATTGAACAACAACTAGAATTATAATGCAATCAAGCAACTAATATTCACACTCCAATCATGTTAATAGCCAATGCTACAAACAGTTAATTATAACAAATCATAAGCTAATAGAATAGCAACTAGAATCAGATATATAATAGCAAAGCTTTTATAATGATAACAAGATAACTGAACAGCAGATGTATCTCTTGCAAAGGGTAAAATAGTAATGCAATTCGTTAATGAATCTGTATTCAATCTCACGTCGGTCAATAAACTCCGTAATTGAAAGAAACGTTAAACACAACTTCACACAACAGTAAGCAAAGATTAAGAATACAAACAGCGAAGTAATTCCACCAGAGTCGAGCCCTTAGCGCCAGTGAAATACTGCTAGGCTACTTCAGAATTTAAGAGATGAAGTGAAATGTGTGTTTAATATTAACTGGACATAAATTATTATAGAGGCTATTCTCTCGAAGCCGAGAGTCAATAAAACATTACAAAGGAAATGTTTGAATACGAGGATTTTCGACCAATCTCCTGACTGACTTGACTGACTACTGACTACCCCCTCATCACTAAATGGCATTGCTTGATATATCGAATCCTGATGGACAAGATGAGGAATAAGATGATTTTGAACAGTGATCCCTTAGGATCAAAGGATCCTGAGGGATTCGCTCCCCTTCATTTAGTTATAATCTTATTTACTCTGACCGAGGCCAAGCTGTCCCCTGCCTTTTCTTGGAAATTCGTTCGGATCTCCTTGCCTTTGGCCAGATGTGGTTCAACACTGATGGAGCAACAGTTACATGGATCTCAACCTTGCCTTTGGTATAGCTGTTCGCCTCGTCTAATTCCTTTTTATCAACAAAAAGCAACGTTTAGTCATCTTTTTACAATGAACATAAACCTTTTCAATTTTATCATAATTATTATAATAAATTACCCTCCCAAGGTAAAAGGGAGTATGTCAATAGTAAAAGAATGAGAAGATACATAGTAATTTCATACCTTTTTCACTGCCCAACACCAACAACAGTAAAAAAGTCCCGACGATTCTGGAAAAAACAACCATGAAATCTACATGACTGACAAAGAAATATTTTTTTAGACACATAACTGAAATTACGATAACCCAGCAGGCATAAATTCATTAGGGGCTAGTACAAGTGTACCAACAACAACTTTGACCATATCAAAGATACCTGTTGAAACTTTTCTAAATATGGCTAAAGGACCAACTAGGCGGGCAGGAAACCATTCCAAACTAGCCCATAATTACAATATTGTGGACGATTTAGCCCAATATCATGCCTCCATGTCAGCTTTGGAGGTATTACAATCATTACCAAAGAAAAGGAAAGCCTTACTTTCCGCATTAGGCACCATCGAACCTGCTTATTCATGCCTAATGGATTTTGATTTAGACAAAGCCACCCCTAGGCTTCCTTCAATTGTCGCCTTCTAGATACCGGTGTCAGTTCAAAACATTATTATTCACCGATGTATCATTAACAAGGGTGCATCCACATGAATCATGTCAAAGAATGTCTGGCAGAAGTTAGGGTCTCCTGAGCTAAATCCATCAGACATCATGCTCAGAGCATATGATGGGTGCCTTTCATTTCCCGTTGGTCTCTATCCCAACGTCTCGGTCTGCTTAGCCAGAAAGACGGTCCTTATAGACATTGAAGTCTTGGATGCTCAACTAGATTACAATATACTCCTTGGTCGGAGTTATATGTATGCCATGCCAGCCATAGCCTCCTCTGTATTCCGAACTATGATGTTTCCCCATGAGGATCACATCATTATTGTCGACTAATTGAAATACATATAAAAGCGACCCCAAACAAATACTGATGTCATTCTACCCTATGTAGACACATTTGCCGAGATGATTACATAGTACCAAGAATATGGCCCCGGCCATTTCAGACTGTCGTCCATCCTTCGAACATTCCTACGATATCCCCCTGTTATACCAGAGTCATCAACTGATGTCACAGAAGCTATGGTGTGCATGATGTCCTCATCAAGCACCGAATCCAGCCAATACACAGAGACGAAAAATAATGACACTGATTCCTTGACCATGGAAGCTTCTCTAGCCTACGCTGCCTCCCAAACTCCTTTCCTGTTCCCCCCAGCTAGTTTACTGTCACATCAGGTCATGGCCACGGTGTTCCTACCAAACTTATCATTCGCAATCCCAGTTTGGTACCTAGTCCCACCTACCACAATGGGAGTTGCGCACATCACCTCTACAGGTTTAATCCCCCTCAATCCTGAGCAGGCCCCAATTGTTCAAGAAACTTTCGAAAACATTGTTGCGAAAGAAATTCTCATTGCAAAACTGATAGTAACACTAATAAAAAAGGGAAGACAGTAGAGAATCCTACCATGCAATGGGAATTATAGACTTGCACCATATGCGCCATAGTAGGAAACTCTACCCACATCTTCCCATAACTGGACGAGTTAAAACCACTCCTTAGCTCTGTGGTAAATATCGTGGCAACAAGTTCCCATAAAAAGGAACCAACCACCAAAAATCAAGGCAAAGCATTGCATACCAATCACACATGCTCTATCTGTGGCCATTATGGGCACTATACCCATCATTGCCCAAAAATTATGCGATACAGGGATGCCTTACATGCCATTGAGAAATCCTATAAAGAGGATCCCTCCATCTAGTCAGTTGAAGATGAACCTTGTGTCATTCTATACCTGCAGGAGGAGCGACAAACACCTGAAATATTCTCGTTCATCTTCTCCCCTCCTATCATAGGCTGCGCACTATGGGACGAACATGACCACTTGATAGACGAGTACGTAGCCCTGGAACTCATCCACAGGTGGTATCCAGTAGAGTGCCTATGTAATGTTGGTTCACGAGAAAAAAAATTCACATGTCCAATATGTGCTGACAACCACACTTTAGAACAGTGCCATTACATCCCCTGATTTCTCTTAACAGTAGCTAGTTTGCACTTAGCCATATTTCGCCTCTCCCAAGAAGACTCCTCTGACTCTAAATCCATGAAAAAATCAGCAACTCAAGAATATGTGATGAGTAGATCCATCCTCTTCCTGTCAACTGAAAAGCAACCAGCCGAGGAACCCTTAGTCACCCTCGATTTCCCTCCATGGAGAAGAACAACATGTGCATTATGTAACAAATGCAATCATGTGGTCACCATTTTCCTTGACTTAGAAGCACTATGCCGCTTGTACCCAGTCACGTCATAAAACGAACAGGACGGGAACCCCATTTCTAGGATTTTTTTCCTAGTGGGTTAGGGAAATCACCACGAGTAGCGTTGTACCTATATCCTGTGAGTACACCCTCTAATCGACATGATACATCAATTAGAGACAAAATTCCAAGATCTTATCAATCCAAAACCTAACAAGCATGATGGAAGGTAGAACTCCCACGGGCAGTCTACTCCATACCCATTTCGGCATAATGAGCAAGTTAGGAAGGCATGCCAACCAAACATGACCCAGGTTCAACCTAGGATAACATGCGAGCCACCAAGTCAATTAGTGCAAAGAACTGAAGCACCTCGCAAACAATTTTTGCATAGCCTCTTCCATCCCACAAAGACATCTCTCTAACCAAGAGAAAATCACGCACATCTATTGTCGAATTTTCTCACACTTTCATCAGACAATAAAATGTGATCATCCCCCAAATATTAGAGTAGCAAGAGCGGCGTTAAGTCTACACTCCTCGTGAGAGTTACACATACCCAAACCAAAAATTTGGAAATGGGAGCAGAGGACCCTCTCCTCTATGTTTGATCCCTTCCGACCATCCACTTTTGGGACGAAAAGTAGTGTCAATTCCCACACAATCTACTCAGTTGGCACAGTGGTACCGTGCACCATTTTCACCGGACATAACCATGAACAAGAGGCATGCCCACTAATGGAAACATTCAAGCACCTATATACCAGGTGTAGCCTCCATCTGCTAGAAAGTTCCCATCCTAATGAGGAATCTAGCCTTGCACTCACGCAAGCTCCCATCACAGAAATTCCTCCACCACCAAATGCCAACGACACGATAAACCATATACAATTCATATCATCATGTATCAAAACCATGACTCAGGATGTCTATTCATCTGTCATAGGTGTTGAGTCAGCTGCAACTATAAGAGCAGTTGTACCAACAACAATGCAAACCCAATCTATATGCACTCTATCAACCGTGTCTGGTTCTACCACATCAACGACGAAATATTTTTCATGTGCATAATCAATCCCCCTTAGGATCCCTATTTCATTCTTATGAGGACATCCTTGAAGCCATGACGAAGCAAAATTATCCATGGGATGCAATGCATCACTGTTCACTTTTTCTCCCAAGAAAAGCGTCCAGTCCTGACAAGACAGGGGAACAAGATATTTATGCGATTGAATCAAAATATTTCCTCCCATCAAGAAAATTTGATTGGTTCAAGAACCCCATCCCGACACCTGATGCATTCGAGGAAGGAAACATGTCAAAATTTTCACCTACCATCAAAGTGAACATATCTCAAAATCCTGGAAAGGTCAAAGAAATCTCACTAGGGGTAGCATGTTCACTAGACGAGATAACCTCTTATACCCAATTGCTACATTAGTATAGAGATATCTTCGCATGGGACTACTTGGAGATTCCTGGGCTTAGTCCCACTATCGTAGAGCACAATATTGACACCTAGCCTGATGTACCACCAATACGCCAGAAACAGCGTCAACTACACCCATCCAAGGCAGAAGCAATAAAAAGAGAAATTGACAAGCTTCACAAAGCCAAGTTTATCTACCCCATTGCTTACACATCTTGGGTTTCCAACCCTTTTCCTTTGATGAAAAAACAGGGCACCATACGTGTTTGCACCAATTTTTGTGATTTGAACAAAGCATTTCCCAAGGACAATTAACCTACCCCATTCATTGACCAAGTCATCAGTGTTTGTGTGGGTCATAAGGCCCTCTCTTTAATGGAAAAATTCTCTGGGTACATTAAAATTCAAATCTATGACACCGACTGGTACAAAACCGCGTTCAAAACCCCCTGGGGCACATTTGCATACAATGTAATTCCATTTATCTTAAAAAATGCAGGAGCCACCTTCTAGAGGGCCATAAATTACATCTTTCATGACTCGACACACCTTATGCTCGTCTACTTGGACGACCTAACCATCCAATCCAAGAAGCACTCAGACCATCTCGAGGATCTACGGTATTCCAACGATGTCGATAATACAACCTATGCTTGAACCCCCTCAAGTGCGTCTTTTGCATCAAAACAGGAATAATTTTAGGTTTTATCATATCCCAGCAAGGAATTTGAGTGGACCCCCTCAAGGTCCAAGCCATCAAAGAGGTACCTCCACCTCGAACCCTTAGGCAACTATAAAGCTTGCAGGGAAAGGCCAATTTTCTAAGATGTTTCGTCCCAGACAATGCCACTTATGCTCAAGGTTTCCTACACCACCTTCACTAGGACATCCCATTCAAATGGGATGACCACACCCAACAAGAATTCTACGCGCAGAAAGACACATTGTCTTCAACACCACTCATCAATCCCCCAAACTACAACAAAGACTATATCCTATATCTATCAACATTCGAGACCTCTTTAGCCAGATTATTGATCCAGGAGGGCCCAGATGGGAAGAAAAACGTAATATACTATGTGAGAAAAACCTTATCAGGCCCATCATTAAGATATGTACCTGAAGAAAATATTTCCTTAGCGCTGATTCATGTAGTCCAAAAGCTTCGCCACTACATCATCTTAAAAACCACAACGGTCATCTCAGATATTAATCACATAAAATATCTTCTCACGCACCACCTAATGAACCACAAATATGACCACTGGATAGTAATTCTACAAGAATACAACTTAAATTTTTGCTCCCCAAGAGAAAAAAGGCGTTAATCTTAGTAGAGTTCATTACGGACCTCCCAATTCATACCAAAGGATCACTAGTAAACGATTTGCTACCAGATGAACATCTCTTCTTTGTAGCAACCGACGACCCTTGGTATGGAGATATTCTCCTCTTCTTACAAACCCAAAAATTCAGACCCCACCTCAATCGAGATGACCATCGGTGCATTCACCATCAGGCCCCCCAATACCTCCTTATGGGAGATTTCTTATACTGATGAGGCATCCACACCATCTTATGTCGATGCCTTACCCACAACCAAGTGGAACAAGGCATTAATGATACTGTGGCCACCTTTTCGGAATGGCCACCACCCAAAAATTCCTACGAGTAGGATATTTATAGCCCACTTTATTCCACGACAACATTATGGTAGTCAAGAGGTGCGAGCGATGTTAGTGCTTCACTCATAAGGCAAGAACCCCTCCCTCTCCCCTGCACCTTGTCATCGTTGCTGGCCCCTTTTGTAAATGGGGGATTGACTTCATGACTTGCAACCCTCCATCATTGGGCAATCAAAAATACATCATTGTGGGTGTTGATTATTTCACCAAGTGGGCAAAGGCTATGCCCACATATGACAACACCGCGGAAACTGCCACATGATTTTCATATAACCATGTCATTGCCTAGTTCAGTGTTCCCAAGGAGTTAGTCTCCGACCATGGGAAACACTTCAAAAATGAAGTTTCCCAGGAGCTATCCCACTATCTCGGATTCACACATGAATTCACATCACCATACTACTCCCAATCTAATGGACATGTAGAAGCTATGAAAAAAGTCCTCAAAACTATGTTACAGCGTATGGTGAATAACCACAAAACAAACTGGAACCACATGCTTTTCTCCACCCTGTGGGCATACCACACGGCTATGAAAACATCTACCGATTTCACACCCTTTCACTTGGTATATGGATTCTAAGCCGTGATTCCCATAGAACACGATATCCCGAATTTACATGCCACCATAGAACTCGTCGTTGACACCCAGCCTCTAGAATAATGTCTAGTACAACTAGAGTTCATTGACGAAAACTAACGGCAGTCGCTGCAACACAATGAGGCCCACAAGAAATGGGTAAAATCATCATTCGGCCATCACATCAACCCTCGTTCATTCAATGAGGGATATTTAGTCCTCTGCTATGATGTCGCAAAAGAATCCCTAGGGCCAGGGAAGTTCGAAACTTTGTGGAAAGGACCCTACATCATAAAAAATTGTCTCCTCAAGGGGGCATACATCTTGATAGAGCCAGATAGAACATGCCTCAGCAACCTTTTCAATAGCCTTTACCTCAAGAAATTCTCCCCATAAGGGCCAATAAGGCCCGCCCTTAAAGTCAAAGTACATAGACCAAACACTTTCAATATTTGACAAAAAGACTTGTCACAAAATACACTCTAGTGTCACAATGGATTCTCAACCCAAACATTAGTTTGGATTTCCTAATGGAGCATCACGATGGTCTCAAAGTTTAGAAGCATTCTCCTGGGTAATCTATCACCCTGACTGATCGCTATTCTTCACCAACAGTGTATGCATCAGCTTAGCAACAAAAACTTAGGCAGAATATGACACCATTATCAGACTTATGTATGATGTCCTCAATCACGGCATTCACCATATGAATATCTATCTCGATTCCCAGTTAGTGGTGTCACAATTAAACCAACCATTTGAGGTACGGATTCACATCTGTTTAGAAAATATTTTCATGCAAAAATATTAAGCCGTCAATTTGATCACATTACATTCACACATGTACCAAGAAATCAAAACCAAATAGTTGATCACATAGCTAACAATATTCTAAACTGGAATACATCTCGGATAAACCATCATATATAAGAGACAAAAAAACATAGAAAATATAGATATCCATCAGCACAACACATAATCCATAAAAAAATACCAAACAGGGGACACACCATGTAGAGCTGCAAAAAAAAATCTCTCTCATATATACCAAAATATATGTGTCTGAGTACAAAAAATATCGTGTCTCTGAACCGTAAGTCAGCCCAAAGATACACATATACAAGTCAAAAAAATTAAGGGAAGCATCCTCATAACGGGCACTTTCCTTGTGTACAATCAAAGCCTCTAGTGCGTTGCCCCCCAGGTGGGGCACCTGGACCCAGAACTGCTCACGGTACCAACACTAGAGCCGCTATCAAAACAGAGATCGCCACCCGGTGCAAATTCGGTCGATATCCCCTCACCTGGGCCATCAAAGTCTATAAAAAAGCATCATCAAGGTCATCCACAAAGCCTCCAGTAGACATCCCCTGGGTCAATCAGTCCACTCGATCCCATGCATCCTCCAAAACTCGAGCTTTGACCTCTAGAGCAGCCATCTACTCTATCACCTCTACAACGCAAGCCTTTGCTGCCTTGGCATGAGCAAGCACAACAGTTTGCTCAGCAACAGTAGAGTTGCTACCCTCCCCCGAAGGACCAACCTCCCCGCCAGGTTCTCTACCCGGAGGCTGTACCAGAGCTCTTCCCTATCCCCTGCCCACGCGAGGAACACCTCGAGGCCTCCAAATCGGCTCACACCTCTCAAAACCTCACACACTCAAATGTCGCAAATGAACTGAAATGAGGCCCATTTTCCTATATGATGCCCTTTTCATAATTTTTGGAGGACCATAATGAGAGCTCAGAAGGCCCAATTGCAGGACTGAAAGAAACATAGTGATCAACACTCCATAACGCCCAAAGGAGGTGCCACACATTCACATCTCTGAAAAAATAAATTTTCAGTACCAGCAGGTATGCCCTCTCTCATCTTATTTTCATTTAGCGCATGTATTTCAATAATATTTGAATGAAGAATATGCTTTTACTTGGGTTATTTTGTTGAAGGTATTGTGCAAACCATCCAGCGCTCCATCTAATGTAAGTACCAGAGCAGGTATCATTCTTCCCTTAGCATGATAGATTCCCAAAAAAATATGTATATCCTGACATCATTTCTCCATAAGAAATTAACTATAGGTTCCAAGCACCCGACCATGTTTATCATTTCCCCACCTTGTACATGATAAACATCCTTGTTGGTCGATAGAGCCTCCCCTCCATGGCGCATGTCACTCAAAGTAGACCATCTAATAGAAAAATCATGAAGTCGTGGCCATACCACTTTAGTCCAAGAAGCACTTCATGCTCATTCACCCACCATGCATCAAGTTGATTTTTACCATATCAAAATAAAACCCCTTTCTTGGACTACCAATTTTTGCAAGCAGATTGAAAGCGCACCACCGTGCCTCGCATTTGGCCTGCCATACCCCATCAGCATAGCCCATCTGCAACATTTTCCATCCGCATCATCACCTCCAACACAAGAGACCAACCAATGGGGCCCCCACCCTCAACAAAAACACCCTCCTCACATCATCAGTGAGGGAGAAATTTCATGTTTTGGGGCACCCATCTCTGTGTTTTGTACAACACAAATCCCATTGTTTCATTATTTTGGTAAGTGTAAAAAGACCAAAAACGGTGAACAACGTCCCCCACTCATCCATCCATTTTTTCTCCCACGGCAGTGGTCCCTTGGTCACCCTCGGTCGGAGTATCACACCCATCACACATAAGCCACTCTGACATTCATAACCAACATATATCCACCCTAGACATCCTACCGACTCCAGGGATTTCCCCATCAGAAATCGATATGATTCTATGAATGCCACGAAGCTTCTTTTTATACTCCGACCGTTGGGCCACTGAGTCCCCATCATCATTTTTCAGTCACCCCTCACCATCATGCCTATGTTAAACCTATTAGACCCAAGATACGGATCCCCAGCATCAGTGACTCTATTTTTTGGTTGAGGCTTCCTTTTTGTCACCATAAAAGGGAAATCCTTGAGTGGCACTGTGGGAAACATAATTTCCCATAGATGTCATTCATCCTCCTAACATTCAACTACAACACAAGCTTTCATGTCAATATGGTGTCGTACCTTACAACCATTGCACTTTGATCAAATTCGTCAAAGACCCGTGCCACTATAAGCATCTCTTCCAGCAATGCTTACATGGGAAGGTCCCAGCCATACACTCATGTGTACAATTAAAATTTATATGCCATACCAAGATTATGCATGCAGGTACCACATTCCACCTATTTTCAAAGAAAATAAATCCCTTGAGGGCATCAACAATCGTCGTCATCAACCAGCAGATCACTACCATACTATTGACACATAAAGAATCTGTATCTATCAAATAGATTTTTTTAGCTCACCAAAGCATCATGAGCATGGTACATGCCCGCCTCATAGAAAATTTTTATTTATTATATCATACCATTTCTTGCAGGGTTCCCACAGGACATGGTCGCTCTTCGACCCGGTGTAAGGTAGTTCCAAATCCTTCCTACACACAACTCTCTCTCTCTCTCTCTCTCTCTCTCTCTCTCTCTCCATAGAGTACACATAAAACAAAATATAATGTATTTTAGCTATATAGTTCTTCCTAGACCTCACACATTAGGGGGAAACTGTTATCACTAGAAATCAGTAAGAAAATATGACATTATTAAATGTCGGGCAAAAGGATTTACAGGGCTGAGTCACATTAGAGAATCTAAATTTTTTTTTAAATATCTAAGGTCCAGAAGAAAAAACAAACTTCCCACTCAAGAAACTAGTAGAATGCACCTTTGCCCGCATTTTCTTCGATAGGCACGCCCTTGTGCGACTTTCCCTAAAAAAGTCGCGCGGACCTAAGAGTGGCAGAAGTCACTTTCTGGGACCAAAAGGCACACTCTAGGAAATTGATCCCAAAGTTGAGGCCGCCCAAGGACAACTACCTAAGCCTCCTTGGGACCTCAAGGGAGAACACAATGGAATCATCCCCCTCTCTTGGGTCAGTGGTCACCATCCACCAATGTACCAAGAGAGGGAAGGAGAGTCTGAATTAATCTATAAAAGGCCACCAAGAGACGAACAAAGAGAGATCACATTGTTATGCTCACCAAAATTTCTTCCAAGAAATCCAATAGTGTGTGATCCGAAGCAGAAGTAGAGATGGGATTCAGTTGTTGGCCATCCAAAAAATCCAGTCCTATGGAGTAGAGAGAGGGATCTTACACCAAGGCAGCTATGAGGTAAAAATGTCCTTGCATCGGGTCTTAGAACTCAATATTTCTAGGGGCCTTTTGGCAACTGTGTAAACGTTATATATTTTATTCCTAATAGCACACAATAATAGGGGACATAGACACCACCGTTAGTATTATTGTTTTTTTTTACTCTATATGAGCTGTCATGTTATTTGTTTAGTTTAGTCTTGTTTTCTCTCTACATATGCATACTATATCATTATCTAGTGTGTTTTGTTTTATGGCATGTTCACTAACCTGCTAACTCTTTTGTTTATCTACCCGTGACCAGAAAATTAAGAGGAAACAACCACTCCTCTTAAGAAAGTGTGGATTGGTACACTTGTGCACCAAATCCACCAACACAACAACAATAATACTAATGGTTGCATCAATGTCCCCTCTTATTGCTTGTGATTAGGAATAAATATAGTACGTTTACACACTTTCTAAGGGGCCCTTAGAACTGTGGAGTTCTAAGATCTGATGCAAGGACGTTTTTACCTTCTAGCTACTTGGTGCATGTTCTCTCTCTCTACTCCAAATGATTGAAGTTGTTGGATGGACAACAACTGAATCCCCTCTCTACTTTTGCTCTGGATTGCACACTTCTAGATTGCTTCAAAGAAATTTTGGCCAACATAACAATGTGCTCTCCATTTTTTCATCTCTTGGTGGCCTTTTATAGATGAATTCAAATTCTCCTTACCTCTCTTGGTACATTGATGGATGGTGAGCCAAGAGAGGGAGTTGATTCCATTGTGTGCCACTTGATTCCTTTGTGTGTTCCCTTGAGGTCCCAAGGAGGCTTAGGGGACTGTCCTTAGGCGGCCTCATGTGTGAGATCATTTTTTGGAGTGTGTCTTGTGGTTCTGGAAAGTGACTTCCACCACTCTTAGATCTGCGTGGATTTTAGAGGGAAGGCAGCGGAAAGGCGTGATTATCGAAGAAAAATGCGTGCAAAGGTGCATTTTTCCAATGTCTTCAGTGCACAATTTTATTTTTCCTTTGGATCTTAGAGATTTAAAAAAAAAATCAGATTCTCTAATGTGCCTCAGCCCTGTAAATCCTTCTACCTGACATTTAATAATGTCATCTTTGCTTGTCTAATTTTCCAGTGATAGCAATTTCCCCCTAATGTGTGAGCTCTAGGAAGAACTGTATAGCTGAGATATATTATAGTTTTGAGTTGGGGAATTCGGAATCTCCATGTATTAATTTTTTCGTCTACATTTCCGGTCTAGATCAAGACCCATCATCAAGAAAAATCCTACCAAGAAGAGAGGAAGGTTGATGAAATAAATATAAGAAACAAACAGAGGGATGAGGGAGAGAGCATAAACCGACCAGCAAGTTTCAAGAAAAGTCAAGAAAAAATAATATGTAATTTTTTTTTCTATTTATTTATTTTAATTTTTCAATAATTTGTGTTCAGATTAATGTTATGGTTATTAATGACTTATCAATTGATTTTAATTATTTTTTTTATTTGTTTTAAATTGTTAGAATTATTATTTTAGAAAATTAAACTAAGTTTTAAGAGAGGATTATATATGTGTATTAAGATTTATATTAAATTACATGTTATGGATTAATGATTATTTATGTAAATTGATTATGAATTTATGTTACTAAAGATATATACCTCTAAATTATGCTTAATATTATTAAAAATGTTAATTATAATATTAATTTGGAATTTTACTTAATGTTATTTAATAATAGTGTCACATTTATGAAATTGGATAAATATCCTAGGTTTTAATGAGAGGTTTCATATTAAATTATTAGTATTTATTAAAAATGATAATATTACTTATAATATTAGTTAGGAATGGTTTAACTATTTTTTTTTTTAACAGAAACGGTTAGAGAGATATATTAAATTCTAGCCAGGTTGCCTCAAAGCTGGTTACAAAATGCTAAGCAAGTTTCAGATATCTCCGATACTAGGATCAGAGTGTCTTTTTCTTTGCTAGCCCAGAGGTTCTTACAAACAATTTTCCTGGCAATCGCCTCTATCTTCCCCACTTTAAAAATGCAGACAAATTGCTCCAATAAAAGGCTGTAATACATAATTGACAGATAATTAGGGAATGGGGTCCCAACCTTCTACTCCATCTCTGAGGATGACTCCGAGGGGGAGGTGAACAGCTTTATTAGCTTCAATGTCAGCATCTTTATTATTGTCTCTCTTGACATGGAAAAAATTCAAGCTCTGGAAGGATTTCATCAGGGTTCTTATTCTGCTGATCAGTCTGGACAATCTTAGATCAGAAGGGGAAGAACAATCAACAATGGTTTTTATGATAGACTGGGAATCTCCCATCACAATTGCATCGCAGATACCAAGGGAATTAAGTTGCTTAAGGCCTTGGAGAAGGGCCAGGGCTTCAGCTTGTATGCTAGTATTGAAGCCCACTCCCCAGGCAAATCTAAGAACAGTGTTGCCATCTGATTTTTTAACAACTCCACCAGCTCCGGAGCTGCCCGGATTTCCTTTCGCTGCCCCGTCGAAGAAGAGAATGATATGCACCTGATTTGTGCAAAAGGCCAAGAAATCAGTAGCGTAAAGTCTAATCTGCCAAGCATTGAGAGGAGGGAGAGGTCTGATAATGCACCAGATCCCATCAGAACTCCGTAGTTAAGCGCGCTTGGGCTAGAGTAGTACTGGGATGGGTGACCTCCCGGGAAGTCCTAGTGTTGCACCCTATCCCCTTTTTAAGGATTCTTTCGCATCTTAATTGAAGAAGACCCTTAACAGTTGAAATATTCATTGAGTTTTCAAATCTGCCTGCGCGTTGCAACTCCTGCAAACCCTAGCTTCTCACCCTGCGCGCTGCAACCTCTGCGGCTGCGCCTGCCCTGGCAGGGCCTCCTGCTTCTGCCGCTGCTTGGTTGGTTTCCTTCAAGAATTTTCTTCGTTTGCGAGTGCCCCTGCGCTGCGCCTGCCCTTGCAGGGCTCTGCTGCTCCTGCTGCGACCTGTTGTACCTGCTGCCTCCTACTGTGTTGGGTCAATGTCTAGGCTGGGTTTGGTGTGAGCTCGTTTCAAGCCCGGGCGGTGCTGCTCCAATGGAGCCCCCTCCGCCTCCTAATTCTGAAGCTGAGGCCTTCCTCAACCTCGTGTTATCCCTCCCTAAAAGGAAAGCTTCCGAGGCTTCAAAGTTTGTGAAACGTTTAGATGACATTCCTGAGATTTCACTCCCTCCGGAGGGCCTGATTCAGGTTTCCCTTTCTCTGGCTGAGCGGGCTTTGGTGGGTCAGTTCACTGGGCTCTGGCCCTCCCCCAAATCTATGGAGAACTGGGTCTCTAGAAACTGGGCGCCGCTGATTAAAGGCAGAGTCACTTCATATTTTTTGGGTAAGGGTTTATTTCTGTTTGAATTCTCTGAAAAAGATGATAAGCAACTGATATTCCGTAACGGTCCCTATTTCATGGGACCTCAGGGGTTGTACCTCAATAATTGGATGCCCGACTTTGATCCAGCAGTGGACGTCCCTACAGCCGTTCCTGTGTGAGTTAGGCTGCCCAACCTGCCAGTACATTGCTGGAATGACGAGTCGCTTAAGCACATCGGAAATACCTTGGGAAAATACATTGATCAAGCAAACAGTAAGGATCAATTCGACTGTGCTATAATCTGCGTTGAAGTCGACCTTGAGGTTGTCCTACCTGAGGCAATAAATATTAAAGTTGGATGCTAGACACATGTGAAAAAGCTGGACTACAAACAGCTTCCATTCAAATGCCGGAAATGTCATGTCTACGGTCATTTTGCCAGAGGATGTCCTAAGAACAGCGAAGTGGAGAAAGGCAAAGAGGATGGTTGGACTCAGGTCAAAAGGACCAAAACTGCCCACAAACCCTCTAGAACTGGAAACATGAATGGTAAAGGGCCCCAGGTAGGCTCTAGGATCCAAACACCTCTCATGGAAGACCAAGGAAATAAATTTACCCAGTTAAGCTCAGCAAAAGAGGACACCCAAGAGTTAGAGATGCAGAAAGAAGGATCGCCCCAAAAAGAGTCCCCCTCGGGATCAAAGTAAACTGACAGTAATGCAGAAATGACAAAAGAGACACCCACAGAGGAGGTTGAGGAAGTGCAAAGCTCGGAGGCCTCAGAAGAAGAAGGGGAAATAGGTGATTCGCAAACCTCGGCTAGAAGATCAACGAGAGGGCGAAAATCTGCTCGGGAAAAAAGAGAGCAAGAGAACTACAAAGACAAACTCCAGGGAAGCCAACCTACCCTTAAGAAACTCTTGGCAAATACTCTGAAGAAGATTAGAAATCAGACCCAGAGCTCCAGAGGAGCTCAACATTCAAAAAACAAGTGATGAAGATCGTCTCCTGGAACTGTAGGGGCATGGGGAGTAGAATAAAAGAGGAAGCCTTAAGAAGTTTGATTAGAGCAGAATCTCCCGATCTGCTCCTTATCCAGGAGACCAAAATGGAGGACTGTGCCTTCCTCCAGATAGGTAAGAAATTATGGAAGAAAAGTGAAGGGCATGATGTCTCAGCTCGAGGAGCTTCAGGTGGGCTGGGCACTATTTGGGATGCTAACAAATTCATAAAGATCAAAGAACTTAAACACACCCATTGGATGTTCTCAAAACTGCAGCACGTAGAAATAGATGTGACCTTCTCCCTCTTCAATGCGTACGCTCCTGTCAGCGTAGGGGAGAAGAAGAACTGTTGGGATTCTATCAGAGGTCTGGCAGAAGCTAAAGATTTGGCAAACATAATTATAGCTGGGGACCTAAATCTCACCTTATCATTGTGAAAAAAACGGGGAGGAAGCATTGTTAGGGACCCGGCGCGGGAATGGGTTGAGGAGCTGCTCCAAGACTGGGACATGATATATATTAAGCCTCTGTCCGGAAAATACACTTGGTAAAACAAAAGAGTCGGTCCGGGACATATCGCTGCAAGGTTAGACAGATTCCTTGTTCAAAGTTCTTTTCTTCTTCTTGGTCTAGAGATTAGAATTCAAATTATTCCTTGTAGTGTTTCCGACCATCGCCCCATTAAACTCGATCTGCTGGCACACTTGAATCAAGGTCCCATTCCTTTTAAATTCAACTCTCATTGGGTCAAGGAACAGTCTTTCTTGCCTCTGATAAAAGAAATCTGGAGGATCCCAGTCAAAGGCTCTGCATTCTTTGTTTGGGAGGAGAAACTTAGGAGAGTCAAAGCTGCTCTTAAAGACTGGGTCAAAACCTTACCTAACCCCGCTGTGGAAAAGAAACTGTTACAACAACGTCTTGAGATGCATCACCTGGTTTCAGAAAACGTAGAGATCACTAAAGAGATTCTTGACAAGGAGGCTAATCTTCAACAAATTCTCCTTAAAGCTAGCTTGGCTGAGGAAGAATATTGGAGACTGAAATCCCGCAGTCTGTGGCTCAAGGCGGGAGATAGAAACTCATCCTTCTTTCATAAGCAAGCTCAGGCCCGCATTTTCCGCAACTCTATCTCTGAAATTAAAGTTGAGAACTCTATGTATAGAGATATCCAAAGCATAAAAAATGTTTCCTTCTCTCACTTCAAAAATCTCTATAGTGAAGAGGAGGACTTGGGTCATGATTCTATCCTTGTGAACGAGGTGCCCACCATCATTTCCGTTAGAAACAACCAACTCCTGGAAGCTGAGATCACTAACAATGAAATAAAAAGCGCCCTCTTTGCAATGGAACCGGATAAGGCCCCAGGTCCTGACGGTTTTACTGCCAGATTCCTGCAGTTCTGTTGGCAGATTGTAGAGAAAGACTTATGCAGAATGATTCGGAAATCTCAAGAGTGTCAGAAGATTGGGGGAAGCACTAATTCGGCCTTTCTGGCACTCATCCCCAAGGAGAAAGGTGCCAACACCTTCAGAAGGTTTCGCCCAATCTCCCTCTGTAACATAGGCTACAAGATGATTATGAAGGTTATTGCTAACAGATTAAAAATCATCCTTCCAGTCATCATACCAGAGAATCAGGGAGGCTTTATTCAGGGTAGGCAGATTTTGGATAACTTTATCCTGGTCCAAGAGGCGATTCACTCCAGTGTGGTTCGCAAAGAGAAAGGAATGGTTGTCAAGTTAGATCTTGAAAACGCCTTTGATAGAGTGAGACATAGTTTTCTGCTGGCTGTCCTGCGCAAATTTGGGTTTGGCCCCAAATTCATCAATTGGATTAAGGCTTGTATCAGTGAGCCTTGGATTGCCCCTCTGGTGAATGGGAGGGCCACAGACTTCTTCAAAGCTTCTCGAGGTCTGAGACAAGGGTGTCCTCTTTCCCCTCTGCTCTTTGTCCTCCAAGCCTCTGTCCTCAGCTTCCTTTTGAATAAAAAACAACAGGAGCATGATTTAATGGGCCTAAATATTGCGAGAGGAGTCAAAAATATAAACCATGCCTTATTTGCAGATGATTCCCTCTTACTGGGTGCTGCCTCAGTGTCCTCTGCCAAAAGATTTAAAGAAGTGATTGACGATTACTGTCAAGACTCAGGAAGGAGTCTCAATAAAGGAAAATGCAATATCTACTGCTGGAATACCCCTGCCATCATGATGCAAGCCATTTCCTGTTGCTTTGGCTTCTCAACATCCTCGTCTTGGACATCCTTTAAGTATTTGGGTCTCCCAATTTTCCAAAAATGTCTTGTCAACAGAGACTGGTTACCCCTGCTGGAAAAGTTTGATTCCAAGATCCATTCCTGGGGTTTCAACTGGCTTAATATGGCTGGTAAGACTGTGCTTATTAAAGCAGTTTTAAACAGTCTTCCCATCTATCAGTTTGCTGTGATGTTGGCTCCCATTGGAATTATGAAGAAAATGGAGGATCACATTAGAAAATTCTATTGGAAAGGCGGGAAATCTAACGAAAAGAAAATCCCCTTAATAAGCTGGAACAAAATATTCATGCCCAAATTAGAAGGCAGATTGAACTTTAAGAATATCTGCACGCAGAACATTGCGTTGGGAGGTAAGCTGAGTTCGAGGATTATTGCCCCAAAATCGGGGTGGGCACAGCTCGCCTTGTGGAAGAAGTACTTTCATGGACAAAGGAAAAGGTGTTTGGACCAGCCCGTAGCAAACTCTGGCTCGACAATTCAAAAGCTCTGTGCTAAATCCTCCTCCATAATAACCCAACATGCACACTGGATTCCTGGCAATGGCAAGCAAATTAGAATCTGGGAGGATCGTATTATGGGTTGTGATCCTCTGGCTGATGATCAATCTCTGGATCTGCTGAAGGACTGGATGCATAGAGCAGGCTACATTACTTTGTGGGATATTTCCAATTGGGAAAATGGTAAATGGCATAGTTGGATTAACATCGAGGTGCCCCAGGTCCTGTCCAAAGAGTTTGCAATCTTCCTAGCCTTTTTAAACGGCAAGGCTCCCTTGAACAACAGAAAATTGGATGCCCGAGGTTGGGGTCCGACCCCTGGATGCTATACTGTTTCTCAGGGCTATAGGAAAATCTCATCAATTCCCCACGTCCCTGCAGATCCAAAACCATGGAAAGGGGTTTGGTCCCAGTCTTCGCTGCCCAAAATTGACTCCTTCTGTTGGCTCCTTTGCCATCAGAGAATTTTGATAGATGATAGATTGTAGAGAAGAGGTTATCTAGGCCCCTCTCGATGCTCGATGTGTGGAGATAACGCAGAGTCTGTTGCGCACCTGATGCTCAATTGCAATTTTGTGATAGACATTTGGAATGAGGCCTTAGGCCCTTGGAGTCTGGACTTCGTCCTCCCAACTAGAATTCCCAACCTGTTTTCGAACTGGTTGAGTTTGTACCCAGGAGGCTCTCCACATAATGTTCATATCAAAGCCGCCTGGTGCATTCTCCCTAAACTGATTTGCTGGCATACCTGGTTGGAAAGGAATCAGAGGATCTTTAGAGATAAGAAAAGAGACCACAAGATTGTTTGGGTTATCATTAAAAGCCAGCTGAAGGAGTGTCTTGGTGATCATCTGGACGGGGCAGACTTGAGAGATCACGACGCTATTTGGAGTGTTTTTCTTGATCTCCGCTTCGTCGATGGTTTAACTATTACTAATAGTATTTTGTTGATTTATATTAGTATTAATATTAGAGTCACCTACTATTATTCTTATTATGATTTCAATGAGTCGTTTTCTTATTATGATTTTATTGAGAGAGATAACATTAAATTATTATTTTTATTTTTATTAATAATAATATTAATATTAATTCTAATATTGATTAGGAATAGTTAATTATTACTAATAATATTTGTCAAAGAAGTTGCAGATCCCTAGATTGCAAAGCTTGCTGAAATATGTCTATGCTCAACTTTCTTCACATTACAAGGAGAAATTTTCGAACAAATGTCAAGAGTAGCCATGGGATCTCCGCTATCCCCCATAGTGGTGAATCTCTTCATGGAAAAATTCGAAAAGAGAGCCCTTCACTTGTACCCATTAAAACCAAAATTCTGGATTAGATTCGTGAATGACACCAGTGTCGATTGGCCACATGGAGATGAAGAACTTGAAAAGTTCCTAAACCACCTCAATAGCATATCCAAGGACATCCAGTTCACTAAGGAAGATGAAGTTAACAATTTTATTCCATTCTTGGACATTTTACTCATCAGGAATAATTATGGATCCATTGGACATAAGGTGTTCAGAAAGAAGGCACACACTGATAATTACCTCCATGCTGATTCACACCACCATCTGGCCCAGAAGATGGGGGTACTCTTGACTCTTTTCACGCGAGCTTTCAAGATTTTGGATGACAATTACATTGAAGAAGAAATTGAATATATAAGAAATGCATTCACGAATATGGGATATAGAAACATAGACATCAAAAAATCCATACAAAGAACCAAATCCATGAATAAAATAGATCCACCGGATGAACACCTTAATGCTAAAGCATACCTTCCTTACATTTAGGGGGCCACTGAAAATCTAGCCAAATTTCTCACCAAAAATGATATAGGAACCTCATTTAAGCCACTAATGGTGATAAAAAAAAGGATGAAATCTGTCAAAGACACCCCTGACCACTCCAACAAAAGGGTGTGTACAAAATAAATTGCTTATGCGAAAAATGTTATATTGGAGAAACAGGAAGGTCTTTCAAAATCATATTTAAAGAGCATGGTGTTGACATCAGAATTGGAATAACCCGAACCTCGGCTCTGGCTTATCACTCCAATAAGACATGTCACCATATTTGCCTTGAATATGCTAGGGTGATTTCCAATGAAAAGCAATACTTCAAAAGAAAAATGCATGAGGCACTTGAAATCATTAAACACCCTGAAAACCTCAACATGGACGAGGATGTGGAGGTTAGAAAAAATTGGGTCCCCTTTTTCCCAGCTCTTACAAAGTTCTTATCCCTCCCTGTCACCCCCTTCCTCCCTCCCCTTGCTCTAGGGCAGCCATGGGTTCCTCTACTACACTCTCTTCCCCTTCCCCTCTTATGTCCCGGGACTTATGCATCGTACCTCTGCTACCTGCCTCCCTCCTCTTCCCTCCCTGTAATAACCTCCATGGACACCCCGAGACAACCCTCCTTCTCTACTTATTCCCTCCTCACCATCACTTTGATAAACCCCCCTTAGGCCCCTTAATGCTATTCTAGAATGAACCCCCTTAAAATTAGGCCTCATTAAAACCCTTAAATATTTATCTAAATTCAATAATAATAAAAAATAATAAAAATTAGAGTTTGGGTCACTAATATTAATATTAATTATCAAATATTGTTAGTAATAGTTAACTATTCCTAATCAATATTATAATTAATATTAATAATAATAATAATAATAATATTAATAAGAATAAAAATAATAATTTAATATTATCCCTCTCAATAAAATCATAGTAAGAACACGACTCATTAAAATCATAATAAAAATAATAGTAGGTGACTCTAATATTAATGCTAATATTAATCAACAAAATACTATTAGTAATAGTTAAACCATTCATAACTAATATTATAAGTAATATTATAATTTTTAATAAATAATAATAATTTAATATTAAACCTCTCATTAAAACCTAGGATATTTATCCAATTTCATAATTGTGACACTATTATTAAATAACATTAAGTAACATTCCAAATTAATATTGTAATTAACATTTTTAATAATATTAAGCATAATTTAGAGGCATCTAACTTTAGTAACATACATTCATCATTAATTTACATAAATAGTCATTAATTCATAACATGTAATTTAATATTAATCTTAATACACATATATAATCCTCTCTTAAAACTTAGTTTAATTTTCTAAAATAAATAATTCTAACAATTTAAAAAAAAATAAAGAAAAGTAATTAAAATAAATTAATAAGTCCTAAATAACCATAACTTTAATCTGAACACAAATTATTGAAAAAATAAAATAAATAAATAGAAATTTACATTAAAAAATAAAAACAAAAAATTTACATATTAATTTTTCTTGACTTTTCTTGACATTTGCTGGTTGGCTTATGCTTTCTCCCTCATCCCTCTGTTTGTTTCTTATATTTATATCATCAAACCTCCTCTCTTCTTAGCGGGATTTGTCATGATGATGGGTATTGATCTAGACCCGAAACGTAGATGCAAAAATGAATACTGTGGAGATTTCGAATTCCCCAACTCAAAACTCACACCACAGAAACCTGCAAAATATTATATTATAGTTTATTTTTTGTGTACTATGTGGAGAGAGAGAGAGACCTATGTTTAGCAAAAGTTTGAAATGCCTTACACGGGTCGAAGAGTGACCATGTCCTGTGGGAACCCTCCAAGAAACAATATGATACAATAAGTAAAAAATTTCTATGAGGCGGGCATGTCCCCTACTCGTGATGCTTTGGCTAGCTAGACAAATATATTTGACATATACAAATTCTGTCTGTGTCACTGATATGGTAGTGATCTGCTGGTTTGGTTGATGATGACAATTGTTGATGCCCTCAGGGGAATTTTTCTTTGTCAATAGGTGGAATGTGGTGCCTAGATGCGTAAGCTTGGTATGGCATATAAATTCTCATTGTATGCATGGGTGTATAACTGGGACCTTCCCGTGTAAGCATTGATGAAAGAGATTCTTATAATGGCACGGGTCTTCGACGAATTTGAGCAAAGTGTAGTTGTTGTAAAGTATGATACCATATTGACCTAAAAGTTTGTGTTGTATTTGAATGTCAGGAGGATCGATGAAATCTATGGGCAATGATGATTCCCATAGTGCCACTCGAGGCTGTACCTATTTTGGTGAGGGGAAATCCAAGGTACCGCTTCCTTTTTGGAAAATAGGAGTTGAAGTCGACAAAAAGGAAGCCTCAACCGAACTAGATAGTTACTAATTCAAGGGATTAGGATCTTGGATTTGGTAGGTTTAACATAGGATTGGTGGAGAGGGGTGACTGAAAACTGATGATGGGGATTCAGTGGCCCAAGGTCGGAGTATAAAAAGCAGCTTGGAGATAGTCATAACTATTTCTAATGATGAAATCCCTAGAGTCGATACGACGTCCAGGGTGGATGCATGTTGGATATGAATTTCACGGTGGCTTATGCATGAAATGTGTGATACTCCGACCAAGGGTGACCAAGGACTGCTGCCACGGGAGAAAAATGGATGGATGAGTGGGGGACATTTTTCGCCATTTGCGGTCTTTGTACACTTACCAAAAGAATGAAACGGTGGGATTGGATTGTACAAAACACAGAGATGTGTGCCCCAAAACATGAAAATGCTCGCTCACTGATGATGTGAGGAGGGTGTTTTTACTGAGGGTGGGGACCCCGTTGGTTGGTCTCTTGTGTGGGAGTGATGAAGAAGATGGAAAATATTGTAGATGGGCTATGCTGATGGAGGTATGGTAGGCCAAATGCGAGGTGCGATGGTGTGCTTTTGATCTTCTTGTAAAATTGGTAGTCCAAGAAAGGGGTTGTTATTTAGATATGGTAAAACTTGACTTGATGCACGGTGGGTGAATGGGCATGAAGTGCTTCCCGGACTGAAGTGGTATGGCCATGGCGTCGTGATTTTTCTGATATATGGTCTACTTTGAGTGATGGGCACTGTTGTGGATCATTATATCTGCATATCCTTTTTATTATGTCAAGTTTTGAAATTTTGGAAAAAGAAAATGTTTTAAAAAAAACATACATGAGGATCCGAAATATGCTATAGTATAAGGTTTTATACTTTATTATAAAAAAAAAAATGAAGAAAGAATGCAATGTATTTCCATTTCCATTTTGATTTACGGAGCGGACTGACTTTAGATTGTTATATTTATATTAATGGTAAAGTCCGAGCAACTTCCGGAGCGGAAGTCGCAATCGTGCGCAGAAGCCTTTGGATAAGCAACTGCGGGGGGTCAACTAGCCCGTCGGTTATCAAAACCCGACCCCCCGCAGTTGACTGGTCATATCTCTGAAAAATGTCGATCGACGGCTCTGATTGATTGCGGGGGGTATGGGTTGGAGGTCTCCGCCATACTCACAGACCCCCCGCATTATGTCATCCGCCGAAGTGGCAAACAGTTTTCATCCACTATGCGTGTCTTTCCACGTCACCCTTGCATTAATTACGGTTTCCGTTGTCTATAAGTGGGGTTTTCCGTTCTATTGTGGTTCAATTATGACTGTTTTCCCTGTTTAAAACTCCGTCCCGCCACCTTCGCACCAAATTGTGTTCGAAATTCTTGTCAGCCATGGCCAAACGGGCATCCTTGTCTGGTTTGTCCACTCTGAGCCCTCTCCTAGATAGTGAGAAAGATGTCCATGATACTACGTCGTCCGTAAATCATCCTCTTTTGCATTATCAAGTGACCTTGAACACCGACAAGTCACCTGTGTTTTCCGCTATGCAGAGTTCGGGAGTGTTGTCCGCCTGTATTCCTAAAACTCATGTCTTTCCTAAATTCATTTCCTGGTTGGTTTCATCCATGTATCCCGACAAATGTTTTGTCATGAACTCCCAGGGAGAAAGTATTTTGCAGGTTTCAGCTCAATTAATGCGTCAGGCATTATGCTTTCCGGAGAATGATTCTCCTTTGCAATTCTCAAAAGATTCGCTGGTTCAATATTTCGAGGAGCTCTCAAATGAGGAGTTTAACCGCTGCATGTCATTTTCGGTATCGAGTCCGGAGAAGACCCAATTTGAATCGGGAAAGTTTAGTTTGGATGCATTTAATGTTCAATACAGGTCAGTTCTCAGCTGTATTATGGAGATTCTGGGAAGAGAAGATGATTGCGAAATTGACAAGGCCGCCCTGGGACTGTTCACTCTCATGATGAAACCAGGAGTGGTGTTGGATATCCCATCCTTTTGGCAAGAAGTAGTGAATTCTCAGTTGATTGCTTTCCCATTAACAGGTTATTTCAGATTCCCCTCATTGATAGTTTACTTGTTTTTATATCAGAATGTGGAAGAATTCATGGGTATTGGTTTGAACATAATGGATAGCAACAAAAATAAACAGTCAGTTCTGCTTTGGACTGATATGGTCAGAAGGGAAGAGAACGAAACCGGTTTATTTGAATTTGTGGAACATTTCATGACCACCGCTTATAAAATTCTCAATGGAACTCTGCCTCCCTGCTTCTTGCCAAAGGCCCAGGAGTTCTTGCAATTAGGACCTAATTGTAAATATGGAGACTGGTTTGTTTTTGATGATTATTCTGAAATAAGGCTATATGGAGTCAGTATTGAGCCTTATAGGCTTCCAACATTTGTTCCCATGAGACTGTTTGCTTTGGAATTTATAAGGCAAAGTCTCAATGTGGATCAAGTTCATTTTCTTCCGATGAAGAAGGGATTAATGTACAAGTTGCCCATGAGTGTAGGTCCTTTTGTCGTTAACACAAGGCAAGCTTATGAGGAGGTATCAAGGATATTGGAAGGAACACAGTTATTATTGGGAGAGAAATGGGCCTATGACCCACATGCGATTATTTCAGAAAGAAGGGTTGAGAACGGTTATGCTGCTTTTACTCATGTGAGTAAACCGGATTTAGAAAAGTTGGCTAATCCAGGAGGGCCAAGTTCATCACGGATTAGTATTCAAACACCTGTAATATTGGAAAAGATGGGCAAGAGAGTGAGAGATGATGTTATTGAGATTGATGAGGAAGAACCCCGAGAGGATAAAAGGACTAAATTAGCAGAAGATCACTCCTCCAATTCACCTGGTTTCACTCTCCAGGTCAGTGAAGAACAGGGTGCTTCATCTCCTAGCAGACCAGAACTTCATTTGGAGAAGGCTCCTTCCATGAAGCAGGTGTTATCCCAAATTGAAGAAAAGAATCAAAGAATAAAGGCCAATATAGAGACACAAGCAGAACATCAAATATCTGCTGACCAAACAAGACTATTGACTATAATGGATTTGGAGAAAGATCAGTTCAAAATGGCGCTGTCGCATCCGACAGGAATGTCTCTGGGACCCTCAGGAAGTTTTAAGGAGTTGAATATTGTTATGGATGTGAAAAAGATCCCCTTGTGGGACAAGATGAATCTCCATATGCAAACAGGTCAGTTAATTGTTAATGATTTAGGAAAGACTCATGCTACATCAGTCAAGACAGAGAATATGCTTGCTAAGGTTGTCAAACAGTGCAAGATGGAGAAAGCCAATGCCAGAGCGTTGACTACTCAAAATGAAGAACTGAAGAAAATCATAATGAAGATTGGAGTTGATCCAAATGATAAAAGCGCAATGCACAAACTAATAAATGGCGCAGAAGCAGAAATATCTTCATTAAGGAAGAAGCTGAAATTGCCAGCTGCAGAGCATTCGTTGGTAGCTAAAGTAGCAGAGGTAGAAAAGGAAAAAGAGGAGCTGCGACAACAATTGATAAAGAAGGACGAAGAGCTTAATAAGGTAAAGCAAACTGCTATAACCTTACAAAATCAAATTCAGAACCACACTTGTACTTTTGATTTTTCTGCAGGTGTAGCCGACCCACAAGCCCAAGTTGCTCAACTGAATACAGAGTTAAAAATGGTGGAGAGAGATTGCAAACAGGCCCAGTCTGAACTGGACACAGCTCTTAGATTGATGCAAGGATGGGAAGGAAAGGCAAATGAAAATGAGCAGAAGCTACATAAAGCTGAAGAAGAAATTAAAGAACTCAAGGAGAAATTGAAAGGAAATATTTCCCTTATTAAAGCTAAGGATCTCATCTGGAATGAGATCATTTCTGAAATACAAGCAAAATGGGACTCCATAAAAGTAATTGCCAGAGAGAAAAACATTGTTGCTGATCATGAAAAGGAGTTGTCATCGGATAAGCTAGCTGCAATCAAAAGATCAAATTGGGCCAAGAGATTCATGAATTTTATTAATTCCAAAACAGATGAAGAGTTGCAAGAGATGGGGATACAAGACAGGTATTTTTATGCTGAAGAAGTAAACAAAATGATCATTAAAAACGACCTTCTGAAAGCATCAGAGAAGCGGCTACAGGTAATTAAAGAGGTGGTTAAGAAATTTGACATTTCGTTTGATAAATTGATAAGAACGGGTTTGCCCTCATGCTGGAAGGAGGGAGGTCAATTTATGTCCTGGAAGTTGTATGAAGATCAACTGGTATTTGCAAAAAGCAGAGCAGATGGCCGACATGAGAAGACGCAGATACTAAAGGGAGAAATAGTATTCAATTTCTTACAAAGACATTTCCTTCTGCTGTGGATTGTAAAAACGTTGTTCACAAGTAACCTCACTCACGGTCATATTGTTGCCTTCACAGTAGAATATCATCGTTATAAGAATGCTCCAATAACTCAAGACAAGCTCTGGAAGGAATGTAAGAAATTCACTATTGACACAGAAAAAGGATTTCCCGCCAAGCAGCCACAAGTAACGGTGCAGCCGCAAGAAATCATTGAGTCAGATGTTGTTCCAGGAACATCAGTTCCTTTAGATTAGGAGTTGTCATCTTTTATTTTGTTTCAAGTCAAGTGATGCAATGTAATGAAATGTTTCCGAGGCATGTGCCTCCGTTACAGAAAATAGTTAAGTAGTTACAGTTAGTTAGAATCAGTTTTATAACTGAAACCATTTTGGTTCAGATTGTATTTAAAGACATCTTAAGGAAGGAAAAAGGTTCCGAGTTTTGAACCTTTGAAGGCTAATTTTGTACTGAGCAATATTGAATGAATAAAGGAGTTTTGCAAGTTTCCAATATTCCATCTGTGTTGAAGCGTTTTCTTGATTTCCATTTCATTTGCATATCTATGAATAAAGTAGAGTGATTAGAGCTGCAGGTCTCTTGATATTTATATATCTAAGAGTTAAATATCCTTAATGGGTGCTCCTCTTCTTTAACTTATATGTTTTTCACTTATTC
This sequence comes from Pinus albicaulis, assembly GCA_034641835.2. Lineage (NCBI taxonomy): Eukaryota > Viridiplantae > Streptophyta > Pinopsida > Pinales > Pinaceae > Pinus > Pinus albicaulis. The sequence continues at coordinate 47,350 of JAXQQM020066938.1, read as the reverse complement.
TGGATTTTATAATGGCAGTTTCTGTGTAAAGCAGCATGACAAGTTAAAATCCTTTTCTTTCTTCGTCTTCCATCTGTTCACTTCAATATAAAGGGAATATGGCATTGCATGACTACTAAAGATTTGATATTTGGGAAATATATTACTAACATTCAAAGGGTTAAGAAACAGAGACACATATATACATTTTTGTGACATAATCTTTAATGTCTTGAGCACGGATTCTTGTACACAGCCAAGAATTGTTTCTCAAGGAACAACAGGCACCATGGAGGGGAGGCTCTACCAAACATAAGGATTTTTATCATGTGCAAGGTGGGGAAATGATCAACATGGTCGGGTGCTTGGAACCTATGGTTAATTTCTTGTGGAGAAATGATGTCAGGATATGCAGAGTTTTTCTGGGACTCTATCATGATGAGGGTAGAATGATACCTACTCTGGTAATTTCAGTATATGGAGTGATGGATGGGGTGATGGATGGTTTGCACAATACCTGCAACAAAATATCCCAAGTGAAAGCATCTTATTCATTCAAATATTATTGAAAAACATGTATTGAATGAAAGGTAGATGAGAGAGGACATACCTGCCGGCATTGAAATTTATTTTTTCAGAGGTGTGAATGTGTGGAGCCTTCTTTGGGCATTATGAGGTGATGATCACCGTGTTGCTTTCAGTTCTCCAATTGGGCCTTCTGAGCTCTTGTTATGGTCCTCCAAGCAATCTAAAAAGTGCGACATATAGGCCAATATGGCTCATTTCAGTTCATTTGCGACATTTGAGTGTTTGAGTTTTTGAGAGGTCAGAGGCTTTTGCAGAGTTGTTCTTGCCATTGCGGTCAGCCTGAGTACTCAGGACTCATGATTCTTGAGCCAAGTAGGCCCCATGATGTCTTGCATTTTAATTTTTTCAGTATTCGTGGGTTGGGGTCCATACAAACTTGGTTTGTACGGAACCCAGGAAAAATTTTTCCGTGACTGCGTGGGTGAACAAGGCACAAGTGCATAAGTTTCGTGCAAAACTGAGGGTTCTGCATGAAATTATCACGTATGTACTTGTTTTTAGCGTGTCATTTCCGCGTCTGTGCGAGAAACAGGCATGCATATTTCACGCCCGTGTTAGTGTGAATTCAAATCGCAAGCATACGAAAAAAATCACTTTAGTTGTGCATAACAAATAGCCCTAACATCAAATATGGCTGTCAATTTCCTTAGATATGCAATTAGTGATCAAAATAAATGCTACAGGAAATCTAGATCTATGCAGTTAAAGACATTAAATAGCAAGAAATAAGCAAGAGTTACTCCATGCATCTAATGGACAAGACAAGAATTTTTATAGAATTCTTTGTATTATGACACTTGGGAAGGGAACATAGAAAGATGTTACCAGTCCCCCTCAATGGATGGGTTCTTGTATTTCCTCAGCGCTTCAGATCTTAGATCTCTCTCTCTCTCTTCATGGTGTAGAAAAACCAAAGAAAATGGAACTTGTTGGGGTCTCGTGATTTAGCAGATTGGTAGACCAAATGCACAAGGTAACATCAGACAAGTCTTTGGAGTCATAGGACCTAGCCTTATTGGAATTAGAGAGGGCTCTCTCTATTATGTGAAAGATGTGAACTTGTTCGCTTTAAGTGTTTGATTTTAGGCTAGTTGTTAAGTGTAGGTTTTTTGTTTGTTTTGGTTGGGGTAAGATGATCAATTAGGATAGGTGGAGTGAGAGGTTATCAAATCAATTGGGCTATGGAGTCTATGAATTCATTGATATCTCAATAATGAATCGGGGTACATCACAGGTCAAATCTACTATAGTTAATGGATCTTTAAAATTTATGTGTGAGGTGAAATGGACATTAAGTTTGGGAACCAAGGTAGGGAAAAGGGAAATTAAGAATTCTTTGTCAAATACCTATGAACAGAGAGATCTTAAATACTGATAAGAAAAAGATACTAGTCATGAGATAGGGCACACCATTTAGTCAATGACAATAATTTTAAACAAATAAACATTTAAGATATACAATCCAGTGGAACAAAGAGAGTAAGACAACTTATCTAACTTCAATGATTCTACATTCAAGATTTGAAAACATATAAGATACAAATAACATCATTAAATGAAGAGGGAACGCCTAAACATCATTCATTAAACTATAAAGATCTTTGAGGCAAACTGATAAGCATATACAAAGGGAAAGATCGAAACAAGACCTCTTTGGCTTAACCTAACAATCAGTACATCAAAGAGAGATTTCAAGACAAAGTTTAGATAGCATAAAACAAGCAGGGCTTACCATGAATCATGTTTGTAAACTATAATATTAATCCAATAATAAAATAGACAAGCTTAGGTGGCCCTAAGTAGAAACTAAGAATTCCTTAAGCTAACCTAGTAGAGGAAAACACGAAGACAATAACAAACAGGAGGACTGAGGTGCCTCAAACAACATTTCTCATCCTATACTCTTCTAAGCTATTTCAATATAGAAAGATGGATGTATGATAAACAAGAAAAACATGAAAAAATAAGAGATACATCACCATTAACTAAACTTATGAATCCTGCAAACAAGCCTTCATCATTATCAACCAAGGCAAATCATCCACAAGCTCCGCAACACTAAATTTTTCTTCAACTTCCAAAAACCATGTATATGCTCTTAAACACATCAAAAGCCCACTATTACAATGAATCCTCATGCTTTATATAACAAGAAAGGAGGAGAAAAAACCTAAATAGAGCATCTATAAGTCTATTAGATAATCAGAAGTATCTCTATTGTCCTTGAGGCCTTGCAAGGCCCAAGGCACAAAAATATCTAAAATAAATATCTTTTCGACCATTTTAGCAATTAAAATGACCTTTAGTCTCTGAAAAGCCTTCAAAAACTTTCCAAACACACATTTTGACTTTTAAACCACAGGATCGTAGCACTATGTGTAAAATTTGAATTCGCATGCCAGGAGCGTAGCACAAGAACAGAAAAATAGGTCTTTTTACAGCAGTTTTTTGAAGGCCTTCCCGATGTTGGATAAGGCTCCATCATGGCTTGCTAGAAATCCCTTGAAGTCTACTTCCCATATCTATCCTTGGGTTTTTGATCTGACCTCTGCAACCTATTCAAGACGTGAAAATTCCAAGACTGGTAGGATTGCAGCACATGTCCTGAAAAGCAGGAAGAATGGTGAAAAATTGGGTGTTTTTTACCCTTTTGGAGGACCAAAACGACTCCAATTGATATGAAAATTGGTGAGAATGCTCCTCTCATGATGAGGAATCCAAAAATGCAAGCCTTTTCACCTGAAAAATGCCCTGAAAAAGAGTTTATCACCAGGTTTGTTGTGCTCCTAGCCTCAAAATTTTTAAAAAACAAAAAATTGTCCAATTTCTCCCGAATTTGGTAGATAAGTGCCTGATGGGTCCTAGGAGACCTGTAGAGAATCTTGAGCCAAAATACCAAATCTAGCTCAGTCCTTTTCCTCCTTTAGTGTATGGATCTCAATTTTGTCCCCTTTTAGTTCTTGCCTTGCAAATTGGTCTCTTTGAGCATAATTCTTAGCCATTCTTCTTTGTAGATCCAAGTCTTTATTGGCCTTCTCTAGCTTGGCCTCAAGGTGTATGTTAGCCCTCTCAAGCCAGTATTCCCTATCATGTTTAATTTCCAGTGCAAGAAGTTATTGGAGAGAAAGTTGTTTTTCTTGGGCTGATTCTTCTTCTCTCTGCTTTGCCAATGCTTTCCTTAAACCCATAGTTCTAGGTCTCCTTCTAGTTTGACCTTCCTCATCACTACTCTCCTCATAAGTGCCCATGAATTCTACCAACTTCACCTGTGCCCTTTGAGCCTCTTTCCAGTACCTGAGCGTTCTTGTTTCATGGATGGCTTGTTGGGCACTCATTTTCTTGTTTTGCATCTGATATAAGTGAATGACATCCTTTTCTCTTTCTAATTCAACCTCCAAGTCCTTGATTTGTGCATTCCTGTCTTGGAGGAGGGAGTTTGAAATTATTGTTTCATTCTCATCATCAATGTCTATGTGAATGAGTTCAAACTCTTTATTTTTCATGATCTTCCTCTTCTTCTTTCACTTTTTTCTTACCTTTGTCCAATGGTTGAGTTGAAGTAGATGGCAAGGTCCCTTGCCTCTTAGAGGCAGCAAACACTTTCCTTGATCCTCTTTGGTAAGTGAGAGTAAAAGTTTTAAAATGTTTCACTTGAATACCTTGATAATTGGTGACCTTGGGGTTGTTTGTCTTCTCATTGATGATTTATGTATGTGTGTCTTCCTCACTTTGCTCTTGACTGCCTTCTTGAGAGGAATTTTCATTTTCTCTCATGCTAGTATCACTGTCAAGATTTTTCATGATTTTCTTCATCATTTATTTGTACATATGTACCTTCATGACTGTCCTATTCTTCATGATTTGGCCCTTTGTCCTCATTTTCAAATTCTGCCTTTTTTATCACTGCTTGCATTTTTATTGGGTCACTGTTAGAGGCACTTTCATTAGTCTGTGCTTTACTTTGATTTTCACTTTCTTCCTCTTTTTGTGAGTTTTCTTCACTTTTCTACCCACTGTCTTCTTTTTCTTGTCCACTACAATTACCTTCAAACTATGTCTCTTCTTATCTGCTATCTTCATATTTGTCACTGCTCCTTTTATCACTGTTATTAGGCTCACTGTTTTCTTCTTTACCTTCATCATTTTTCTCATCAAAATCTGCCTCTGTCCTTGGGTTGTCATTGATTTCCTCATCCTCATCTAGCTCACTACCTTTGCCTTCTTGTTCACTTTTATTTTCACTGCCTTTTTCACTACTTTCTTCTTTTTCTTCTTCCTCATCACTTTCTTCATCACTTCCATGTTCATCTTGGTTACAATTTTCTTCCTCTTTGTCATTACTATCTTCTTTGTTACCTTCTTCATCATATAGCCCACTGCTTTTGTCACTGTCTTATTTACTTCTTTCATTTGCCTCCTCTTCACTGTCCTTGGTATTTTCTCCGTAATTTTCACTTTCTTCACTTTCATTTTCCTCCTCTTCATCACTTTTTTCTTCTCCTTGACTAACATTTTCTTCTTGACTGTCATGTTCCTCGTTGTCACTGCTTTCTTCATGTTCAAAGGTTTTAGGGGAAGGTGAAAGAGGGAGGTTTGTTTGGGGAGAGGATTCATGTGAAGATGATGAATCATGGCTAGTGGAGGGTGATGAAGGTGTGGGAGGAGGAAGTTGAGATGATGATAGTAAAATTTGCAGAGGAAGAGACTGTGGATTTGTGAAAACACCATGGGCGATGAAAACTTCCCATGGGATTCCTTGTTGCTCTAATTTGTGTAAGACAATCATTTTGATGAGGGAATGATGGCAAATACTTGACATATGTTGTGAGGGAGGCCTCTTTTTCACAATGGATGACATTTTATCAATACTTTTACAAAGGTAGTAGGGAAAATTTAGCAGTTTGGCCTTATTGAAATGTGTTGGGATTCCCATGTTTTGGCCACATTTGAAAGACCAAAAGATGAGACAACATCATAACCACTTTGGGGCCCTAGGATCTATCCCTCCTGGACCTGGAGAGGGATCTCTCCAATGAAACAAAGAAATATATATATTTGAAGCTCAAAATGAGATGTTAGGCTAGGTATGAAGCACAAAGGGAGGTTTGAAATGATTGGGTTGGTTATCGGGTTGGTCATAAGATCATAGATTGAGAAGGTAGTGGGAAGAAAGGAGCAGAGCAGTAGGATGTTTCGGCAAAAGAGGATGGGTTAAGGCTGTGCCATCCATTGGGCTATGGATTCATGAAAGGAGATTACTTGCAAACAACTAGCTAAGGCTTTCATAGGGAAAGTCATCTATACTAAAGGATCTTTGAGATAGATGATGGAGTGGAACATTAAGGAGATAAATATGAAACACAAAGGGCAGCTTGAGATCAGACCAGAGGTCATCTAACTCCAGATCTGCTTCGGCATACTCTCAAAGGAGAAACAATAAGATTTAAACACAGAACCAGGCCTGAGATCATAAAAGGACTTTCAACCTTCAATGCTTCGACACCGGTTCACGAGATCTTGGAAAGGTCAATCTGTTGAACAAGGACCCCAGTGGATAGGGCTTACACTACATCCCCGATATCCAAAATCCTCTAGCTTGAACCCAAACAAGAACAAATAAGCATCAAACCCTGAATTCACACATCAACTAGCAGTGAATAACGATTGCTACACTGGTTAAAATTGCAAGAATTTACTCTTAGTTTCACTATTAGCAGAAAACATCAAAGGTAGGGAGAGCAAAAACATAGGGTACCATGCGAGGGCAAATCCTATGTTATATTTCTGATGCGTTCTAGAAGACCAATGAATAGCATGGAAAATGTAAATAACAATGAAATAAGAATAACATCACCCATAGTAATAGACTAGGATCCTGTGAATTTCTTGATTAATTGATGCAAAACTAGTCACATACACAGAGCTCAATAGCTGATTACAGTCCAAACCTTCTCCTCCTAGCCTACTACATTACAAACTACTCTGCTACTCTCTCCCAAAACTGTTTCTAACAGTAAAAAATGAATCCCTACAACTACAACAGCAACAATGCGACCCCACCCTTTACAAAGTGTTCTCAGGGATTCTTTATAGGAAAAATGGATAGCAGGAGTAGGTGATACACATTAAATCGATCTATTAAGACAGAGTGGAGGAGGTCTTCATGCCCACTCTACTTAATAGCTCTGCGCTGTACTTGGTGGTCTGGTTTGGAGTCTTTGTCAGGTTGGATTTGACCTCTGATGTTTCTTTAAAGTTATTTCTAGCTGTAAGGCTCTCTGTTTTATCCTTTGAAGCAAGTAAAGTGACTGAAGGTCTTTTGGGCTTCCATACCTCCATTATTGTTGTCCTGATAGTCTTTGGAAGTTCTTGTCATGGAGATGGCCCTTGAGAGCTCGGGGAGGCATGGAGACTTCTGTCAGAGGGTGTATGATGCAGGGGCATTGGACACTAGCCAACAATGTAGGAATTTTGTCTACATGTTGTGGCCAGGAGAGTTCGAGAACAGTTGAATTGTAACAGCTAGGTGTCAATACCCAGCTGATTGTTTCATTTAGAGTAGTTAGAAAGGTAGAATTCGAATAGCTTTAGATTAAAGCCATCTGTCTTATTTAGTTTTCAAATGATTGTAATGAGGCTCTTGAATTTCCATAACGGTCCTCGCAGAGGAACCGAAAGGACATATGTTTATGTATATAGATGAATTCCCTCAGATGCAAAGGAGGAGGAGAGGAAGAATAGAGAAATTCCTACAATAAACTCTGTGTATTGTCGATTGCCCCAATTGAATGAATTTCTACTTTGTTGATTATCTAATTGCCCTGGAATGTTAATTGCATGGTAATTCGTTTGATTGTTAGGCATTGTGTACTGATATTCCGTCCTCTGTCTTTGAATTCCCGTGAAGAAATCCATATGGAGGCGAAGTCTGTTAACATTGGCGAAATTCCCGTATAACGAGATAACTTAGTTTCATTGTTAATTGAAGACCAGAACCGGGACTAAACCCTGAGTCAAAGTATACAAAGGAGATCGCAAACCGGTGTGAACCATAGCTAATCACTGTACGAAGAAACTGCGAGTGGTTTGGGAAGGTGGATTGCCCCATTCCGCACCACCTTTCGATCATAAGTGGTATTCCTGGAGGGGGGAGCGATTCCATTGAAGAATCAACGCGTGGCAGAGTGGCCCCGCGGGAAAACCGCTTTCCGTATCCATTTCACACGTTAAAAATCAATGGTAGACGACGAGCGGAATGCACGGAGGCCATCGATCTGACGCAGGAGCATCGGAGGGTGATTGTTGAATGAAGATGCAGGACATTTAACCTAAGGTATGACGCACACATTGATTGGTGGTATATATAATGTGGGGTCCAGGCGACGGGTTATCATAAAGTCGCGTGTTTATAATTATTGGTTTATTTAATACAAAGTCTGAGGTATAACCAAAGGCCATTTAAAAGAAATATATTCGAAAAGAGGGTGAACTTTATATAGTTCAACATTATAATATCGAAAGTCGTGAATAGTGTTTATTTATCAATTTCTCTGAAATTGACAAATAAACCCAAATAAGTGAATAACAGAGAAGACCACGGGGAAAGAAGGAACGAGGATAAAAATATTTGGCTGACAGAGCCATGTCATAGTTTATCACACTCTCCTTTGGGTGACCTTTAGTTTTGTTGCATCATTTGTGGTATCAGAATGGTGTTTTGGAGTTGTTTTGCTGACATGGCAGTCCGAGTTGGAAGAGGTGCTGGCAGAAGGAGACTTGTAGCCAACGCAGAGGTGTTGGGAATGTTGCAAAGGGTCGAGGCCAGAATAGATGCCATGGAGCGTAGACATCCCAGAGATCTTGAAGACATCAGTGAACCTGAAACAGAAGAAGCAGAAGAAAATGTGGAAATTCCTCTTGACATGAGGCTCCTTAGGACTATTTTGGGATCTGCAGTTAAGCCCAGAATTGAAGTGTCGAGTTATGTAGAGGGACTGAATCCAGAAGAAATAGTAGACTGGATGAATGAAATGAATAAATGCTTCGATTATTAAGAGATAAGTGAAGAAAAGAAGGTTAAGTTTGCAGTGAAAAAGTTGAAAGGACATGCTGCACTTTGGTGGGATAGAGTGCAGGAAGAAAGGAGGAGAGTTGGCAAGCAACCTATCAAGAGCTAGACCAGAATGATGGCTAAATTAAAAGGTAAATTCCTACCTAGTGATTACCAGCTGACATTGTATAGACAAATGCAGAACCTGAGACAGAGGTTGCTGACAGTAAAGGAATACGCAGAGGAATTCTACAGGGTGAGCATAAGAGCTGGGCAATTCCAAGACACACAAGAGAAGACTGCGAGATATGCGAATGGTCTCAAGCTGGAGATCCAAGATGATATTGGTCTCTTGTCTCCTAAGACAGTGGAAGAGGCATACCAGATGGCCTTGAAAGCAGAGGAGAAACTCCTGAGAAAACAATTTGCCAAGAAGAGAGGTACTTTCCGTGGGAAGGGAAGTCAGGGTGGTAGAGGAAAGCCTACACCCAGGAATGGAGCTGACAGTAGCTCACCTCAGAATGCATCTACAGAAGATGATGCAAAGGGCATAAGGGGTTCTTACAAAGCAATAGGAAGAGGAGACAGGGGCAGGGGTAGAGAATTGAGGTGTTATAGATGTCAGCAAGTGGGACACAAGCACTATGAATGTCCAGAGAATGTGGGTACTGGTCCAAGAAATGTTGTTGTTGCCCAGGCTGGAGAAGAGGCAGAAATTGAAGAAGAAATTCTTCCAGAGAGTGGAGAATCCTTGGTGGTAAATAAGGTCCTATTGAAGCAAGCCAAAGAGGCCACTGAGCCTGCACAAAGGAAGACTTTGTTTAGGAGCATCTGCAAAGTCCAAGGGAAATGCTGCCAGCTAGTCATTGATAGTGGCAGCACAGACAATATGGTTTCCACTGAGGTAATAGAAAAGTTGAAGCTGAATACAAGGGAGCATCCAACTTCCTACAGGGTGTTCTGGCTGCACAAAGGGCACCAGCTGGTTGTAAAAGAACAGTGTGAAATAGAGCTACAAATGGGTAGGTACAAGGACAAATTTTTTTGTGATGTAATGCCCATGGATGTGTGTCATATACTGTTGGGTAGACCTTGGCAGTTTGACAGAGCAGCAGTGCATGATGGCAAGAAGAAAACTTACAAGTTCTTCAAAGATGGGGTACATCATACATTGATACCCATGGAAGAAGGAGAGCCATCCAGCAGAGTAATTGATCCAAAGACCTTGTTGCTAAGCGGGAAGGAATATCTGTAGCAGATAGAAGAAGAAGAGGTAAGCTTTGCTTTAGTTTGCAAACCTAAAGTAGTCCTTACTTCTACAAATATTTCTGATTTACCAGTAGAAATACAAGAGATGTTAGACAATTACTGTGACATTGTTGTGGATGATTTACCTGATGAACTGCCACCTGTGAGAAAGATCAGCCATCAGATAGATTTTATCCCTGGTTCAAATCTGCCAAATAAGGCAGCCTACAGAATGACTCCCAAGGAAAATGAAGAAATCAAGAGACAAGTACAGGAATTGGTGGACAAGGGACTGATTAGAGAAAGTCTGAGTCCATGTGCAGTACCAGCAGTTTTGAGCCCAAAGAAGGATGGAGGCTGTAGGATGTGTACTGATTCTAGAGCAATCAATAATATCACAATCAGATACATATTCCCTTTGCCCAGGATTGAGGACTTAATGGACTGTTTGAGTGGTGCTAAGTATTTCTCAAAGATATATTTGAAGAGTGGATACCATCAGATTAGAATAAGAGAGGGTGATGAGAGGAAAAATGCCTTTAAAACAAATGAAGGATTGTATGAATGGATGGTAATGCCTTTTGGGTTGTCAAATGCACCAACCAATTTTATGAGACTTATGAATGAAGTATTGAAAGAATTTATTGGGAAATTTGTGATAGTATATTTAGATGATATATTAGTTTTCAGCAGAACTAAAGAAGAACATTTAAGGCATCTTAATCATGTGTTGAAGAAGCTGCACCAAGAGAAACTGCTGATAAATTTGAAGAAATGCTCATTCATGAAGGAAGAGTTGGTGTATTTTGGTTTTGTTGTTTCTGCAGAGGGATTGAAGATGGACCCAGAAAAGGTTAAGGCAATTATAGAGTGGCCTTCATCCAAAAATGTCTTTGAGGTAAGGAGTTTCCATGGACTTGCTAGTTTTTATAGAAAGTTTATAAGAAACTTCAACAAGATTAATGCACCCATAATTGAGACCATAAAGAAGAATAAACAGCCATTTAAGTGGACTGCTGAAGCAGAAAGAAGTTTTAAACTATTGAAGCAAAAGATAACAGAGAAGCTTGTTTTGATTCTACCTGATTTTGCTAAACCCTTTCAAGTAAAATGTGATGCTAGTGGAGAAGCCATTGGAGCTGTGTTGAGTCAGGATGATAGGCCTGTAGCCTATTTCAGTGAAAAGTTGAATGACACCAAAAGAAATTGTTCCTCTTATGAGAAGGAATTCTATGCAATTGTTCAGGCACTGAAGAAGTGGAGACATTACTTGATGTCCAGGGAATTTGTATTGTATTCTGACAATCATGCTTTTCAATATATTGTACAGCAGCCCAAGTTGAAACATAAGCATGCTAAATGGGTTGAGTATCTCCAAGGTTTTAATTTTGTTTTGAAACATATAAGTGGCCAAGCAAATAAAGTAGGCGATGCTTTGAGTAGGAGGCACATACTTGTTCAAGAAACTAATTTTGAAGTTGTAGGATTTGATTTTCTCAAAGAGTTGTAAAAGACATATCCTGATTTTAAAGAAGCATTTGAGGCATGTATTAACCCTGTCTTAACAGATAGAAACCAGTGGCTGGATTATTTTCTGCAGGAAGACTTGTTATTCAGAAAGAACCAACTGTGTGTACCAAAATGTTCCATGAGAGAAAATTTGATCAAAGAAAAGCATAGTGGTGGACTTGCTGGACACTTTGGTACTGACAAGACTTATGAGCAGCTGAGTCACTTTTATTTCTGGCCCAAGATGAGAACAGAGGTGGATAATTTTGTGAAGAACTGCAAGATTTTCCAGTATGCTAAAGGAAGGAGCCAGAATGCAGGATTGTACACTCCCTTGCCTATTCCAGACAGGCCTTGGGACATGGTGAGTATGGATTTTGTTCTAGGATTGCCCAAGACTCAGAGAGGGAATGATGCAGTCTTTGTTTTGGTGGACAGATTCTCCAAAATGGCACATTTTATTCCTTGTTACAAAACTAGTGATGCCACCCATGTTGCTAACTTGTTTTTCAAAGAAGTTTTTAGATTGCATGGGTTACCCAGGAGCATTGTTTCAGACCGAGACACCAGATTTGTGGGGCACTTTTGGAGGACACTGTGGAAGAAACTTGGCACCAAACTAAGTTTCAGCTCAGCTTAGCATCCTTATATTGATGGACAAACTGAGGTAGTGAATAGGAGTCTGGGAAATTTGTTGAGAATTCTTGCAGGAGAGCATCCCAAGCAGTGGGATCATATTTTTCCCCAGGAAAAATATGCATATAATGATTCACCAAACAGAAGCACAGGGAAGATTCCATTTCATATTGTTTATGGAATTCACCCCAGAGGAATATCATAGTTAAGAAATATGGGAAGAGCAGAGCTAAGGAGTGCAGATGGTGAGGAATTTGCTTCAGAGATCGAGGCCATACATGAACAAGTGAAACAACAATTACAAGGCAGCAGCATCAAATATAAAAACAGAGCAGACTTGAGCAGAAGAGAAGTTCATTTTGAAGTAGGAGATCAGGTTTTTGCACACTTGAGAAAGGAGAGATTCCCAAAGAAGCAGTACAACAAGTTGAAGTTCAAAAAGATTGGGCCATGCAAGATACTTAGGAAGTTTTCTGCAAATGCTTATGAGATTGAATTTCCACCTGATGTTGGAATATCTCTCATTTTTAATGTTGCAAATTTTTACAAGTATGAAGATGATGGTGCAAAAGAAGGATCAACAGACAAGGAGCAGATTGAGTGGAAAGAGCAGCTACCTCCAGCACAGCCATTGCAACCAGAGAAGATATTGGACAAAAGAGTATTCAGAAAGACCAGAGGACAAGAGTACTTCCAGTACTTGATCAAATGGAAGGATAAGCCAGAGGAGGATGCCACTTGGATGACTGAAGGAATGTTGCAGAAGATAGGCAGGTCAGTGGAGGAGCTCATGGACAGGAGCCATGAAGAAGATTTCCCTCGGGAGTCTGATGCAGGGGCATTGGACACTAGCCAACAATGTAGGAATTTTTTCCACATGTTGTGGCCAGGAGGGTTCGAGAACAGTTGAATTGTAACATCTAGGTGTCAATACCCAGCTGATTGTTTCATTTAGAGTAGTTAGAAAGGTAGAATTCGAATAGCTTTAGAATAAATCCATCTGTCTTATTTAGTTTTCAAATTATTGTAATGAGGCTCTTGAATTTCCATAACGGTCCTCGCAGAGGAACCGAAAGGACATATGTTTATGTATATAGATGAATTCCCTCAGATGCAAAGGAGGAGGAGAGGAAGAATAGAGAAATTCCTGCAATAAACTCTGTGTATTGTCGATTGCCCCAATTGAATGAATTTCTACTTTGTTGATTATCTAATTGCCTTGGAATGTTAATTGCGTGGTAATTCGTTTGATTGTGAGGTGTTGTGTACTGATATTCCGTCCTCTGTCTTTGAATTCCCGTGAAGAAATCCGTATGGAGGCGAAGTCTGTTAACATTGGCGAAATTCTCGTATAACGAGATAACTTTGTTTCATTGTTAATTGAAGACCAGAACCGGGACTAAACCCTGAGTCAAAGTATACAAACGAGATCGCAAACCGGTGTGAACCATAGTTAATCAATGTACGAAGAAACCACGAGTGGTTTGGGAAGGTGGATTGCCCCATTCCGCACCACCTTTGGACCATAAGTGGTATTCCTGGAGGGGGGAATGATTCCATTGAAGAATCGATGTGTGGCAGAGTGCCCCGCGGGAAAACCGCTTTCCGTATCCATTTCACGCGTTAAAAATCGACGGTAGACGACGAGCGGAATGCACGTAGGCCGTTGATCTAGCGCAAGAGCATCAGAGGGTGATTGTTGAACGAAGATGCAGGACATTTAACCTAAGGTACGACGCACACATTGATTGGTGGTATATATAATGTGGGGTCCAGGCGACGGGTTATCATAAAGTCGCGTGTTTATAATTATTGGTTTATTTAATACAAAGTCTGAGGTATAACCAAAGGCCATTTAAAAGAAATATATTCGAAAAGAGGGTGAACTTTATATATTTCAACGTTATAATAGCGAAAGTCGTGAATAGTGTTTATTTATCAATTTCTCTGAAATTGAAAAATAAACCCAAATAAGTGAATAACAGAGAAGACCACGGGGAAAGAAGGAACGAGGATAAAAAGAGTTGGCTGACAGAGCCATGTCATAGTTGACCACAGTCTCCTTTGGGTGACCTTTAGTTTTGTTGCATCAGCGTACTATTCTAAGAAAATGTACTGCTGACGCTGAGAGCAGATATGGCTTGTTTCATGTGCTATGTTTAATATTTGAACTGCGCCTTAATCCTTTGAGCACAGGATTAAAGCATCAAATATGAAATTAACAAGCTCGAATCCCTTAAAACTGTTACTGCTGTCTCACTGGCCACTGTTGTAATGGCCTCTCTGTGTTCTGAATCACAGTGACTGCGATTATGGAAAATAGAGTGAATTCATCACTCTGTATACCCTACACAGTAAAATAAACCAATTATAAAAACCAGGGGTGGCGAAAGAAATGCTGTGAGGCCTAGAATGGTGGCGCAACCATGGAAACAGTGGTTGTGGGGAAAAACAGGTGACAAAAGTAGTGAGATGGAGGTTTGATGGAGGGAAGCATGTGGACCATTCGATCAGGGCAGGAGGCGATGATCGACGGTGGAGATTGGCTAATGGGATGACCTTTGAAATTTGGGTGAAATAGAAAATGGAATGGGAAAATGCAATAAAAAACATATGAAATGGACCTTAGGTGGTGGGACCCAGTCATGGAAGAGGGCGATTTGATATGGGTCGTCAGATCTCAGGAGGAGATCAACAGTGGAGATGATCCGATGGGATGCTACGATCGCGCGATGAGAAAATATGCAGGAGATGCGAGATGCAATGGGGGCAGTTGATCTACAAAGATCAACGGTTAGGATATGCAGATGAGTTTTCAGATAATGAAGTGGGGAAGTGGTTTTAGGATGGAAAACCGCTGGTATCGCGCAGAAAAAGGGTTGAAAGGTTGTTTTCACTTTTTAAACGCAATATCGGTCTTTGGCTGACACGTGGCTCTGGAAAACTGCCCATATCGCGTAGCTCTAAGCTGTTAACCTTCAGACGCAAAACGAACATGATATTGCTATGGGCCGTTAGATCCAGAGTGGGGAAATTAGATGGTGGGAGATGGAGCACGATGAAGGGAGATGTGTGGTCGGTTAAGTGGCGCAAAGTCAAAGGCGGGTTTAATCTGGATCGTCAGATCTGCAGGAGGAAAGATCGTGATCTAATCGAATTGGAGGACAGCAGGTGGTGACATACTTAAGAACTTCTGATGGGCGATGGTTCGATTGAGCGCCAACCGTCCAATCTGGGTCAGATCGACGACAGAGATTAAATCGGCGGGGAGGAAAACTAGCACGGCAAACGGGAGCGATGAACTCTGGACCGTTGGATCCCAAGCAATCAATGACTGCGATCGAATCGAAGGATTGCGATCAGGGAAGATAGAAGGAGGGGATGCATGGGCTGGCACGATTGGATTAGTGCTGGGCCATCAGATCTTTTCAAATCTAGGGGTTAGATTGTAGCGGGGCCGACATAATAGTAACACTATCGCATCAGAGGTTTTTGTTTTAACAAAGAAATGCGCTCCGCTCCGACTTCCAATTGTGATAAGCTCTTCACAGTTTATCACTCGGTCTCAGTGCCTGAGCTTATGGAGGGGAAGTGGTTAAGGGGTTAGCCGAAGGGGGCTAAGCCTGTCATAAAGAAAAAGGGTTTTTTGGCTAGGTTTAGTGTAATTTAAGGCCAAAAATGGTAACGGTAGAGAGGAAAAGGACTTATTAGACCAAACAAAGGGTGTTTGCAAGGTTTAAAGGGGAGTTAGGGTGATTTAGAGGATTTATGAGGGATTAAGGGAGGGAGACAGATGATGAAAACAGAGGCTTAGTGGGAATGAAATAGGGGGAAATGGAGGCCTTTGGGCATTTTCTTCGCAGTAGAGAGGCTTTTAAACTGGGAAAAGCAGTGAGAGTTTATCAAAGGAAAAAGGCACAAAGAGGCTTCAAGGATGATGTGTTTTCAGAGGAGATGCATTCCTTGAAGGCTCCAAAAACATTTAGCCCCCTGTTTGCTTGTCAAAAAATTCATAGGGGGCTAACAGTGGCTCCACATGGGGATGGCTTCTTCTTGAAGGATTAAAGAATTCAAAAAATGATCTTTGGGGTAGGCCAGATGCCTAGTTCTTGACACATCCATTTTCTTTCTTGGAACAGCTGCCACAAACCATGCAGATATCATATCAGCAAAAATACATTTCCCGAACAACTACCTACCCACACTATAGTTCTAACATTTTTTCTTCTAGGTGCATTTGGGCTTGCAGACCCTTACATCATAAATTTTTTACAAACAGGAAAAATAAACCTATTCTATTTCTACCCTTATTACTCCATGAGACCAGATTAAACTGTTGGCCTCATATTTTCTCTACCTAAACTACATCTGCTAGGATTAAACTTTCTAGCAGATTTCTTCTCTACATTCTAAGACAGAAATTGAAAAACAATCAAGCCAAGATTATACTATCTGGCTTGTTGTGAACCATGGCATAAAGACAACACTTCTCATGGATTGGACACTTTGCAGAAATCAAAACAACTGACTAAATGCTCAAGGACTGAGCTTTATTGAGCCTTTCCTACCTACCCTACTCTAACTAGAAAATTCACAGGTCTAGCTTACAAACATTGTTTTCCAATGCAACCAATCCATTAAGTGATCCCATGACTAGTCTTTCTTGCTAAATTCCTTGAGCATGTTGGATAGGTATGGCTGCTCCAACTCTTTTTGTTCCTCGACAACAGCTTCCAAAAATTTTCTTGCTGTCTACAACATGCTGCTCAACAAGACCTTTGATCCTTATTCAAATGTTTGCAGAAAATGAACGTAAGGATCATGGAATGATACTTGGTTATGAATATTTGGCAAGGAGGATTCAACCAGGATTTCTTCTTCTTCCACTGGATTTAGAAAAAGACTCTCTTGGGGTAGAGTGTCTCCTTCATCTTCTGAACTGGAGGACTCACCATATATTGTTGCTGAGTCCTCTTGGAGCTCTGATATATTATGCTCTGCTGGGCTGAGCTCTGTGAAAATATTTGTGTATTCTTGAGAAGAGGTGCTTATCATTGCTTCCTCTTTTTCAAGGGAAGGCGCCTTACTTTCATCATGCTCAAGAATCTCTTCTTTGATTTCCTCCTCATCTTTTGAAAGGAAGGACTGCTGATCTCTGATCTCATGACACTCATCACTGATGCTTTCATAACTTTCCCCATCAGTGTCATAGATAGGCTGACCTGGCTCATTGCTTCTCTAGAGTTGTTGGTCCTGGCTTCCCTCCCATGAGTCTATCGATGATGGTCCTGCGAGCTCAGCTTCCCTCTGTAAACAATCATCATCAAATAGATCATAACTAGGAAATTCATAATCGAAAGCAATGTCACCAATCAGACCTGTCAGATTCTCAGTAGTTATTTCTTCGTCCTAGTCCTCAAAGGAGTCTTCTGGATCTACATCAGTTATGTAGAAGTTTGTAGAGGTGGACTGCGTGTTTGATATTCGGTCAATCTCTTCTTCTGTCAACGAGGAAATTTCTTTTTTAACACTGACAAAAGCGCACGAGTCCTCTGCTTCTTGTACGAACAGATCTTGAGGCGGGATATCTTCGTGGGCCTCATCTTGAGAATTTTCCCGAGCAAGAGCAAACTCCAGACCAAGATCATCATACATGTCTTTCTCATTGTCTAGGTTTGGAGTTGGCCCTTGCTTGGGAAAATGCATGGGATGCTCTAAATAATCATCATTTGCATTCAGGTTATCCATATACATTTCTAGCACTTTACAAAACATGTCTTGTATTCCATTTAATTGATCTACCAAAGCATCAAGCT
This sequence comes from Pinus albicaulis, assembly GCA_034641835.2. Classification (NCBI taxonomy): domain Eukaryota; kingdom Viridiplantae; phylum Streptophyta; class Pinopsida; order Pinales; family Pinaceae; genus Pinus; species Pinus albicaulis. Next base: position 29,524 of record JAXQQM020066938.1, on the reverse strand, counting down.
TTTCATCTCTGTCCATGTCTGGATCCATGTTTCTGCAAAGAAGGTCACTGCATCTTCTCAACCAGTTCGGAGTCTTCTACCAGTGGAGTCATTTGGTATATTGGGAATTGGAGAGTGTGGATTCACCAGGTGGATGAATTTGGATGTTAGAAACAGACTGTTGTCCACCATCAGCATTTAGGTACCAACCTAACCAGAGATTTTGGGTCATTTGAGTGCCTAAGGGTGTCTGAGATAAAATGAACTCAATTCCCCAGCAGAGTCTCCATTATGTTGGGGTTCCCATGTTTTGGCCAGATTGGCAAGACCAAAAGATGATACAACATCATAACCACTTTGGGGCCCTAGGATCTAGCCCTCCTGGACCCAGAGAGGGATCTCTCCAATAAAACAAAGAAATATATTTCTTTGAAGCTCAAAATGAGATGTTAGGCTAGGTATGAAGCACAAAGGGAGGTTTGAAATGATTGGGTTGGTTATCGGGTTGGTCATAAGATGATAGACTGAGAAGGTAGTGGGAAGAAAGGAGCAGAGCAGTAGGACGTTTCGGCAAAAGAGGATGGGTTAAGGTTGTGCCATCCATTGGGCTATGGAGTCATGAAAGGAGATTACTTGCAAACAACTAGCCAAGGCTTTCATAGGGAAAGTCATCTATACTAAAGGATATTTGAGATGATGATGAAGTGGAACATTAAGGAGAGAAAGGTGAAACACAAAGGGCAACTTGAGATCAAACCAGAGGTCATCTAACTCCAGATCTGCTTTGGCATACTCTCAAAGGAGAAAAAATAAGATTTAAACACAGAACCAGGCCTAAGATCATAGAAGGACTTTCAACCTTCAATGCCTCGACACTGGTTCACAAGATCTTGGAAAGGTCAATCTGTTGGACAAGGACCCCAGTTGACAGGGATTACACTACATCCCTAGTATCCCAAATCCTCTAGCTTGAATCCAAACAAGAACAACTAAGCATCAAACCCCAAATTCACACATCAGCTAGCAGTGAATAACAACTGCTACACTGGTTAAAATTGCAGGAATTTACTCTTAGTTTCACTATTAGCATAAAAAATCAAAGGTAGGGAGAGCAGAAACATAGGGTAACATGCGAGGGAAAATCCTATGTTATATTTCTAAAGCGTACTAGAAGACCAATGAACAACATGGAAAATGTAAATAATAATGAAATAAGAATAACATCACCCGTAGCAATAGACCAGGATCCTGTGAATTTCTTGATTAATTGATGCCAAACCAGTCGCATACATAGAGATCAATAGCTGATTACATTCCAAACCTTCTCCTCCCAGCATACTACATTACAAAATACTCTTCTACTCTCTCCAAAAAGTGTTTCTAATAGTCAAAAATGAATCCCTACAACTACAATAGCAACAACGTGACCCCACCCTATACAAAGTGTTCTCTGGAATTGTTTATAGTAAAAATGGATAGTAGGAGTAGGTGATACACATTAAATCGATCTATTAAGACAGAGTGGAGGAGGTATTAATTCCCACTCTGCTTAATAGCTCTATGTTGTACTTGGTGGTCTGGTTTGGAGTCTTTGTTGGGTCAGATTTGACCTCTGATGTTTCTTTGAAGTTCTTTCTGGCTGTAAGGCTCTCTGTTTTATCCTCTGAAGAAAGTAAAGTGACTGAAGGTATTTTGGGCTTCCATACCTCCATTATTGTTGTTCTGATAGTCTTTGGAAGTTCCTCTTAGTGAGATGGCCCTTGGGAGCTTGAAGAGGCTTGGAGACTTCTGTTGGAGGGCGTACTGTTCTTAGCAAATGTACTGTTGACACTGAGAGTAGATATGGCTTGTTTCATGTGCTCTGTTTAATCTTCTAACTGCGCCTTAATCCTTTGAGCACAGGATTAAAGCATCAAATATGAAATTAACAGGCTCAAATCCCTTAAAACTATTACTTCTATCTCACTGGCCACTACTGTAATGGCCTCTCTGTGTTTCGAATCACAATGACTGTGATTATGGAAAATAGAGTGAATTAATCACTCTGTATACCCTGCACAGTAAAATAAACCAATTATAAAAAACAGGGGTGGCGGAAGAAATGCTGTGAGGCCTAGAATGGTGGCGCAACCATGGAAACAGTGGTTGTGGGGAAAAATAGGTGACAAATTCAGTGAGACGAAGGTTTGATGGAGGGAAGCATGTGGACTGTTCGATCAGGGCAGGAGGCGATGATTGACGGTGGAGATTGGCTAATGGGATGACCTTTGAAAGTTGGGTCAAATAGAAAAGGGAATGAGAAAATGTAATAAAAAACATATGAAATGGAACTTAGGTGGTGGGAACTGGTCATGGCGGAGGGCGATTTGATATGGGCCGTCAGATCTCAGGAGGAGATCGATGGTGGAGATGATTTGATGGGATGCTACGATTGCGCGATGAGAGAATATGAAGGAGACGCGAGATGCAACAGGGGCTATTGATTTGCAAAGATCAATGGTCAGGATCTGCAGATGAGTTTTCATGTAATGAAGTGGAGAAGTGGTTTTAGGACGGAAAACCACTGGTATCACACGGCAAAAGGGCCGAAAGTCTGTTTTCACTTTTTCAATGCGATATGGGTCTTTGGTTGACACGTGGCTCTGGAAAACCACCCATATTGCATAGCTCTGAGATGTTAAACTTCAGATTCAAAACGAATGTGATATTTTTGTGGGCCATTAGATCTGGAGTGGGGAGATCGGATGGTGGGAGATGGAGCGCGATGAAGGGAGATGCGCGGTCGGTTAAGTGGCGCAAAGTCAAAGGCGGGTTTAATCTGGACCATCGGATCTGCAGGAGGAACAGTCATGATCTAATCACATCGAAGGATGGCAGGTGGTGACATACTTTAGAACTTCTGATGGGCGATGTTGTGATTGAACGCCAACCGTCGGATCTGGGTCAGATCGACGGCAGAGATTAAATTAGCGAGGAGGAAAACTGGCGCGACAAATGGGAGCAATGAACTTTGGACCGTTGGATCCCAAGAGATCAACGGCTGCGATCAAATCAGAGGATCGCAATTTGGGTAGATAGAAGGAGGGGATGCATGGGATGGTGTGATGTGATTAGCGATGGGCCATCAGATCTTTTCAGATCCAGGTCTCAAATCGTAGTGGGGCCGACATAACAATAACACTATCGCATCACAGGTTTTTGTTTTAACAAAGAAACGCACTCCACTCCGACTTCCAATTGTGATAAGCTCTTCATAGTTTAGCTCTCGGTCTCAACGCCCGAGCTTATGGAGGGGAAGTGGTTAAGGGGCTGGCCGAAGGGGGCTAAGCCTGTCATAAAGAAAAAGGGTTTTTTGACTAGGTTTAGTGTAATTTAAGGCCAAAAAGGGTAATGGTAGAGAGGAAAAGGGCTTATTAGACCAAACAAAGGGTGTTTGCAAGGTTTAAAGGGGAGTTAGGGTGATTTAGAGCATTTATGAGGGATTAAGGGAGGGAAACAGATGATGAAAACAGAGGCTTAGTGGGAATGAAATAGGGGGAAATGGAGGCCTTTGGGCATTTTCTTCACAGCAGAGAGGCTTTTAAATCAGGAATAGCAGTGAGGGTTTATAAAAGGAAAAAAGCACAAAGAGGCTTCAAGGATGATGTGTTTTCGGAGGAGATGCATTCCTTGAAGGCTCCAAAAACATTTAGGCCCCTGTTTGCTTGTCAAAAAATTCATAGGGGGCTAACAGTGGCTCCACATGGGGATGGCTTCTTCTTGAAGGATTCAAGAATTTAGAAAATTATCTTTGGGGTAGGCCAGATGCCTGGTTCTTGACACATCCATTTTATTTCTTGGAAAAGTTGCCACAAACCATGCAGATATCATATCAGCAGAAATACATTTCCAAAACAACTACCTACCCACACTATAGTCCTAACATTTTTTCTTCTGGGTGCATTTGGGCTTGCAGACCGTTACATCATCAATTTTTTACAAACAGGAAAAATAAACCTATTCTAATTCTACCCTTACTACTCCATGAGACCATATTAAACTGTTGGCCTCATATTTTCTCTACCTAAACTACATCTGCTAGGATTAAAATATCTAGCAGATTTCTTCTCTACATTCTAAGACAGAAATTGAAAAATAGTCAAGCCAAGATTAGACTGTCTGGCTTGCTGTGAACCATGACATAAAGACAACACTTCTCATGGATTGGACACTTTGCAGAAATAAAAAAAACTGACTAAATGCTCAGGGACTGAGCTTTATTGAGCCTTTCCTACCTACCCTACTCTAACAAGAAAATTCACAGGTCTAGCTTACAAACATTGTTTTCCAATGCAACCAATCCATCAAGTGATCCCATGACTGGTCTTTCTTGCTCAAATCCTTGAGCATGCTGGATAGGCAGGGCTACTCCAACTCTTTTTTTTCCTCAACAGCAGCTTCAAAAAAATTTCTTGCTGTCTGCAACATGCTGCTCAACAATACCTTTGATCCTTCTTCAAATGTTTGCAGAAAATGAACGTAAGGATCATGGAATGATACCTGGTTATGAATATTTGGCAAGCAGGCTTCAAACAGGATTTCTTCTTCTTCCACTAGATTGAGAAAAAGACTCTCTTGGGGTAGAGTGTCTCCTTAATCTTTTGAATTGGAGGACTCATCGTATATTGCTGTTGAGTTCTCTTAGAGATCTGATATATTCTACTCTACTAGGCTGAGCTCCGTGAAAATATCTGTGTATTCTTGAGCAGAGGTGCTTATCATTGCTTCCTCTTTTTCAATGGAAGGCACCTTACATTCATCATGCTCAAGAATATCTTCTTTTCTTTCCTCCTCATCTTCTGAAAGGAAGGACTGTTGATCTCCGATCTCATGACATTCATCACTAATGCTTTCATAACTTTCCCCATCAGTGTCATAGATAGGCTGACCTGGCTCATTGCTTCTCTGGAGTTGCTGGTCCTGGATTCCCTCCCATGAGTCTATCGATGATGGTCCTGCGAGCTCAACTTCCCTCTGTAAACAATCATCATCAAATAGATCATAACTAGGAAAGTTATAATCGAAAGCAATGTCACCAATCAGACCTGTCGGATTCTCAACAAGTCTTTCTTTGTCTTGGTCCTCAGAGGAGTCTTCTGGATCTGAATCAGTTCTGTAGAAGGTTTCAGAGGTGGACTGAGTGTTTGATATTCGTTCCATCTCTTCTTCTGTCAACGGGGAAATTTCCTTTTTAACACTGACAGAAGCGCACCAGTCCTCTGCTTCTTGTACGAACTGATGTTGAGGTGGGATATCTTCATGAGCCTCATCTTGAGGATTTTCCTGAGCAAGAGAAAACTCCAGACCAAGATCATCATACATGTCTTGCTCATTTTCCATGTCTGGAGTTGGCCCTTTCTCGATAAAATGCATGCGCTGCTCTGAATAATCATCATTTGCATTCAGGTTAGCCATATACATTTACAGCACTTTACTAAACATGTCTGCTATTCCATTTAATTGATCATCCAAAGCATGAAGCTTTGCATCTCTATCCATTTCTGGATCCATGTTTCTACAAAGAAGGTCACTGCATCTTCTCAACCAGTTCAGAGTCTTCTACCAGTGGAGTCATTTGGTCTATTGGGAATTGGAGAGTGTGGAGTCACCAGGTGGATGAATTTGGATGTTAGAAACAGACTACTGTCCACCATCAGCATTTAGGTACCAAACTAACCAGAGATTTTGGGTCATTTGAGTGCCTAAGGGTGTCTGAGATAAAATTCACTCAATTCCCCAGCGGATTCTCCATTATGTTGGGGTTCCCATGTTTTGGCCAGATTGGCAAGACCAAAAGATGAGACAACATCATAACCACTTTGGGGCCCTAGGATCTAGCCCTCCTGGACCCGGAGAGGGATCTCTCTAATAAAAGAAATAATGATATATCCTTGAAGCTCAAAATGAGATGTTAGGCTAGGTATGAAGCATAGAGGGAGGTTTAAAATGATTGGGTTGGTTATTGGGTTGGTCATAAGATCATAGACTGAGAAGGTAATGGGAAGAAAGGAGTAGAGCAGTAGGACGTTTCGACAAAAGAGGATGGGTTAAGGCTGTGCCATCCATTGGGCTATGGAGTCATGAAAGGAGATTAATTGAAAACACCTAAGCCAAGGCTTTCATAGGGCAAGTCATCTATACTAAAGGATCTTTGAGATATATGATGGAATGGAACATTAAGGAGGAAAGGTGAAAACGAAGGGCAGCTTGAGATCAGACCAGAGGTCATCTAACTCCAGATCTGCTTCGGCATACTCCCAAAAGGAAAACACATGAGATTTAAACACAAAACTAGGCCTGAGATCATAGAAGGGCTTTTAACCTTCAATGCTTCGACACCAGCTCACGGGATCTTGGAAAGGACAATTTGTTGAAAAAGGACCCCAGTGGACAGGGCTTACACTAAATCCCCGGTATCCCAAATCCTCTAGCTTGAACCCAAACAAGAACAACTAAGTAGCGAACCCTGAACTCACACATCAGCTAGCAATGAATAACAATTGCTACACTGGTTAAAATTGCAGGAATTTACTCTTATTTTCACTATTAGCAGAAAACATCAAAGGTAGGGAGAGCAGAAACATAGGGTACCATGCGAGGGAAAATCCTATGTTATATTTCTGATGCATACCAGATGACCAATGAACAGCATGGAAAATTCAAATAACAATGAAATAAGAATAACATCACCCATAGTAATAAACCAGGATCCTGTGAATTTCTTGATTAATTGATGCAAAACCAGTCACATACACAGAGCTCAATAGCTAATTACAATCCAAACCTTCTCCTCCCAGCCTATTAAATTACAAACTACTCTGCTACTCTCTCCAAAAACTATTTCTAACAGTAAAAAATTAATCCCTACAACTACAATAGCAACAACGTGACCCCACCCTTTACAAAGTGTTCTCTGGGATTCTTTATAGAAAAAATGGATAGCAGGAGTAGGTGATACACATTAAATCGATCTATTAAGACAGAGTGGAGGAGGTCTTAATGCCCACTCTACTTAATAGCTCTGCGTTGTACATGGTGGTCTGGTTTGGAGTCCTTGTCAGGTCAGATTTGACCTCTAATGTTTCTTTGAAGTTCTTTCTGGCTATAAGGCTCTCTGTTTTATCCTCTGAAGCAAGTAAAGTGACTGAAAGTCTTATGGGCTTCCATACCTCCATTATTGTTGTCCTGGTAGTCTTTGGAAGTTCTTATCAGTGAGATGGCCCTTGGGAGCTCGGGAAGGCATGGAGACTTCTATCGGAGGGTGTACTGTTCTGAGAAAATGTACTGCTCACGCTGAGAGCAGATATGGCGTGTTTCATGTGCTCTGTTTAATCTTCAAATTGCGCCTCAATCCTTTGAGCACGGGATTAAAGCATCAAATATGAAATTAACAGGTTCAAATCCATTAAAATTGTTACTGTTGTCTCACTGCCCACTGCTGTAATGGCCTCTTTGTGTTCCGAATCACAGTGACTGCGATTATCAAAAATAGAGTGAATTCATCACTCTGTATACCCTCCACAATAAAATAAGCCAATTATAAAACCAGGGGTGGCGGAAGAAATGATGTGAGGCCTATAATGGTGGCACAACCATGGAAATAGTGGCTATGGGGAAAAACAGGTGACAAATTCAATGAGACAGAGGTTTGATGGAGGGAAGCATGTGGACCGTTCGATCAGGGCAGGAGGCAATGATCGACGGTGGAGATTGGCTAATGGGATGACCTTTGAAATTTGGGCGAAATAGAAAAGGGAATGGGAAAATGAAATAAAAAACGTATGAAATGGACCTTAGGTGGTGGGACTCAGTCATGGCAGAGGGCGATTTGATATGGGTCGTCAGATCTCAGGAGGAGATCGATGGTGGAGATGATCCGATGGGATGCTACGATCGCGCGATGAGAAAATATGCAGGAGATGCGAGATACAACAAGGGCTTTTGATCTGCAAAGATCAATGGTTAGGATCTACAGATGAGTTTTCAGGTAATGAAGTGGGAAAGTGGTTTTAGGACGGAAAACCACTGGTATCGCGCGGCAAAAGGGCCGAAAAGGTTGTTTTCACTTTTTCAACGCGATATGGGTCTTTGGCAGACATGTGGCTCTGGAAAACTGTCCATATCGGGTAGCTCTAAGTTGTTAAACTTCGGACACAAAACGAACGCGATATTGCTATGGGTCGTTAGATCCGGAGTGGGGAGATCGAATGGTGGGAGATGGAGCGCGATGAAGGGAGATGCGCGGTCGGTTAAGTGGCGCAAAGTCAAAGGCGAGTTTAATCTGGACCGTTGGATCTGCAGGAGGAACAGTCGTGATCTAATCGCATCGGAGGATGGCAGGTAGTGACATATTTAAGAACTTCCGATGGGCGATGGTGCGATTGAGCGCCAACCGTCCGATCTGGGTCAAATCGACGGTGGAGATTAAATCGGCGGGGAGGAAAACTGGCGCGATGAACTCTGGACTGTTGGATCTCGAGAGATCAACGACTGTGATTAGATCGGAGGATCGCAATAGGGGAAGACAGAAGGAGGGGATGCATGGGCTGGTGCAATGTGATTAGCGTTGGGCCGTCAGATCTTTTCAGATCTAGGGCTCAGATCACAGCGGGGCCGACAGAACAATAACACTATCGCATTGGAGGTTTTTGTTTTAATAAAGAAACACGCTCCACTCTGACTTCCGATTGAAATAAGCTCTTCACAGTTTAAAGCTTAGTCTCAGCGCCTGGGCTTATGGAGGGGAAGTGGTTAAGGGGCTGGCCAAAGGGGGCTAAGCCTGTCATAAAGAAAAAGGATTTTTTGGCTAGGTTTAGTGTAATTTAAGGCCAAAAAGGGTAACGGTAGAGAGGAAAAGGGCTTATTAGACCAAACAAAGGGTGTTTGCAAGGTTTAAAGGGGAGTTAGGGTGATTTAGAGGATTTATAAGGGATTAAGGGAGGGAAACAGATGATGAAAATAGAGGCTTAGTGGGAATGAAATAGGGGGAAATGGAGGACTTTGGGCATTTTCTTCGCAGCAGAGAGGCTTTTAAACCAAGAACAGCAGTGAGGGTTTATCAAAGGAAAAAGGCACAAAGAGGCTTCAAGGATGATGTGTTTTCGGAGGAGATGCATTCCTTGAAGGCTCCAAAAACATTTAGCCCCCTGTTTGCTTGTCAAAAAATTCATAAGGGGCTAACAAAATGCATAAGTAGTCTTATGTGGTAGGAATAGACTCTGGAAAACCTACTCTCACAAGTGAAGTATTTCATAATGATCTTCATTAAAGGATCATACCTGTATAACAAATGAGAAAAGGGTAAAATAGTCTTACAATCAGCTTGGCAACTTGGTTTTAAGAAGGGTTGATAATGGCTTAGGTCTAGATACATATGTTTGAACCATTTTTCCCCGATGCAAAGTATTCTAGTGGCCATAGAGATTTCATTGGTGGCCAGCTCAAAATTCACTCTAGCTAGATGCACTTGGTGGTCATGGAGGTTAAGGACAAAAATTTTGGTCAACTGGGGGTGGCTTTGGACTCTCTGCACTTTCTCACAGAACTCATAGCATCCTACCTCTTGGAAATATGAAACTATAGTAGGAGAAGCTGTCAATTCTTTAGTGTTTATAGGCTCAAACCTATTTTCTTTCCCACCCTTCCTCTACTACTCTCTAGGCCTTTGGCCTCTCTTGCCACTGTCAACATTTCCTTCTCTAGGAATTTTTTCTTTTACCCTTGTCTTTGAAAACAAACCCTGATCTGCTTGGGAGATGATATGGAGAGGGAAAGTGAGATGAGAATGAGATAGGTGGTGACTGCAAATGAAGGGAAGGGAAGAATGACTGGTGGTGACTGCAAATGAAGGGAAAGGAAGAATGACTAGTGGTGACTGCAAATTTGGACCTTAGTGTGCTCTTAGTATGTAAATGGATGGGCGCCCCTTGAACAAGGGAGTTGTTAGCAGAGAATTAGGTGTTTTCCTCCTTCCTTAGGGTCTTTTCCACAATTCCTTTAAGTTTACCCTTCATATTCCTCTATATTTTTACCTTTAGATAATATGAAAAGGTAGGGAAAAACTCTAAATACCTCTCAAAACTTCACAGCTGAAGCAAATACAGGAGCGCAGCGCAGGCAAGGTTTGAGTGGACAATAGAGTGCCTCCTGCACGAGGTGCCGAGCAGCCTCTGCACGTCTAGGAGCGCAGAAAAAGTGAGCCGTGCAGCCTTTGCACAAGGTGTCATGTCCTCCTGGTAGCCTATGCATGTCCAGGAGCACAGAAAATGTGAGCTGGGCAGCCTCTACAAGAGGTGTCGTGTCCTCCTGGCAACCTCTACACGTAGGGTTTGGCAGACCCTGAACAGGTGGGTGCGTAGCAGCATTGGGCTATCGGGTGGTCATGCATGCCTTTGAACGCAATGCCAAGGCTATCGGGTGGACTCTACATGCCTCTGTGTGTATCAAGGTAGACCCTGAACCAGTGGGAATGTAGCACGGCAGAGCCTGCACACAGCCTGGTCCAGCCAGGTAGCTGTGAACAGTTGGGTGCCTCTGCACGTAGGTGGGTCGGGTGGCCTTTGCACGATGTGGTTTATACAGGCGTGCAATGATATTTGGAAAAAAACATAGACATCATGCAGAGGTGTGTAGCATGGCCTCTCAAGAGCGCAGCGCAACAATTTTTCGCTCGAAAACTCTGCCAGAAACCCTGAAAAATGAAAAACCCTTAACTTCTTTTACAAATAACCAAATGGCGTTTGAGAGATGCTAATTGTTTTGATTTTTATACTTTTGAAGAATTAAAATAAATACCCATTGTGACTAAGTTTTACTTTTGGTTTTCTTTCACTTTCACTGATATTTCCTTTCTCTTGTGCAGGAGGTGACTTTAAACATAAAAATGGTCTTTTAGTAATTTATTTGAGAACTTAACCCTTTTCCCTCTCAGTGCTTTTGACAATGACATGTATGCTTTGCCAAAGGTTGTACACCATGCCTACTGTGTTTTTCATTGACCACTTCTAATCTGTTGTAGGTTTCATAACACAGTATTTTGGCTTCTTGGTCATTTTTAGAAACTTGGCAACTTAGGTCACTTCATCGACAAACTCATGATTTGCTTGATGTGCCATTGGACATTTTGACTTTCTTCTTTCCCTCTTTGACCATTTTGATGAATATTAATTGTTCTTGATAGTTTTTTGGCTCCTTCATACTAATACTCTTTAGAATTTTATCCCTTTGGCTGTAGTGACAAATAAAAAACCTCTTCTATCTTATTTCAACCATGGCGGGCCTTCTTCCAAATGTCTTCTGAAAACCTTTTGTCACACTAATGGAGTATAATGACATTTAGGTCACTTTTTCCTATCTTTCTAGATTTCTAACTTTCAAAGGCCCTTTTCCTTTCTGCATTTTATCATTCCTAGAAACTTTGGTTTTGTTTTTGATGGTGTTGATGCATCTCTGTCCTTTTTAATCTTTTGATATGGACCTTTTGCTGGTCAACACCTTACAAACAATGGGTCATGAAACCACTGATACTCTTTGTAAACTCAGGCATGTTGTTTCTCTTATGATGTGGATGTCATTGGTGAGTTAGGCTTCTCACTTTTCATATGTTCTGCTGATAACCATCATAAAGAATTCCTGCAGAAATGATTTAACATGGGCAAACTTTCCTTTTGCAGACTCTATGCTCTGATCTAGGAGGTCCTTCCTTGAAGGTATTTTGACACCCTTTGGACATTCATGAGCTCACCTTCTTTTCATTTGATTTTACCTTTGAGAACATGCAAAAATAGTGAGTTTTAGGAACCCAAAACAATGCATAACCTAGGAGACCCTATAATGACCTTTTGGGATATATTTTGGATTAGGCATTTGACTAAAAACTGGAATCAAGGTTTGGAGATGTAAACAGGGTTTTGACAACTCTTTATGCATTTCCATCCAATAAGCTAAAATATTTGATTTATATAAAAAGCGTAGAAAGGGAATTTAAAATCACCATTTCTTGAGGCACTTGGTGAGTAGGGGAAAAGGTTTGGGCTACTTGGTAAACCAAGGTGTAGAAGCAGAAGGTTTAAGCAATCAGAAAAAAAGTGGTAAAGTCATAGGTGGAATACATAGTGAGAATGAGGGACATAAGTCTATGATTTTTCCTTCTAGGAGTGAGAGATTGGCCTTGCCTTGGTAGAGTAGTAGAACAGTGAAAAATTATCCTAAGGGAAATGAAGACAGTGAGATTTATCAGAACTCACAAGATTCATGAATTTTGTTTCTAGAAACCTAGGACAAGCATTTAGTCATCTAAATAGGTAAAAATTATTGATGAATAATAGTGGCTCCACTTGGTGAAGGCATCTCCTTTTCAGAAGGTGTCCAGAATTTCAGATCTCTTGGTTTATGAAGACTAGTGCCTCATCCATTGGGCATATTTTTCTTCTTTTATTTTGCTGCTACTTCGCTGAAGTAGTGATTTTGATAATATGAAAGCATGATTAACTCAACTTCTTTTCTACCTACCCAACCTACTTTCCTAACATTTTCTCTTCCTTGGGTGCACTTGAACTGGCAAACCCATTGACATCTTTTATTTTGAAAGAAAAAACAAACTATCTACTTCTACACTTATTTCTTCCAAGAGTTCATATTATGCTAGTGAACTCTTCTTATTCTCTACCTAGAATATTTGACTTTCAATATTAAGCAGTATGATAGACTTCATTCTCTAAGCTATTGACAAGAAATTTAAAGCATGAATTGAACCAGGATTAGGCAATTTGATTCATCATGAGTTGTGGCATTGACAAAAGTTTTACACAAACATTATTTTCATAAGAAAATAAAACTATAAGGTGTGAGGGCTATGTTTCATCATCTGCTAATCATCCCTATCCTTCTCCTTGGTTCAGATTTAAGCATGTGGAAACAATATCTTGCATTCCTAATCTATTTTCTCGTGACAAGTCAAGCTTAAATGATTTTACCAGCATTATTTCACTAACTTATCAACAATAAATTTAAAACATGTTCAGCCATGATTAGGCTAGATGACTGAACAAGACATTATTTTTGCACCAGTAGTGGTATTTAGGCTTGAACACTTTCAGTACTACTATTTTTTGGGTATGGGGTTGTGCCTTCTCTTTAAATCTGCCCTCTTTTTCTATTTTTTCTATGTTTTTGTATTTTTCTCTCTGTGACCTTTCATCAAAAAATGGTATGTACAATGAGTGGTATGTACAATGAGTGAAGGCTTAAAGCTATAAATCTTGACAAAAGTAGTGTTTTAGTGTCCTGCCATTGACAAGACCTTCAAATGCTTCAGCTCCATCCAACTCTTGTAAAAAGAAAGCATTATTTCCTCTAGTTGAACTGATAATGAATGGCCCTTTCCACATGTTTTTCAACTTACCATGTTTACCTTTTTCTGCTCTCCTTGAGTCCCATTTCAGCACTTTATCTCCAATCTGGAAATCATTGTCCTTGGTCCTTCTTTCAAATATTTTCTTCATTTTTTCTTGTACTACCTAAGTCTTTTTGTAAACCTCCTCTCTTTTTTTCTGTAAATGGATAGTTTGGTTCAGCCTCCTTTGCATGTCATTCTATTTTTATTGCACTTCTTGTAGCAGTTTCATCACCAAGACTCCCAAAGATGTTGGGAAAATGGCATCCATGCCATACACTTGTTGATATGGAGACATACCTATTTATTTCTTGGTGGTTAGTTTATCAACCCATATTGCATGTACTAGTTTTTTTTGGCATATGTTGTCCTTGATGGCAACCTACTTGATTAAGTTGATGGTAACCTACTTGATGAAATAAAGCTAATGATGGCAATATGATGAAAAATATTGTCCTTGATGGAAACCTACTTGATAAAGTCGATGACAATCTTCTTGATGAGTTAAAGAGGAGATTGTTGGCAAGTGATACAATGTGTTGAATTTGATGGAATCTGCTTAATGAAGTTGTCCTTGATGGAAACCGACTTGATGAGTTGCCTATGATAAGAAACCTATGTGCTAAAGATGTAAGAATGATGTATCTACAGATCAGTTCAGATGTGACAGAGAAAAAAATTCCAGTAAGTGCCAGAAAAATGATAAATATAATATGTCACAATGTATACGCTACTTTTGTGAAGGCAACCCGCGTATATACTCTACTTTTGTGAAGGCAACCCACGTATACATTCAGGGTTAGCATATACGCAGTTTTTATGAGGAAAAGTTGTGTATACACGCGAATACGCACGCTCAAAGTCGTGTATGCCTTTTGCACTCTAAAAACTATGATACCTAGGGGCATTACCATGGTATTGACCCATTGTATTGAGCGCTGGATTGTCTATGTGATCTCGTCCAGGAATACCATCGGAAATAATGTGGGTTTGGCTCATGGTATTGACAAAGGCTAAATCTATATAAGGAGAAGAGAATCATTGTGCAAGTGTGTGCATGAGTCTGGGTTTGAATGGATTATACACTCTGAAGTATGTCTGAATGGAAAGGGTAACAGTTTGATGATAGATCTGAATCTATGATGCACCTTGAAGAAAATGATGAAGAGGGATCTCTAGATCTGAAATGTATATGTATCTTATAGATCTGTTTAGGGAATGATTAGATCTGTGATCTAGCGAATCTGTGCTAAAGCAAAGAATGAAGATCTGAGCTGTTTATCTATTCTGGAAAGCTGCGCTACCCTAAAATGTCTGAAGATCTATATGCAGGTTCGTCGATGAGGAAGCGCATATATACGCGGCTTGTATTCAGCAAAAGCGCGTATGATAATTGAAGTCAGCTCTCAAATGTGTGCAGATGTATACGCAGGTTGGTATTTGTGAAAGCGTGTATATACGCATGTTCAGTGAAGAAAAAGCGCGTATGTAATTTAGGGTTTCCTGAATTCTGTGGTATGAAATGTCTGATCTGTTCTGCTATTTTACTGCTATCTGTCAACGATGATCTGGGTTGTTCGAATATTGATTATCCTGCTATAGAGCAAGTTTTTGGTTTGATGAAAGTTCCTTGAGCTTAATTGTGTGGGTTGGATCCAGTATGAAAATTGATGAAACGTGGTCCAAAAAGGTGCTGAAGGTTGAAGCCTTCAGTCAGGGGGTTGTAGCTCCCTTCCAGGAGAGGTGTGCTTGAAGTAGGGGGCTATGACAGCTCCCACTTCCGGGAGAAATTTGGTAAATGAGAAAGAAGGTTATGTAGCCTTCTACAAGTGGAGTCTTTTAAATGTTGGCATAGTCTAACGATGCACATGGTTGTAATATGTTTTCTCTATAATAAAATATTGAAGGCTGAGACAAAGGCAGCGGTGGTTTTCTCCCGACTTGGGTTTCCACCTAAAATCCTGGTGTTCATGTGTGTTGCTTATGTGTGATGGTTTATTCTGTTGTTACTGCACATGCTTACTGTTAACTAAACATCTGATGAATGAATGATGCATAGAACTTAGTAAAGAAATAAATGCATAATAAGATCTCTGTGTATACGCGAGTTTTATGAAGGAAATCCGCGTGTATACGCTAGTTGGCTTCAGCAAAGTAGCGTATCGGTTTTAGTGAATGGAAAAGTAAAAAGTTTTGAGTAAGTCCTAAACGTCTGCTGATTCCCCCCTCTAGGTATTTTCCTAACAATTGGCATTATCAGGCAGTCCTTTACGACTTGATCCAACTTGAAGAGGAAATTCGTTTACCCAATGAAGTTGCCGAAGTAATACTCTAAGGCCACCTCCTTAATGGAATTGGTACAATACAATACGGAAGATACGAACAAAAGCGCATATCTACGCAAAGTCTTGAAATGCGAGGAGCTATGAGCAATCATTAGATTCAGAGGAAGAAGGTTATCGATATCGACGAAGTATTCCTGTTGATCGTGAGAAAGAAAGCGTATCGCCAAACGTCAATATTACTTAAATGATCAATGTTTTATTAGGAAGCATGTCTGAACCAAAATTTGCTAAAGTGATGCAGCTAAATTCAGCAAAAGAAATATGGGACAAAATCATTCTGAGCTATGAAGGAGATACAAAGGTAAAAGTGCAAAACTCCAAACTCTCAGAATTGAATATGAAAATTTAAGGATGCATAGTGATGAGAGTATTTCCAGTTTCTTTTTACATCTAGATGATATTGTAAATCGTATGAGAAGTTTGGGTGAAACCATAACCGATACTACTCTGGTGGAAAAATTCTTAAGATCTTTAACCTCAAAATTTGAGTCAAAAGTGTCAGCTATTGAAGAAAGGCAAGATCTGCAAACTCTTACTATTGTTCAACTACATGGTATTCTGACTGCTTATGAAATGAGACAAGGAGGTCCCTCTCAAATCAAAGAATTTGGCTTTAAGGCATGTGAAAAAGGAAAGGAAAAGGAAGTTGTCAAGGAATCAAGTTATATATCAGAAGAAGAAGAAGCAAACTTTGTGAGAAGACTCCAACCAGGTACTGGAAGATTCAGAGGTAAGCTTCCCTTCAAATGTTTTGATCGTGGAAGAGTGGGTCATTATGCTGCTAAATGTCCTTATAAAGAAAATCATGATAAAGGGAAACAATTTGAAAAGGGAAAGAGTTATTATGCAAATGAAGATAATAATGAAATGTCAAGTGAAGATGAAGAATATTCTGACCAAGAGCTGCTAGTGCTCATGGAAAAGAAGCAAAATAAGAAGGCTACTCAAGGAAAGAAGATATCTCATAAAACATGTGCAGCAGAAAATGAAGAAGAGGAAACAGGTATTGATTATTGTTCTTGTAATCCACTCACTTGTGCATGCAATGATGAAGATAGTGAAAGTAACAGTATAAGTCTAGAAGCAAATCTCAAGATCAATGATGAAAGTAAATTTTGGGATCAATTTAAAAGGAGGGAATCTATCCTCAAGGATGTGATCTCTAGATTGAATGAACAGATAGAAACAATGAAGGGACAGATAGAAATGTATCAAAGACTGCAGGACAAAGTAACCAATCACAGTGAAGGACTTGAAGCAGAAATCATCTCTCTGAAAGCAGACCTTGAAGCATCAAATAAGAAGAATGAAGAACTTATACAATCATTTGAAAAGGAAGGACGTGAAGCAGAAATCATCTCGCTCAAAACAGATCTGGAAAAATCAAATAAGAAGAATGAAGAACTTTTACAAATATTTGAAGAGCAAGAAAATGGGTTGAAAGAAGAGATTTTAAATTTGAATGATCAAGTAGAAGAAGGAAGAAGGGTTGAAGAAAGTATGAAGAAGCAGTGCCAAAGATTGAAGGTTGAGGTAAATATTTTTAAAGGTAAATTAGAAGAAAAAGATAAACTCATGAGGTTTCAAGATAGTAATAAGATTCTGGACAATATTCTTAGTAGTCAAAGGTCTCCCTCAGTTAAATTTGGTCTTGGTTTTCATGAAACTGTTAAAGGATAATCTAGTTCACAAGAAAGTGCTAAAAATTCAAAGGATATCAATGCAAAACTTGAAGTATTGAAAGAGACAAAAGATCAACCGGCAATCATGAACTCTGTTGAATGCTTTAAGTGTCATAATTATGGGCATGTTGCAGCCAATTGCAGAAGCAGATTTTTTCAGCCACAAACGAACAGATTCTACACAGAAAGGTATTCTGGTTTCTTCAAGGAATATTGTTTTTCATGCAGCAAGTATGGTCATAAAGTAGCTGATTGCAATAGAAGAAAGAATAGAAAAACTCACTATGATCCTTATGCTCACTTTTCTGGTCATGCCAGATGTTATACCTATAACAAGTATGGACATGTTGAAAAATAATGCAGGATGAATAGATCTGAGAAATTGGACAATTTTCAGCACACAATAAGAAGTTTCAAGCAAAGCTGGAAAAAGAAGGAGGACCGGTCAGAAACGTAGGGAATATTGACCCTACTACAATCATCCGCTTCTAAAGCTTACTTCTCATAATGACTGTAGGAATGATGTGAGATACATTATAGAGATTAGTAATGTATCATCACAGGAGGAGAAATGTTTGGTGATTCTCATGGTTGATTTGGTTATTACGGTTATGTTTATTTTTGACAGTGCATCTGTTGTGAAGAAGACAGGTACAGGTGGTACAAATTCAAGGGGAGAAGGAGTGTGAAATTTTCAGTATTTTACTTTCCAACGCTAGTTTAATGAAGTAAAGTCACATATACACGCGAGTTCCATCAGACACAAACGCGTATGCATTTATGATAAGAAAATTAGTATGACAGCTCAAGAACAGGAGCACTGGTTCAGGGGGAGCATCAGTCTGACTATTAATGATTGCATTATTGACATTATATCTGATCATGTCCCAGTTCTAAATGATGATGACATATGATGAGTTTATGGATGAGCCCTGTATGCTTTTTGAAGAGTATTCCTTGCTTTCACACATGAATGAGATGGAAGTCTTATGATTTAGAGATACAGACAAATCATGCAGAGATTGTTGCTAATGACCTTCTAGTTAAAAGTATTCAGGTTGCACAGGCTAAGGAGGAGCCTTGGTCATAGTAAAAGGATGCGTGGATGCACAGTTTTAGGGGGAGCATTAGCCTTGATTAATGTAATGCTTTGTTGGCATTATGTTGATTCTAAATTATGATCTCTCTTAAAGTCTTTCTGGTATTTGTTACAAAAGGTCATATTTGTAATTTGATGAAAAGGTCATGTTGAGACCTATGATGTAAAATTGTAATATTCATTCATGTAAGAACTTGAGTCAAATTTGTAAACCCACTTGGTTGGGTAGTTGAGTCAAAATGTGTAAACCCACTTGGTTGGGTACTTGAGTCACATATGTAAATCCACTTGGTTGGATCATTGTTGTAAGTATGAGTCCTTGGTGATAGGAAAGGTCATAGATTCATGTACTTCATTGAACAAATATGTTTGAATATTCAGCATGAACTCAGGGGGAGCATGGTAACTTCAATGCACATCAAATCTGTAGAGCTCTTCTTTCTACATGAGAAGAAAAACCTTGCTTTGGTTTTGATCCGCCCTTTGCCCTTGATGTCAAAGGGGGAGAGTAACATGGTGTTTGAATAGGGGGAGAGCATCATGGTGTTTGCATAATGGTTATATTCAATGTATCTATCTATTGTGATGATCAAACACCATCATGGTTGCCATCAAGTCCAAAGGGGGAGATTGTTGGCATATGTTGTCCTTGATGGCAACCTACTTGATTAAGTTGATGGTAACCTACTTGATGAAATAAAGTTGATGATGGCAATATGATGCAGAGTATTGTCCTTGATGGCAACCTACTTGATAAAGTCGATGAAAATCTTCTTGATGAGTTAAAGAGGAGATTGTTGGCAAGTGATACAATGTGTTGACTTTGATGGAATCTGCTTAATGAAGTTGTCCTTGATGGAAACCTACTTGATGAGTTGCCTATGATAAGCAACCTATGTGCTAAAGATGTAAGAATGATGTATCTACAGATCAGTTCAGATGTGACAGAGAAACAAATTCCAGTAAGTGCCAGAAAAATGATAAATATAATATGTCACAATGTATATGCTACTTTTGTGAAGGCAACCTGCGTATATACTCTACTTTTGTGAAGGCAACCCGCGTATACATTCAGGGTTAGCATATACGCAATTTTTATGAGGAAAAGTTGTGTATACACGCAAATACGCACACTCAAAGTCGTGTATGCCTTTTGTGCTCTAAAAACTATGATACCTAGGGGCATTACCATGGTATTGACCCATTGTATTGAGCGTTGGATTGTCTATGTGATCCCATCCAGGAATACCATCGGAAGTAATGTGGTTTTGGCTCATGGTATTGACAAAGGCTAAATCTATATAAGGAGAAGAAAATCATTGTGCAAGTGTGTGCATGAGTCTGGGTTTGAATGGATTATACACTTTGAAGTATGTCTGAATGGAAAGGGTAACATTTTGATGATAGATTTGAATCTATGATGCACCTTGAAGAAAATTATGAAGAGGGATCTCTAGATATGAAATGTATATGTATCTTATAGATCTGTTTAGGGAATGATTAGATCTGTGATCTAGCGAATATGTGCTAAAGCAAAGAATGAAGATCTGAGCTGTTTATCTGTTCTGGAAAGCTGTGCTACCCTAAAATGTCTGAAGATCTATATGTAGGTTCGTCGAGGAGGAAGCGCATATATACGCGGCTTGTATTCAGCAAAAGCGCGTATGAGAATTGAAGTCAGCTCTGAAATGTGTGCAGATGTATACGCAGGTTGGTATTTGTGAAAGCGCGTATATACGCATGTTCAGTGAAGAAAAAGCGCGTATGTAATTTAGGGTTTGCTGAAGTCTGTGGTATGAAATGTCTGATCTGTTCTGCTATTTTACTGATATCTGTCAATGATGATCTAGGTTGTTCGAATATTGATTATCCTGCTATAGAGCAAGTTGTTGGTTTGATGAAAGTTCCTTGAGCTTAATTGTGTGGGTTGGATCCAGTATGAAAATTGATGAAACGTGGTCCACAAAGGTGCTGAAGGTTGAAGCCTTCAGTCAGGGGGTTTTAGCTCCCTTCCAGGAGAGGCTGGTAAACGAGAGCAGGGGGTTGTAGCTCCCTTCCAGGAGAGGCTGGTAAACAGGAGAAGGTTGTAGCCTTCTGCAGGTGGGTGCCTGCGTGCTGGTATGAGTCTGCACCAGTACATGGTTGTAAGATGTTTTCTCTATAATAAAATATTGAAGGCTGAGACAAAGGCAGCAGTGGTTTTCTCCTGACTTGGGTTTCCACCTAAAATCCTGGTGTTCATGTGTGTTGCTTATGTATGATGGTTTATTCTATTATTACTGCACATGCTTACTATTAACTAAACATCTGATGAATGAATGATGCATAGAACTTAGTAAATAAATAAATGCATAATAAGATCTCTGTGTATACGCGAGTTTTATGAAGGAAATCCGTGTGTATACGCTAGTTGGCTTCAGCAAAGTAGCGTATGGGTTTTAGTGAATGGAAAAGTAAATTTTTTTGTAAATACTGATTCACCCCCCCCTCTCAGTATTTTTCCCAACATTTTTCCATTCCATGCTTTTTTATTCTGTTCTAGAATCTTCTTAATGGTATTTACCAAGCTTTTATTAGAGGACTCAACTAGCCCATTACCTTGAGGGTAATATGTTGTGAAATGTCCCAAGGTGATGTGATACTTATAGCAAAAGTCAACCATTATTTTGGATGCAAAGGTAGCAGCATTGTCTGTGATGATCTTTTTGGGGCAACCGAATCTAGACAAGATATTGGTATCAAGAAATTTGATAATGACTGAATCAGTGGCGTCCCTAGAGGGGATGGCTTCTATCCACTTGATGAAGTAATAAGTGGCAGTGAGGATCCACTTGTGTTGGGTAGATGAATAAGGGTGGATCTCTCCAATGATGTCTAAACCCCATTGTTGAAAAGGAGCTTCAAAAATGATGGGGTGCAAAGGCAAAGGTAAGAGTTTTCTCTTGTCGTAAAAAATTTGGCACTTGTGGCAAGTCATGACTAGTTTATGGGTGTCAGGGAAAAGGGTGGGCCAATAGTATCCAGCTCTAAGAATTTTTTTTACCTGTGGTTTTCCAATAAATATGGCCCCCACATTATCCTTCATGCAATTCATGCATGATCTTTCATGCATCATCCTCAAGCAAACAATTAAGAAATATACCAATAGGATTTTCCAATATAAAATTCCATCTAAAATGTAGAAATTCAAAGCTTTTTGTTTTAGGAATATTTCTTTTGTCTTTGATAAGGTAGGAGGAGCATTAAGATAGAAAAGTACATAAAGAATATTAGCATACCAAGATGAATTCAAAAATGTTTCTTCGACATGAGGGGCTACGGATTCTCCTTGTTCTTCTAAAGTATCAACAAAATTCATATCCAATGCTTGGAGATTTGTTTCAGCCATAAGTTTTGCAAGCCCTTGTCCTTTAACCAATTTAGTGGGCCTAATTTCTAAGTCATATTCTAAAATAATAGCAAACCCCTTTCCTCTTTTACCGTCTGGGTCCTAATTTAAAATGTCTTTGTACAACTGTGTGAGGAACAAAAGCTATGACATGAAAATGTAAGATATAAACTCTAAAATATTTCAATGCTTTAATCAATGCAAAGGCCTGCTTTTCCATGATTTTTTACTTTAGGGGAGAATCTCTAAGGGCTTTGTTGAAGAAGGCTATGGGTTGTTATTGCCCCATCATGTTCTTTTGTAATAAAACAGCAGCCACGGTATGGTCAGAGGAAAATGAGAAAATATATAAGTCTTTGGTGAAATCAGGGCTTATTAAGATAGGTGGTTGGGTGAGCGCTTGCTTAACTAGTTCAAAAGATTGTTTGGCTTCTAAATTCCACTTAAATCCTATTTCATTTTTAAGCATGTTTGTAATATTTCTCAAAATTTCAGCAAGGTTGGGGATAAATCTTCTTAAGAAGTTGATTTTCCCAATAAAACACTGCAATTCCTTAATGTTTCTAGGATGGCTAATTTGCAATATGCCTTCAATCCTTTTGGGGTCTATTTTGATTCCCTCTTCAGAGATAATGTGGCCTAGGAGTTTTCCTTCCTGGAGACCAAAACAGTGTTTTCTTGGGATTCAAAGACAGGCCATATTTCCTACATTTTTAAGAAACCTTTCTCAAGTGGACTAATTGTTCTTCATCAGTATTAGAAAAAACAATGATGTCATCAAGGTAAATGACTATGAAGTAGCCTATGTCTTCTGAAAAGGCTATGTCCATGGCCCTTTGGAAAGTGGCCTCTACATTCATCAATCCAAATGGCATTTTAACATACATGAAGGTACCCCAAGGTGTGGTGAAGGAAGTTTTGTGCTAATCACTTGGGAATACTAGCACTTGTTTGTAACCAAAAAAACCATCAAGCATTGAGATTCTCTTAGAACCAACTACCTTTTGAAGTATGTGGTCCATTTTAGGCAAGGGATAGTTATCTTTCAAGGAGGACCTATTCAGATTTCTAAAGTCAATGCAAAGTCTAATCTCCCCGGTCTTCTTCCTAACTAACATAAGGTTGGAAACCCACTTAGAGTATCTAAGAGGAACTATTATCTCGACATCATACATATTTTTAATTTCTTGTTCAACTAAAGGTAGTAAAACAAGGTTTATTCTCCCTAAATTTTGTTTGAAAGGTTTCTGATTTTCCTTGAGATGGATTTTGTGTTGAATAATTCCTGTGTCATAAGATTTTAAGTCTTGATACCCCCATGCAAACACATCTTTAAACTCCTTAAAAAGTTCAATATACTTCTATTTTATGTGAAGAGGAAGGGTCTTGGAGATTTTAATCATTTTGGGTTCCTTTATGTTTCCTATGTTGAATTCTTCAACATCAGTGTTGGTAGATTCTATATTTGGTTTTTTAGCCACATCATTAAAGTCGAACAGTTCTTCTAATGATGCAAGCCCTCTTGGTAATGTGTCATTTTTGCATTGTAAGACTTCCAAGTCCTTTTTGTCTAGATCTTCAAACATTTCATCCTCATTAGGATGTGTGAGTAGGTTTATATTAGGAAAAGAGGGAAACTCTGTTTCATGATCTTTATCTTCAGTAGGAACATCTTCCTCATGTTCTAAGCTAGATTTAATCAATGTAAATTCATTCCTAGATTGCAGAAAATCATCAATTTGTTCATCACCCTCAAACACCTGCCAATGGTTAAGGTTTTCAGGCACTATAGGATTATGTTTAACTTTGATAGGGTATTTTTCATTTGCAAGTGGTATTTGGAAATTGCTGGCAGCAAAGGTGAGCTCATTGGCGAGGCTATTTTGGGCTCTAGGAATGTAAGTTAGCTCATATTTCTTGAAATTTTTGAGGAGGTCTAGGGTTTCATTTATGTACTCTCTTAATCTTGGATTCTTGGTCAAGTATTCACCTTTGATTTGTTTAATGACAAGTTCTAAATCTCCTTGGGCTGATATTTTCTTAGCTCCAAGTCTTCAAGTAAGTGCAAACCAAGGAGGAGAGCCTCATATTCTGCAATGTTATTAGTGCATTGAAATTCTAATTGTAATAATGACCCTAATTTGTATTATGTATCCAGACACCAACTCCTGAACTGGCCTTGCCACATGAGCCATCAAAGCTCATGTTCCAAAGTGTTTCTACTTCATGTTTGTTACTGAGTTTTTTTTTAGGGCTGCTATAATTTTGGTTATCATTTTATTCATTTGAGGGTGAGTGTGAGTGTTCTGGAGGGTCTATTTCTTCTTTGTCTTCTTTAACTTGTCAACCAATCTCAATTTCATTATACAAGATAAAAGAATCCAAATCTGAATGAATGGAATAAACTGGGGTGTTGTTAGGCCTCTCTAGGCTACTCACCATATACTTCGTGTGGGATTCTCGGTATAATATCCTAGTTTGATTGAAGATAGGGATAGTAGCATATGACATATCCATTTGGAGGTTGCCTTGAAGTTTGGCTCCCCATGATCTGGACAAAAGCATGCCATACTTTGGGGGAATGTTAGCAACCACTATGTTCATAACTAGACTCTTAGAAAGTATTTGTGCCAGATTGACACAAAGATATTTGATTAGGCCCAAACACTTGACTCTGCTCGAATCGAATGAGTGCAAGTCCTTGTAAGGCTTAGTTATTTCTAGGCCTAATCTGTCCATTATTACCTTACGCATGAGGTTGTGCGAGGCACCGGATTCTAACATAGCATTGTGTAATATTTTTTCATGTATGTTTAGGCTAACATAGAAAGGAGGGACAACTCCTTCTTGGTATTTTCCCTCAACTTCGGGACCAAATAACAGCTCTGGTTTGTCATATGTTAATTTTAGCATGTATGTATCATTCCCTATGTTCAAAACTTTCAAAACTTGGGACCTGTACATATCCCGAGCTACCAGTTCAGTGAGAGGTATGGTTATTTTGATTTTAGCAATCTCTCCTTCAAAACTGAAAGGTACTTGGGTTTTATACATATTTACATCAGTTTTTTCAGCGATAAATTTTTCTACATTCTTAATTTGTTGATTCTGGTTTGGGGCTTTGGTCAAAAGAGTTTTCTCAGGGCCACTAGTAGAGGTACTAGGGCAGCTTGTGTCACCACTTGGTTGGCCAATTTTGTCTTTGTTGGGATTAGTTTTCTTAGCCATGGTTTTGTTGTTGTCTACTGTTATTTTAAGAATGTTTTCAAGGGTTTTCCTAATATCAGTGTCTAAGTTGTTATTTTTGGACTTGTCTTGGTTTTTCTTACTCCTAAGATCATATTTCCTATGGCCTTCCATTATGGCATTTTCCAATCCCAACTCGTATTCTTCGAAATATTCATGGCTTGTTTCATTACATTCGAGGAGAAGAAACCTTGTTCTTCTTCTGTGAGAAAAAATTCACCCTTGTTATCATAGCCTATTAAGTTTAGATGATTTTCATCCGACTGTTCAGTATCTCTTTCCCCTTCATCTACATAGTTATCTTGGTAGGGTGGCCTGATTTGTTGATCATTTTCCCTTTGTCTAATTTGGGGTGGATCACTTCTGAAGTTCTGATTCCAGTTTCTGTTTTGGGGATTTGGTTGGTTCTCTCTAGGAGGTGCTCTTTTTTTATGCTTATTCTTTCCATCATTATTTCCATGGTTCTAAGTAGGTTGTAAAACTTGGAATCATATGAGGAGGTTGAGGGCATGGTTTCATCTTTGTAGGTTACCCTCTTTTCTGATCTTAGCCTAGTTCTCTTTTCAATTAAGTTGGTCTCTACACTTATAGCTCCCTTTTTCATGTCTTCTAAAGTTAGGGGTTCTCTTTCTCTTAGCTAATAGGCCATGTCGGGGTCAAAACCTTCTGGGATAAGGCTAGGCCTAGAGGGTGTTTCATGTTTGGTGGTAGTGTGTTGTAAACACTATTGAACCTAGTGAAATAGTCTTGAACACTTTCCCTTGTGTTTATTTTAAGATTGTTTTATTTTGAGAGGATCTGGAGAGGGTTTTTCTTAATTTCCCATTTGTTTATGAAAGTCTGGTAAAGTGAAGGGAGATCGTGTATGTTGTTGGGAGTTAGGCCTTTGAACCATTTTTAGCTTCTCCTCCTAGGCTTCGGGTGAAAATCTTCATCTTCATGGTTTCCTCTTCTAATTCCATGTAGTCAAAAGAATCATTTATTCTATCTACATGTTGTTGGGTAGTGGTAGATTCATCCCCGATAAAGTGTGGAATTCTGGACTGATAGTCATTAGGAAAAGGTACCAAAGGTTGTGGTAAAACTATGGGAGCATACCAAGCTTCCATGATAGGAGCTAATGGTGGATTTACAAGCGGAAGGTTAGTGAGGGAAGGCGTAGGATGAAGCAGGGTGGTTTGCATAGCAGTGGTATGGATGAGTGTGGCGGAAGTGCTTGGACCAACAGACTGATTCTGAGCATATTTGGTATGGAAAGAGCTGAAGTGGTGGAGAAGATGAAAATTAGGTGAGGTGGAAGGAGAGGCTTCTCTTCTAGAAATATGCTGCAAATCTATGGGCTCGAGGTTAGTATGGTCAATCTCACAGAGTGACTTGGTTCTAAAAAAGTTTCTCGTATGGTGCAAGTAAAACTAGGGATCTTGCAAGGCTGTGAGTTGTTCAGGGACAGAGCTTTTTTTATGAATGGTTCCAACAGTAGTTAAGTCTCTAGTTTCAAAATTTTGCCACAAAATCCTTTCTGGGTCATCAACTATAGTAGGAGGGTTTGGGTTCGGATGAGATCTAGTACTGATTCTTCATGAAGCCAGATTTCAAACTCAAATTTTTAGAAAGGATGGAAGTTTTTGAACTTTTTTGAAAAGTTTACCTCTCTTAGTTTTTTGCTAAACTCACACAATGTGTGACTTGATTTCTAAACTTCTCGGGGCTGATTTGACACAATCCTAAGGAAGTATATGGATACTAGTAAAAACAGAAGGCCTACTGGAGGCAAGTGGAGTCGCCAGGTGGATATTTTTAGTTATTTTGAAGATATATGTCTATGGTCCACCACCAATACTGACAAAAAGCAAATCTAGGAATATTTTGTTGAAAATGCAGCAAGATGATGGAGCTTAGTGAAATGAAGTTGCCTTCACTAAGTGGGCCCGCAGGCGAATTCTGGCGCAAAGTATTTTTTTAGACTATGTCTATTTTTAGACATATGGAGCATGGTCCAGGGGATTCCAGTATGAGATTCTTGGAGCATTGGTCATGTTGGTAAAAATAGATGGGAATCTATTTTTGTGACCTATAGGTTGAAGAGGTCGAAGTCTATTTTTAGACTGCCTCTCCTAAAAATAGGGAAGTCAAATATTATTTACCCTTAATAATATTTGGACTCTAAACAGCAGTTTACTCTCTTGGAGCACTTCAATTCGAGCTACAGAAGTGGCTCATGCATCTGACAGAGGAATTACGCTATTCCTAAGGGTTTGGTGAGCTCATGCATGGTTGACTTCAGTTAGGACTTCAGTGGCAGAATTTTGGTGGAGTTAATGAGACAGCTAGTGGAGTTGTGTTCGGTTTAATTTAGTTGAACTGGTTGAGATTAGTTTAACTAGCTAATCAACTAGTTATGAGTGGAGTGAATTAAAAATTATTTAATTCATTAATTTTAACTCATTATTCAACTCAAGAACACATCGGTTCACTACAGTGCATGAACAGTTCAGTGGAGACCAGTGAAAGAGGTAGATGAAAGGGTGGAGTTAGCTATCAGTGGCGACATCAGTTGTGCATGAGATTTGCACCACACTTGGAGGAATTGCCCATGATGATTGCACTGTCAAGCCAAGGAGATTCGAACCTTGGATCTCTATATAGACAGGCCTGGATTGCGCAATAGAGGTAAGGCAATTGGCGGTGAGTTTTGAACCAGTAACCTGTTCAAAACTGAGCTAGATTGTGTGTAACTTTATGAGAAAGTACTGAGTACTTGTGAGGAGTATTGTACTGAGTTTGTTACATGATTTCTCCATTATAATATACACAATAGTTGCGGGTTTTTCAGCTATAAGCTTTCCCCATACATACTGTGTTAATGTGTATGAAGATTTGATGTGTTATCGCTTGATTTTATTTCCGCATGTGTGATGATCTGAGTGGAAGAGATTATGTGTTGCATATAAATTCGAATTGTATGTGATCAGGATAGTCTCGGTGGATAATTAATCATTATTCAGAAAATTTATACATGGTATCGGAGCTATTGAAGCAAAGATTGATCATCACGGTGATTACAAACTTATTTCGGTAGACAGAGTCTGCATGCGAGCCAGGTAGCCTCCGGATTCATCTTTCTTCGGAAAGTGAAAGATTTGGTAAATGCCCCTTGCAGTCAATCTTTGTGCTAGAAATAATTTTTTCTCACAAATCTAGAGCGGCTGAGCTTTGAGGTGGAATTCGAAATTTTGCAGCAATTTTGTTTTCTTGGTGCCATTGTTGAAAATTTCTTTCAACGATTTGTGACTCGAATATGCTCTTGAAGGCAGTTCGAATTATGTTGCATGGAAGGATCGCATGGAGGCAGTATTAGAAGATAATGGTCTGAAGGAGTTCGTAGATACGGATGTCCAAAAGCCCACTGATCCTGCTGAAGTCGATGCATGGCAAAAGAAGATGGCGAAGTGTCGAAGGATCTTGTTGGAGGGCGTCAAGGATCATATTGTATCCAGCCTGCATGGAAAGGCTACTCCATATTTAATGTGGAAAGCTTTGACGGATCTATTCCAGAGTAAGAGTGACCAAAGGAAGCTGGCGCTCAAAGACAAGCTCAGGAACATCAAGATGGAGAAGGGCGATAGTATCGCCAAATACCTCACGAAGTTCACTCAATGCAGAGATGAACTGGGAAGTGTGGGAGTTACTGTCGATGAAGAGGATATGGTCGACCTGGCTCTCCTTGGTCTTCCGAAGGCTTGGCACTCATATCAAGATAGTGTCAATGGTTGGGAGAAGCTGCCGGGATGGGAGCGCCTTTGGGTGGATCTCATGCAGGAGGAGATAAGGAGGACTACTCGCGATGGATCTTCATCAAAGGGAGCTGATGAAGAAAACTGCGCTTTGGTTGCCAAAGCAAAGAAGGGGAAGGGTAAGAAAACCTCTCATTCTGGTGCAAAGGGCAAGAAGCGGGATATGGCGAAAGTGAAGTGTTTTCACTGCCATGATCACAGACATTATGCTACCAATTGTCCAAAGAAGAAGAAGAACAAGCAAGTGGGAAGATCTGCAGATGGAGAAGCTTTGGCTTCACAGTTCGAGCTTGAATTTTCACTGATCGCATGCTTGGTTTCAAGTGTGTTGGGATTGGTATGGTTCTTGGACAGCGGTGCGTCATTTCATATGACGGGAGATCGGGATTTGTTCTCAGATCTGGAGGACAAAGATTTGGGTGTGCACATCGAGATGGGCGATGATGGTAGATACAGTGCGATTGGTATCGGTACCATATCCTTTCAGAGGGAGTCTGGTAAACCCTTTGTACTGAAGGATGTCATGCATGTACCTGGATTGAAGAAGAACTTGATCTTT
>JAXQQM020089564.1:0-33880 GCA_034641835.2 Pinus albicaulis | reverse complement strand
TGTGATGCAGGAGCATCAAGGCCAATTTTCATTATTTAATTATGTAATAAAGGGGGGTGTGACATTTTAATTGTTTTATTAATTAATTTGTTATTTTTAAATAAATTAGGAGAGAAATTATAAAAGTGAGGATTTTCTATATATTATTTTAATAATTAAAAGGATATGAGAGAAAATAGAATTAGGTAGCAAATTTAGGGAGTAGGAATTCTATGTACGGGACTTTGTTGAGTCCACACCTCAAATGAATTTAAATTAGATTTAGTTGAGGATTAGGTGGAGAGATTTTTGGAATGAATTAAATTCATTATTTATGTATAAATGTGAGTGTTTTTGTGAGGAAGATACATAGTTGAAGAGTTGAGTGAGTGAGGAGTACAGGAAGAGTGAGGAGATGTTTGAAGGGCCAAGAGCCAAGAGGCCGCCCAATGTAATATTTGGCCAGAGAATTTTGATATTGTTGTCTGTAGTTGATTTGTATGGCTCTTTTCACCTTCACGTGAATTTAAACTGAATGTTTTTATGGTTTTATTTTATGGAAGAAGTGAGCATTGTTCTATTTGATTGAAGCAGTGAGTTTCTTATATGCCAGGATCTGATTTCTAGCAGAACCCTGACATCATTTGGTATCAGAGCGGGGAGATGACTTATGTGGCGAGATGAGTCTGCAATTTATACATGACTATTTCTTCTGTATATGAGTTTATGATTGCAGGAAAGTGATATTTGACTGTGATAATAATGGAATACACACATTAGGGGAAGGTGTTGATAGCTAGCGCAAGAGAATTCCTTCTGCGTTAGCAGTGGAATCAATTGTTTAAGTTTTCTCATGATGACAAAGACTGGTGTATGCGTGTAAGTGAGGGCGCACTAAACAATAGAGAGAGAAGGCTTAATGCCTAGCCAACACATGTTGAACTGGTGCTCGTTCGAGCCATAGAATCAAAGGAGTCTGTGCATGATTGGGAAGCGGGGAATCCATAGCAAAGGAGGGATCAAACGCAAATCATTAAGGTGTATGGCACATATGGCATCGAGCCTAACTGTTAAAGAGTGTGATATATACATGGTGTTGAATGGATTGGGATGTTGCCACTACATAATTGAAGCCAAATGTTAAAGCCTGTCGGAATTCCACACACAACGTTAAAGAAATGGGTAAGGGATGCAACATTTGACAACGGATTGTGGTTGACAGTAAATACCCATTGAAACGGTAAGCCAACGATCTAGCTGGCACCGCCTTTCATAAACCATAGGTCCAATCGAAAAGCGATTTCTTTGTTGCATTTCCATGTGTTAATGAGATATATATGTTAATGGTCGCGTGATGGAGAGTGCTCAACTATCGATTTGTCCCTGAATACCGATTAGGATATGTCTGCGGTTGATAGGCCGTATGAATGAAATGGACGAGCATGCATGCTGCCAAGACTTCAATGGATTGTGCATTGAGTTTTTGCAGGTGTTAGTGGCACAAGGATATTTATTAGTGGAACCTGAAATGAGATTGGTTCTATTTTTCCATTCTACAATCAATGATTGACTTGAATGCATCGATTGCATTCCCTCACAACTGGTGGTGCCAGATTTCAAGTAAATGCACCGGATTTATCACTGGTGGATCGCTCGATGAGACATGCAGGTTGGATGCGCTATGTAATTTGATGCAGTTTGAAAGACACGTAGGTTTGATTCACTGTGCATTTGATGTAGTTTGAAGATACGCAGGTTTGATGCATTGTAAACGTGTTGCATTACGTGCCAGGATACATGAAGGGGCCAAGAGCCAATGATGCAGTACGTGCCATGAGACATATGTGCCATAGGATGTGCCATAGGATGTGTTGTGAGTAATAGATGCATAGTTTTGTTGAAATAAACATTCAAATGATATGCTGACAATCGAAGGATCGACGACGTTCACATAAAGAAGATGCATGGAGGTTAAAACAAGGTAAGAAATGCTGGGCCCAGATGTATTACTATTTGATGCGATGGTGTGTATTGGTGTGGGTCCAAATCTACAGTGAGTCGAATCTAATGGCTGGTGTTTTGGTTTTACCCAAAGTCGAGATTTAGATGAATGGAATATTTGCATGTCTCATTTATATATTAAATATTGTTAACATTCAGATTGGGTGAATGGTAGAAAAAGAGAAATATGAAGCCGGGCCGAAAGTGCATATTTACTTATGTGGTGCTTTAACCAAGGTCGAGGTTTTTAAATGAATTGAAATGGTAAGTGTAGGTCAGATATATATGATGATTTGGAATATGGTTGTTTAACCATAAGTTTTATGAAAGGTAGCTTTCGCGTATGGGTTATATTGTTGGGTTTTAAAACCTTGATTTAAAAAGTGAAGAATCTTCATTGGAAGAGAATCTCCCGCATTTAAGTTTGCCAATATGGGCATAATGTATGTGAAAATAAAATTATACAGGCAGAATGTGGGTTTGGAAGTTTAGGTTGCTATCAAGTGGTATAATGGTGGGTAGACTGTGGTGATTTGTGAACTATGGTAAGTCATGAAGTATGGCCGCAGCATATAGCATTCGGTTTTGAGTTTATGGTATTCACTAGACTCAACAAGTTTCATTTGTTTTATGATATATCTAAACAATGAAATCCTAAAGCCCACTTTGAGTTGTTAAATGGCATGTTGTTCAATGATATTTATATCATTTGTGCCCGAAAATAAGTGGCGTTCATATAGTGGCAGCAAAAGTATGGGCATGTAAGCAAGGGGTGTGGTAAATTGACTTGGCGCACTTAGATCGACGAGAGGTAAGTTAATCTCGTTATGTATGGAGGAAAAAGTTTGGGCCTTGGTAAAATTGCATATTTTACTATAAATTTGATTAATGGGAATTGCGTCTTGTCTTCCTACATCATTTGGTAGATGGAACAAGATCACACATAGATCTTGAAAGTGAGTTGATTTTAACTCTGGTTTTGAAGATGATATTTGAAGATTACTGTTGCAGATATTGAGGTAAAATTGAATGGAAAATGAATGAAAATTTGCTAATCCTGGATGAAATAAAGAGAAATATGCATGTTTATTTGAGGAGGTTTATTATGCATAGTGTGATAATTTATTATGCATAATGTGGATTCTTCATAGTTTGGTTAGGTTATTTTGAGAAGCATGTAGTGGAAAAATAAGAATTCTTTTGATTGGTGATTAGAAATTGCTTGATGTTGTAAACCTTTGTTTTACCATCATGTGACGAAATTTAAGGAGGGAATATTTAGGATGAAACAGTGTATGAATGTACATCATTCATGGAAGAAGTTGCCTATTCTTTGTACACAGGTAAAGCGATGTGAATTGATGTTGCATGGTGTTTATAAGTGCATGGAAATGTTTGCATTAAGATGAAAAAATTGTGAGCATGCAAGTATTGACGGTGAAAAATATGGCATAGAGGAATGGAAACCAGAAGGTTGAGTTTGCAGAGAGAAAGGTTTATTAATAACCTTAACAGGAGCATGAGGTATGATACTTCAGGAAGATATGTTTGAACATTAAATATGGAATGGTTTATTTATTTTCACCTTAAAATAAATCTTGGAACATGTTAGTGTCAGTATTTGCAACCTTCCTCCAGTGATCAAAAATGCTCTTACAAAGTGATTTTAAGGTTTCAAGGTCAAATTTTGTCATTTCAGTGAGTCTTCAAGTAAAATTTGGTCACTAGGTATTAGGTCTAGGGTTTGCTTTTACTCCTGTCAAAGTTGTCCAAATGTCGGTCCATGTCACTATTCAACTGAATGTACTATCAATCAGAGGGTTTTCATCATGATTTCAAGTTCCACTGGGTCATTTTACACCTTGTTCATGCTTCAGTTGTGCCTAGGTAAGGTTCATTTCCTTCTCCTAGGGTTTTGGAGGTAATTTCTCTTGGATGGTCAAATCGTCAGTAAAACTTGTATCCTGATGTTCATACACCTTCCCTTATCCTTAATGTACCCTATTAAACACTTCCCATCACTGAGATCCCCCAAATTCCTCATTTTCACACAAACCCTAGTTTCTTGCTACAACTTGGCAATTTTCTAGGTTAGGCCTGTGTTTTTCCCTTTTGGACCCCTTCCCCTCACTCAATATTTGAAATTACATTTTCCCCTACTTCCTAACATCCCTCCCTACTTCCAAAGATTTTCTAAAGAATTTAGAAGCCCCTTATCCTCTTCATTTCGACAAATCCCTTGTTCCACATATCGGGATAGGTTTTACTCCAATGATGTTTCTGAGCAATAAAAGATGAATTTTGGAAAAATGAGAGAGGTTTTTGTCCAAAATAGGCCAAGGAATAAAAACCTCATTCAATTTTTACACAGGTGTCATTTTTTTAGAGAAATTTCAAAAATACAATTTCATCAGGAGAATTGATGCACCTCTAAAGTGACCTTGGGAAAATCCAGATTTCTGCTAGCTTGGTTGGCCAAATGACTTTCTTGATGAGTCAAATGATAACTAGACACAAATATATTTCCAATTAGCTATCATGATCTCAATTTGGAGTTGAGGAAGACCTTCAAAAGTTGACTTCAACAGCACTCTGCCTCGAGGCAGCCTCATTTTGCTCATTTTGACCAGTCTTGGGAGATTTGATTTTTGACAAGGCAAATGAACTCCAAATTGAAAAATTCCAGTTGGGTTGGAAAGTAGACTCAATAATATTTCCAACGAGCTATCCCGCACCCAATTTGGACATTGGGAATATCTCCAAAATCCTCCTACAAAAAGGTGCTATGTATTGAGATGGCGCTACGCATTGGGCAGTGGTTTGCAGTGTAATTTTGTAACTGGCGCTACGCATTGAGATGGCGCTACACATTGGGCTAAAAATATTGAAATCCATTCAAATCTTCCACCAAAGCTCTCAAATTGCTAAATTATGCATTTCCCAAATAATTTAACATCCCTCCATGACCAATGAATGAATTTCTCTTGGTGCTTATGGTGATTTAATGAGAAAAAATCAAAACCCTACCTCTTTACATTTCTTGCCAAAAGCAGTTGCATAGGGTTTATGAGTTGTATTTCTTACTGCCAATTCCAATCCTAGCTATCTCTCACTCCCTCACTCCTTTATTTCTTCATTTTTCCCTTTCGTTACATTTCATCCACTCATTCCTTAATTCCCATATCCCTAATCAACTAACCCTAAATCCCTAATCCCACTATCCCAAACCCTAGTCAAATATCCCCAAAACACTAATTGTAATCCAAAACCATAGATGTCATCCCCTAAACCCTTTAATTCCCTAAAATCATACAGATAGCATCAAACCCTTCCCTCATCAATCCCACTCATCCATGGCGCTCAAAAACATGAAGGCAAAACCGGCAAACTACCCAAAGAAGCCAAACCGATATGACATCCATTGAGCGAGAGATTGAGGCCGATCGTGAAAATTGGCTTGAAAGGGTCAATATTCATTTGGAAAAGCTGTTGGAGAAAGCCAACAGGGAAAAGAACATGTTAAGGCACATGGTGAATCATTATTGGGCAAGAAATCATGTTTGCAAGGCACGAATTAAGATCCTGAAGGCAAAGTTAAAGAGGGCATGAAAGCATCGCAATAGGCATGATAGACTCCAAATTTTGGCCGAAGATTCTTTGGCTCAGCATAGTGCTTGATGGTGGAAATTCAGTCCAAATTTCAAGAAATTTGGGAAACTTTTTGTCAATTTTGATTTTTTTGGCCTTAACACAGATTTTCCTGCCCGACGCGTAGCGCCACTTGGCGCGCGCTTATAATTGGAAACTCCTATTGAAGAAAAAATTGTATTTCTAGATTTTTCAACAAAATTTATGCATTCCTACCCATTACCTAAATATTTTGACAAGTTTTGGGTTGCCTGAAGGGTCAAAAACACCCTAAAAATGACCTTTCTGCCCTCTTTTGGACACACAAGAAGTAGTGTTGGGAAAACTAATTTTTGGAGGGGCAAATGGAAACCAAATTAAGAAATTCCACTTGGGTTGGAAATTAGATAGGAAGATATTTCCAACGAGCTATTCTGCACTCAATTTGGACTCTGGGAAGCTCCTCAAATCAGCTCCAAAGTGGCACAACGCATAGAGATTTCAAGCGCGACGCATTGGGAATTTTGGCCTAGTTTTCACTCAGTAACTCAGTTTTTCGCCTAGTTTTAGCTAGTTTGAATTTTTTATCTCCAAATGTAAATATCTTGATGTAAATTGATGTAATTTTATGGTTTTTGATGTAATTTTGGCACATTTTTACTCATGTAAGTAGATTCATTCACCAAAAAGTGAATTGTAACTGAATGAATCAGTTTCCTATCTTATAGAGGCAAGCTGTTCCACTGCCTATTTTCCAGTTCTTAGTTTAGATATTGTTGAAACAACTCCTAAAATAGTGAGCTCGACCCCTAGAGGCTGGGGATGAGTTATTGTGGTCTATATCTTATAATTTTTCAGTCATTAGCATAGGTTGGACACTTGGGATTGCTTTGAGCTCCATTGTACATTTCATCTCTGCATTTTGGCAAAGGAATAGACCAGGGTTTGCAGCACTCTTTGGGATCCATGTGGCTCTATGTTTTGATGGTGTGTTTTTCTCTATGATTTTAAGTTTATTGATGTTTCATGTGTATCATTTCCCTTCTCCTTTCTTCTTAAGTTAAACAAACAAGTATTAAAGGTGGAATTCATTAGATTTGCAGTGCTCTGCCTTGAGTTTTGTTTAAGTTTCTATGTTTTCAACTGTCTGAAGAGGATTCTTGAAACCTCTTGCCCTCTTCAATTCCTCCCCGTTCTGAGCTATCCATTTCATTCAATTCGAAGTGTCAAAACGATTGCCTTTCTTGCCCCATTTAGCCCTCTGCAAAATTGATCATTTCCCGGACCCAAAATCTGCCTTTCCCTTTGATTCCAACAAAAACCCCCAAAATCAAATCAAAATATTATACATATATACCTAGCCTAAAATTGGCCTTTATTTCAAGTCATCTCAAGCCTCATTGATTATTTTTGCTGAGATTTACCCGGAGAGAGCCCTCTCCTAATCTGGTAGGGCTAGCTACCAGATTAAGCGTGGTTTGATGTTACCCTAGACTCTGCCTTCCTTCAGCTTGGGGTAGATTTAGGCTATAACATAGTGGCGACCATACTGGGGAAGAAATTTTTTTTGTTTGCTTTATAAACTACAGACGGAGCCTGAAGTTAGCCAGGTAGCCTTCGAAACGCTCTTTCTTTGCATTAGCGAAAGTAGATGAATGCTGCTTTAGTCAATCTCCGGTCTAGTTTATGAAATGAACATATGATTTCCTTAGTAATATCTAATCAAGTTTAGATCTGATTGTTGATGGTGGACAACGATCAGACACCGCAAGGCTGAAATCATTCACTTGGCGACTCTAAATCAGTTTTGAGATCAGATCCAAGGACTCCATTGGAGGATGAACCTGACTAGCAGAAACATGAAAGGACAATATGGAAATATCAGGTATTCAAGTTGGAATTTCATCCAAGACATTTTGTTCTTTGTCACAAATTATTTCTTCTCTTTTCCCGAGAATGTCAAGAAGGCTTTGCAAAGTATATTGTATTTGAGAAAAGATCCTCGACGTGCATTTGATTCCTTCCCTTTGAATATTGTGAATACCAAAGGTTTGCATGCTTTTGAGCTTGATCAAGACCTTTCTTCCGAATCTTGTGATGACCATATTTAAACTGATGAACCTCAAGAGACCAAGACTAATTCTGCAGCATTTGTACATACCCCTATACCTCGTAAAATTCCAGATCGATACAAGCCTCTAATTTTATCTCCTATATCCCATACTTTCCCTAAAAATCATGACCTATATCTACCAAGATTTGATGGTGAACGCGACAACATCACTGCTGAGAGACATGTTCTGAATTTTGAGTCTTTCCTTGACCTTTTTGAAGTTGATGAAGAGGATGTCAGTATTAGGATTTTTTCTCTTTCTTTTCAAGGCAAAGTCAAGAGTTGGTTCAAAACCTTGCCTGATGCGAGCATCTCAGATTTCCAGCAGTTCGTCAAAGTTTTCCTCGACAGGTGGGTGATCAGATAGAACCCTTTCTTGATTATAGAAGAGTATAACCAGCTAAAAAGACTGCTAGGGGAGACAGTACAACAGTTTTCTGCCAAATTTAACCAAGTTTATTATTCTATTCCAGTTGATATCAGGCCTCCTCTTGGATCTTCTCTCTTGCACTACCCGGGTGCCTTTGATCCGGAAATGGATTTTCAGCTGAGAGAAAAGAATCTTGCAACACTTGAAGAGATGCAAAACAGTGCAGTAAATGTAGAGGCTCATTTGCTGATCTGAAGGGCAAGGTTGAAGGAAGAGGAGATGAAAAACATAGATCCGGAGGAATCGACATCTCTAGAGGTAAAGCTTGACATGTTGGTAAGTGCAGTAGAAGAGTTGATGCAAAAGATCACCACAAGGAATGAGTATAATGTTCAAGCCCATGGCTCGCAGATTGAAGAAGAACAAGTTGCTCATCCAAAACATTTTGTTTCTTATTCCAGTTGTCATAGTGATTGTTTTGTAGATCATCTTGGAGAAGAGAGATCTGTTGATTTGACATGTATGCCTGATGATGTGTTTTATACTGATGATTTTCCTCAGTTTGATCAGTATGATGATGATTGTGTTCTCCAAACATAAGCTAATCTTGCAGACAAATCAACAGCTAGTTTGTGGAAGGAGGCAGTTCACTTTCAGCAGCTCGAGTACAGTGATCAACCGATGCATATCAGCTATGATAGTGATGAGGAAAGTGAAGCAAATTTTGAAGTAAGTGAAGGATCTTTGCCTTTTTGTTTTGATTCGTTTCAGTTCATCAGAGACAACTTCCATGCAATCAGAAATCAACTGTCAACAAGTCTTCATTTGGACCATCTTGAGGGCAATGAAAACCTTGTTCAAGACTTCCCATATCCAGATTTGCAGCCCTCGAATGCCATTGATTTTCAAGTTGCAGATGAAGACATGGAAGCTGGCACATATGATCAAATGATACAAGATGATTCTATACCGTTTTGTTTTGAATCATTTCAATTTTTGAAGGGTAAATTGTGTTGGGAAAAATACTGAGAGGGGGGGGGGGGGGGGGGTGAATCAATATTTACAGCATACTTAAAAATTTTCACTTTTTCATTCCTTAAAACCCATACGCTACTTTTCTTTAGTAAACTCGCGTATATACGCGGATACCTTTCATTCAACTAGCGTATACACAGAGATCTAAATATGTCATTAATTCTTTTCTTATATCATTCCATTATTCATTCATCAGATGTTCAATAAGCAGTAAACATGTGCAGTAAGAACAGAATAAACCATCACACAAAGCATCACACATGAACACCAGGATTTTTAGGTGGAAACCCAAGTCGGGAGAAAACC
The DNA here is from genome assembly GCA_034641835.2 of Pinus albicaulis. Lineage (NCBI taxonomy): Eukaryota > Viridiplantae > Streptophyta > Pinopsida > Pinales > Pinaceae > Pinus > Pinus albicaulis. Next base: position 24,449 of record JAXQQM020089564.1, on the reverse strand, counting down.
ACCGCTGCAGTTGCTCGGCCTTCAATATTTTATTATAGAGAAAACATCTTACAACATATGTGCTGGCGCAGACTTGACCAGCACGCAGGCACCCACCTGCGCTCGTTTACCAGCCTCTCCTGGAAGGGAGCTCCAACCCCCTGACTCGTTTACCAGCCTCTCCTGGAAGGGAGCTACGACCTCCCGATCTCGTTTACCAGCCTCACCTGGAAGGGAGCTACAACCCCCTGACTGAAGGCTACAACCCTCAGCACCACCTTGGACCACGTTTCATCAATTTTCACACTGGATCCAACAACTTCAATAGAACACAACTTGCAGGCCACGTTTCATCACATTTTCAGACTGGACCCTCTCCATACATTTAAACACGATCAACCATGAGAAGCAGAGATACATATAACGCCACCCCGGATATCGGTAAACCGGCAGAATAGATCGAGACATTTCTTACCACGGTCTTCAGCAAACCCTAGCTTCAGCAAACCTAGTTTATCTGCGCTTTCCTTTCAACAATCGCTTTCCTTTCAACGATGTCGCGTATATACGCTCAGATCCACATCAACCGAGGCGTATACCTACGTATTAATTTCAACTTGTCATCTGGCGCTTTCTCTTCAATGGCTTCGACGTATACGCAGCTTCCTCGTAACTAACTAGTATGGTTCTTCAGATATTTTAGGACATTGCAATTCTTCAGAACAGATACATCACACATATTTTACCCTTTTCTTCAGACAAATGTTCGCCTCATCTCAGATCTAATCATGTCATAAACAGATCTAGCAGATACAAATACATTCCAGATCTAGATCCCTTCTTCATCATTTCTTCATTGGTGCATCACACATTCAAATCTATCATTCAACTATAACCCTTTCCATTCAGATATACTTCAGAGAGAAGTATTCATTCAAGCTCAGACATCTTGCACCCACGCTTATGATTTGCACAATGAATTTATTCTGTTTATATAGGTTTACCCTTTTTTCAATACCATGAGCCCCTTTTTCAATACCATGAGCCAAAACAATACCATGAGCCCAAAACTACATTACTTCCGATGGTATTCCTGGACGGGGTCATTTAGACGAATCATTACCCAATACAATGGGTCAATGCCATGGTGGTTACCCCTGGTTTTTCACTTTATGAGCGCTTTTTCCCATACGCGACTTGGAACGTTGTTTCCCGCGTGCATACGCGACTTCCCCTAGACAAATCCGCGTATGCCTAGAGACATACTCTTTTTATCATAGATCTATCACATGCTGAATTCCTTTCTTCATTGCCTTCTGTACTCACTGTAGATACATCAGATTTAGTTCATCAAGACATGTTCTATCAAGCACAAATTCATTCAGTAAGTTGCCATTATCTTCATCAAGAGGGTTGCCTTTCAAGGACAACATTCATCATCATATTGCTAACAAACATCATTTACCAAGTCCATCACGTCAAGAATAACTTCATCAGGTGGATTGCCATCAAGAACAACACATGTCAACAGTCGCATGTCTTCATCTTCATTCAGTGGGTTGCCATCAAGGACAACACTCTGCATCATATTGCCAACAATCTCCCCCTTTGGACTTGATGGCAACCACGATGGTGTTTGGTTATCACAACAGATAGGTACATTAAGAATACAATGACACCATGTCACTCTCTCCATTTTGACACCATTCAAACACCATGTCACTCTCCCCCTTTGACATCAAGGGCAAAGGGCGGATCAAGAACCAACATACTCTCCCCCTTTTCTCCTCATGTGGAAGAAGCGTTCTGCAGATCTGATATATACTGAAGTGACCAAGCTCCCCTTGAGTTCATGCTGAATCTTCAAACAAATTTTCCAAAGAAGTACATGACTCTATGACTTTCCTATCACCAATGACTCATACTTACATCAAAGATCCATCCAAGTGGATTTACATATGAGACTCAAGTACCCAACCAAGTGGGTTTACACATTTCAACTCATTTACCCAACCAAGTGGGTTTACAAAATTTGACTCAGCTACCCAACCAAGTGGGTTTACAAATTTTGACAAGTCCTTACATGACTGAAAATTACAATTTTACATCATGGGTCTCAACATGACCTTTTCATCAAGATACAAATATGACTTTTCATAACCAACACCAGAAGGTCCTCAAGAAAGAGAACATATTTCAGAACCATCATAATTCCAATCAATGCATTATACTTAGCAAAGCTAATGCTCCCCCTGAATCTGTGCATCCAAGCAACCTTTCATATGACTAAGGCTCCCCCTTAGTTTGTGCATCCTGAACACTTTCACCAACAAATTATCAAGGCATCTTTATCAAAACATTAGAAACAGAATTATGAGAACTGAAACACCACCAGAGCTACCAATCAATATCAGAGACACCAAACAGCACTGCAGCTGTGCTGAAAAGAGCTGACTCCAACCAGAGAATTGTCATCAATCAGACATACGCGGTTTTCTGTGCAGGAACTCACGTATATACGCGACTGTGTTTCAGGAAACCCGCGTATCCACTACCATCTTCTATATTTTAACCAGATCTGATCCTCTGTGAGGAAAAGACAGTGTTCAGCTTTTTTCTGAGATATTTGACTTCTTCCTTGGACTACAGATAGATAGAACAGTGTAGTTGTGTCTTCAAGCGTCATCCAATGGTGGTAGCATAAGCGCATTAGTAACCAAGTCTTCATATTCCGTGCAACATCAATACATTCTTTCCAAGAGAGATTATCATACCAGAACAACATCTTCAAATATGTGTCAAGCAATCATCCATGTCGTCCAATATCACCATGATCTTCAAGATTTAACATGAATTAACATATGTAGGCAAAAGATCTCAACCATAGTAACAAGCTCTGCATGATCTCTTCTTATTTCTAAATCAAACGACATCCAACTCATCCATGTGTGAGCACAAAAGATACTTATCAGCAACCAGGGCTCAAAGTCTCATCATAATAAACCATGTACCAAGTCATCATCATTTGAGCATGAGTATCACAAAAACCAAAGAATAAGTAGTCATATTGCCAACAATGAAATCATTAGTATTCAACCTGCTGCTCCCCCTGAACCAGTGCTCCATCTTTAACTTGTACAACCTGAAAACCTTCATCAGCAACAATCTCTGTATGATCTGTTCTTATCTCTGAATTATAGGGCTTTCCCCTCAACAATGAATACTCTTCATCAACAAGCAAACAGGACTCATCCATAATCTTCAACATAAGAAACCAAGTATCATATCATCATTATTCAAAACTGAGAACTTAAGTTGATACATAGTCAATAATACAGTTATTAACAGTCAGACTGATGCTCCCCCTGAACCTCTGCACCAGATCTTCAGCTATCATACCAATTCTCTTATCATAAATGCATACGCGACTGTGTCTGCTGGAACTCGCGTGTATACACGAATTTTGTTAATATAACCCGCGTATGGAAAGTGAAGCATAGAAAATTTCATCTTCCTTCATTTCCTCCTGAGTTTGTACCTCCTGTACCTGTCCTTTCCACATCACATGCGCTGTCAGAAGTAAACATAACCAGAATAATCAAATCAACCATGAGAGTCATCATACATTGCTCCCCTTGTGACGATACATTAATAAAACTCATAATGTATCCCACATCATTCCTGCAGTCAATCAGAGAAGTAAGCTTCAGAAGCGGATGACTGCAGTAGGGTCAGAATTCCCTATTTTTCTGATCGGTACTCCATCTTGAATTGAGTGTTTTCTTCAAGAAAATCATTGTCTTCTAGAGCATCCATAAAAATATCCTTTTCTTCTCTAGATTGATTCTTATTCCATCCCTCCATCTTTTTCCAGATTTGTTTAAACTTTCTATTTGTGTGCTGGAAGTTATCCAATTTCTTATATCTGTTCAACCTGCATTCATTTTCTACATGTCCATACTTGTTACAAGAATAACATCTCATGTGTCCAGAGAAATAAGCATAAGAATCATAATGAGTACTTCTAATCTTCCTCCTTTTACAATCAGCTGCTTTATGTCCATACTTGTTGCATGAAAAACAATATCCCTTGAAGAAACCAGAGTGCCTTTCTATATAGGAACTGTTATTTTGAGGCTGAAATGATCTGCTCCTGCAATTTGCTGCAACATGCCCATAATTATGACATTTAAAACATTCAACGTTCTTGAATGAATTCCTTTGAGAATTCATGATTGTTGGTCGATCTTTTGTTTCCTTCAACACTTCAGGTTTTGCATTGACATCCTCTGAATTTTTAGCACTTCCTTGTGAGCTAGATTCTCCTTTAACAGTTTCATGAAAGCCAAGACCAAGTTTGATAGCAGGAGACCTTTGATTACTCAGAATATTGTCCAAAATGTTAGTAGTATCTTGAAACCTCAAAAGTTTAACCTTTTCTTCTAATTTACCTTTGAGAATGTTTACCTCAACCTCCAAGTCTTGACATAGCTTTGTCATGCTTTCTTCTTTCCTTCTTCCATCTTCTACTTGATCCTTCAGATTTAGAATCTCTTCTTTCAACCAATTTTCGTTTTCTTCACATGTTTGTTGAAGCTCTTCATTCTTTTTAGTTGATTTTTCCAGATCTTCTTTGAGAGAGATGATTTCTGCTTCAAGGCCTTCCTTTTCAAATGTTTGTAGAGGTTCCTCAATCTTCTTACTTGATGCTTCAAGATCTGTTTGTAGAGAGATGATTGCAGCTTCAAGTCCTTCATTCCTCTTGCTTGATTTTTCGAGATCTGCATTTAGATCGTTGATTTCTGCTTCTAATTCTTTAATTCGATTGGATGCATAAGTATGAAACCTTTGATACTTGTCCACCTGTCCATTCAGCATTTCTATTTGATCTTTCATTTGAGAGATCATCTCATTGTAGATAGAATCTTTCTTATCAGCTTCCTTTTGCTGTTCTTCAACTTTTATCTTGATAGCTTCTTCTAGATCCACAACTTTACTTTCACTATCTTCACCAATCATTGTACCAATGAGACAATCATGACCCCAATCACTATCTGATTCATCTTTTTCAATTTCTGCTAACCATGTTTTCTGAGAGATCTCCTTGTTTCGAGTAGGCTTCTTCTTTTGCTTCTTTTCCATGAGCACTTTCAGATCATGGTCAGAATCTTCTTCATCTTCACTGGACACTTCATCATCATCTTTTTTTGCATAATAACTCTTTCTCTTTTCAAATTGTTTCCCTTTACCATGTTTTTCTCTATAAGGACATTTAGCAGCATAGTGACCAACTTTTCCACACTCAAAAAATTTGAAGGGAAGCTTACCTTTGAATTTTCCAGTACCTAGTTGGAGCTTTCTTACGAAATTCGCTTCTTCTTCATCGGATATATAGCTGGATTCTTTGAAAACTTCCTTTTCTTTTCCTCTTGTAGATACCTTAAAAGCAGCTTCTCTGATTTGAGAAGGACCTCCTTGTCTCATTTCAAAAGCAGTCAGGATACCATGTAATTGAACAATAGTAAGAGTTTGCAGATCTTGCCTTTCTTCAATAGCCGAAACTTTAGAGTCAAATTTCAAAGTCAAGGATATTAAGACCTTTTCCACCAGAGTAGTATCAGTTATGGTTTCACCCAAATTTCTCATTCGATTTACAATATCATCCAGATGAAGAAAGAAACTGGCAACACTTTCATCACTATGCATCTTCAAAGTTTCATATTCAATTCTAAGAGTTTGGAGTTTTGCACATTTTACCTTTGTATCTCCTTCATAGCTCAGAATGATTTTATCCCATATTTCTTTTGCTGAATGTAGCTGCATCACTTTAGCAAATTCTGATTCAGACATGCTTCCTAACAAGACATTCACTGCTTTGGCATTGATTTCATACTTCTTCCTTTCTGCTGCATCAGTAGGAATACTTGCTGGGTATTGATAACCTTCTTCCACGATTTCCCATACATCTGCACCAAGACTTTGTAGATATGCTTTTGTTCGTACCTTCCAGAATATCAGATTGCTTCCATTGAATAGAGGTGGCTTTATAGACATCACTCCTTCTTGACTTCCCATTGCGACGGATCTCCTTCAAGCGATCAAGCTTCTGCACAAGGACCTAGCTCTGATACCAATTGTTGGGAAAAATACTGAGAGGGGGGGGGTGAATCAGTATTTACTGCATACTCAAAAATTTTCACTTTTTCATTCCTTAAAACCCATACGCTACTTTCCTTTAGTAAACTCGCGTATATACGCGGATACCTTTCATGCAACTCGCGTATACACAGAGATCTAATTATGTCATTAGTTCTTTGCTTATATCATTCCATTATTCATTCATCAGATGTTCAATAAATAGTAAACATGTGCAGTAAGAACAGAATAAACCATCACACAAAGCATCACACATGAACACCAGGATTTTTAGGTGGAAACCCAAGTCGGGAGAAAACCACCGCTGCAGTTGCTCAGCCTCCAATATTTTATTATAGAGAAAACATCTTACAACATATGTGCTGGCGCAGACTTGACCAGCACGCAGGCACCCACCTGCGCTCGTTTACCAGCCTCTCCTGGAAGGGAGCTCCAACCCCCTGACTCGTTTACCAGCCTCTCCGGGAAGGGAGCTACGACCCCCCGATCTCGTTTACCAGCCTCACCTGGAAGGGAGCTACAACCCCCTGACTGAAGGCTACAACCCTCAGCACCACCTTGGACCACGTTTCATCAATTTTCACACCGGATCCAACAACTTCAATAGAACACCACTTGCAGGCCACATTTCATCATATTTTCAAACTGGACCCTTTCCATACTTTTAAGCACAAATAACCATGAAACAGACATATAACTCACCGACGTGCATACGCAAACCACAGAACAGCATAGATATTTCTACTACGCCTTCAGCAAACCCTAGTTTTCATACGCGCTTTCCTTTCACTGATGTCGTGTATATACGCGCTTCCGTCCACACAAACTAAATAAGATACCTTCAGATAATTTCATCATGCATACGCGGCTTTTCAAAGAAGCCGCGTATATACGGGCTCTCTGCTTCGCTAACTAGCGTATGGTTCTTCGATATTTTAGGCCGCAATTCCTCAACATATATCACACGTATTTTACCCTTTTACTTCAGACAGATGTTCACCTCATCTCAGATCTAAGCCTTCCATAAACAGATCTAGCAGACACAAATACATTCCAGATCTAGATTCTCTTCTTCATCATTTCTTTATTGGGGCATCATAGATTCAGATCTATCATTCAAATATAACCCTTTCCATTCAGATATATACTTCAGAGAGAAGTATTCATTCAAGCTCAGACATCTTGCACCCACGCTTATGATTTGCACAATGAATTTCTTCTCCTTATATAGGTTTACCCTTTTTCAATACCATGAGCCAAACCAATACCATGAGCCCAAAACTACATTACTTCCGATGGTATTTCTGGACGAGGTCTTTTAGACGAATCATTACCCAATACAATGGGTCAATACAATGGTGGTTACCCCTGGTTTTGCACTTTTTGAGCGCTTTTGCCCATACGCGACTTGGCACGTTCTTTTCCACGTGCATACACGACTTCCCCTAGACAGATCCACGTATTCATTGAAACATACTCTTTTCATCATATATTTAGCACATGCTGAATTCCTTTCTTCATTGCCTTCTGTACTTACTGTAGATACATCGCATTTACTTCATCAAGAACATATTCTATCAAGCACAACTTCATCAAGTAAGTTTCATCTTCTTCATCAAGTGGGTTGCCTTTCAAGGACAACATTCATCATCATATTGCTAACACACATCATTTACCAAGTCCATCAGGTCAAGACAAACTTCATCAGGTGGATTGCCATCAAGGACAACACAAGTCATCAGTCGCATCAGTCGCATGTCTTCATCTTCATTCAGTGGGTTGCCATCAAGGACAACACTCTGCATCATATTTCCAACAAATTGCATAGTAAATCTTCAAATGAGCAGCCTATAGGAAATCATGTAATCTCATTAGAAACAATAGAAAATGGGTTGCAACAGTCTTTTCAAGTTTTTCACGATCCAATAGTTGATGTGTTGGATGATGTTTGCAGTCAAAGTCCTTCTACATTGACTATATGTAAGCTTGAAACATGTGTTGATATAAACTTGATCCGGCAGTCGGTCTCTTTGTCATTTTTAGCAGGAGTCTCGTCACAAAGCTCAAAACAAAGTTTGCATTCATGGTATGAGGAGAAGAAAAGTAATCCATTGGATGAGCTAAGTCCTAGTGTGCATGAATTTTGAGATCCTTATGCAGTGTTTTTGGAGGCGGATAGAGAATCCATAGTATTCAATGGATCTGTTCACAAGTTTTCATGGGAGTTGCCTTTCAGTAGTTCTCTGTTGTTGTTCATAAGTGAGCACTTGCGGAGAATTCAAACAACAACCAGAATACTTACATGGTTTCATTGGTTGTTTCATTTCACTTGATCAGGTGATGAATGGAACAACTAGAGTAGGTTGTATTGAATAAGCTTCATATTGAGCATATTTTCCAGTTTGTCGGTTGTGTTTAAGTATCGAGTCAGTTTTTAGTTGAGTGAGTGTCAATTTGTGTCGTCAAGTCATCAGTTTTCAGTCATGCATTTCAGCTGGAGTTTTTGACTCCATTGCCCAATGGATGAAGGCACTGTCTGCTTTCCAAAGATCTATAGTTCTTGGCACCTCCAAGGAGCTACCATCTCCATTGGAGCCAATGTTAGTGTCAATATTTGCAGCTTTCCTCCAGTGATAAAACATGCTCTTACAAAGTGATTTTAAGGTTTCAAGGTCAAATTTTGTCATTTCAGTGAGTCTTCAAGTAAAATTTGGTCACTAGGTATTAGGTCTAGGGTTTGCTTTTACTCTTGTCAAAGTTGTCCAAATATCGGTCCATGTCACTATTCATCCAATGTAATATCAATAAGAGGGCTTTCATCATCATTTCAAGTTCCACTGGGTCATTTTACACCTTGTTCATGCTTCAGTTGTGCCTAGGTAAGGTTCATTTCCCTCTCCTAGGGTTTTGGAGGTAATTTCTCTTGGTGGTCAAATCGTCAGTAAAACTTGTATCCTGATGTTCATACACCTTCCCTTATCCTTAATGTACCTTATTAAACACTTCCCATCACTGATATCCCCCAAATTCCTCATTTTCGCACAAACCCTAGTTTCTTGCTACAACTTGGCAATTTTCTAGGTTAGGCCTGTGTTTTGCCCTTTTGGAACCCTTCCCCTCACTCAATATTTGAAATTACACTTTCCCCTGCTTCCTAACATCCCTCCCTACTTCCAAATATTTTCTCAAGAATTTAGAAGCCCCTTATGCCCTTCATTTCGCTTCATTTCGACAAATCCCTTGTTCCACACATCGGGATAAGTTTTACTCCAATGATGTTTCTGAGCAATAAAAGATTAATTTTGGAAAACTGAAATACTTTTTTGTTAAAAATAGGCCAAGGAAGAAAAACCTCCTTCAATTTTTACACAGGTGTCATGGTTTTAGAGAAATGTCAAAAATACAGTTGCCTCAGGAGAATTGATGCACCTCTGAAGTGATCTTGGGAAAATCAGGATTTCTCCTAGATTGGTTGGCCAAATGACTTTCTTGATGAGTCAAATGATAAATAGACACAAAGATATTTCCAATTAGCTATCATGAGCTCAATTTGGAGTTGAGGAAGACCTTCAAAAGTTGACTTCAACAGCACTCTGCCTTGAGGCAACCTCATTTTGCTCATTTTGACCAGTCTTGGGAGATTTGATTTTTGACAAGGCAAATGAACTCAAAATTGAAAAATTCCAGTTGGGTTGGAAAGTAGACTCAATAATATTTCCAAAGAGCTATCTCGCACCCAATTTGGACACTATGAATGTCTCCAAAAGCCTCCTGCAAAAAGGCTCTACGCATTGAGATGGCGCTACGCATTGGGCAGTGGTTTGCAGTGTAATTTTGTAACTGCCGCTACGCATTGGGCAGTGGTTTGCAGTGTAATTTTGTAACTGCCGCTACGCATTGAGATGGCGCTACGCATTGGGCTAAAAAGCTTGAAATCCATTCAAATATTACACCAAAGCTCTCAAATTTATAAATTATTCATTTCCCAAATAAGTTAACATCCCTCCATGACCAATGAATGAATTTCTCTTGGTGCTTATGGTGATTTAATGAGAAAAAATCAAAACCCTACCTCTTTACATTTCTTGCCAAAAGCAGTTGCATAGGGTTTATGAGTTGTATTTATTACTTCCAATTCCACTCCTAACTATATCTCACTCCCTCACTCCTTTGTTCCTTCAATTTTCCCTTTCTTTACATTTCATCCACTCATTCCTTAATTCCCATATCCCTAATCAACTAACCCTAAATCCCTAATCCCACTATCCCAAACCCTAGTCAAATATCCCCAAAAAAATAATTGTCATCCAAAACCCTAGATGTCATCCCCTAAACCTTTTCATTCCCTAAAATCCTACAGCTAGCATCAAACCCTCCCCTCATCAGTCCCACTCATCCATGGCGCTCAAAAACATGAAGGCAAAACCGGAAAACTGCCCAAAGAAGCCAAACCGAGATGACATCCATTGAGCGAGAGATTGAGGCTGATCGCGAAAATTGGCTTGAAAGGGTCAATATTCATTTGGAAAAGATGTTGGAGAAAGCCAACAAGGAAAATAACATGTTAAGGCACATGGAAAATCATTATTGGGCAAGAAATCATGTTTGCAAGGCACGAATTAAGATCTTGAAGGCAAAGTTAAAGAGGGCATTAAAGCGTCACAAATGGCATGATAGACTCCAAATTTTGGCCGAAGCTTCTTTGGCTCAGCATAGCACTTGATGGTGGACATTCAGCCCAAATTTCAAGAAATTTGGGAAATTTTTTGTCAATTTTGATTTTTTTGGCCTTAACACAGATTTTCCTGCCCGACGCGTAGCGCCACTTGGCGCGCGCTTATAATTGGCAGCTCCTCTTGAAGAAAAATTTTTATTGCTGGATTTTTCGTCAAAAGTTATGCATGCCTACCCATTACCTAAATATTTTGACAAGTTTTGGGTTGCCTGAAGGGTCAAAAACACCCTAAAAATGACCTTTCTGCCCTCTTTTGGACACACAAGAAGAAGTGTTGGGAAAACTAATTTTTGGAGGGGAAAATGGCAACCAAATTAAGAAATTCCACTTGGGTTGGAAAGTAGATAGGAATATATTTCCAACGAGCTATCTTGCACTCAATTTGGACTCCGGGAAGGCCCTTAAAATCATCTCCAAAGTGGCGCGACGCATAGAGATTTCAGGCGCGACACATTGGGAATTTTGGCCTAGTTTTCACTCAGTAACTCAGTTTTTTGCCTAGTTTTGGCTAGTTTGACTTTTTTATCTCCAAATGTAAAGCTCTTGATGTAACTTGATGTAATTTCATGGTTTTTGATGTAATTTTGGCACATTTTTACTCATGTAAGTAGATTCATTCACCAAAAAGTGAATTGTAACTGAATGAATCAGTTTCCTATCTTATAGAGGCAAGTTGTTCCACTACCTATTTTCCAGTTCTTAGTTTAGATATTGTTGAAACAGCTCCTAAAATAGTGAGCTCGACCCATAGAGGCTGGGGATGAGTTAGTGTGGTCTATATCTTGTAATTTTTCAGTCATTAGCATAGGTTGGACACTTGGGATTGCTTTGAGCTCCATTGTACATTTCATCTCTGCATTTTGGCAAAGGAATAGACCAGGGTTTGCAGCACTCTTTGGGATCCATGTGGCTCTATATTTTGATGGTGTTTTTTTCTCTATGATTGTAAGTTTACTGATGTTTCATGTGTATCATTTCCCTTCTCCTTTCTTCTTATGTTAAACAAACAAGTATTAAAGGTGGAATTCATTAGATTTGCAGTGCTCTACCTTGAGTTTTGTTTAATTTTATATGTTTTCAACTGTCTGAAGAGGATTCTTGAAACCTCTTGCCCTCTTCAAATCCTCCCCGGTCTAAGCTATCCATTTCATTCAATTCGAAGTGTCAAAACGATTACCTTTCTTTCCCCATTTAGCCCTCTACAAAACTGATCATTTCCCGGACCCAAAATCCGCCTTTCCCTTTGATTCCAACAAAAACCCCCAAAATCAAATCAAAATCTTATACATATATACCTAGCCTAAAATTAGCCTTTATTTCAAGTCATCTCAAGCCTCATTGATTATTTTTGCTGAGATTGACCCAGAGAGAGCCCTCTCCTGATCTGGTAGGGCTAGCTGCCAGATTAAGTGTGGTTTGATGTCACCCTAGACTTTGCCTTCCTTCAAATTGGGGTAGATTTAGGCTATAACAGAACACTTGAATTGAAATTCGACTAAAAGACTTCATTATCATGTGAAATGATAAGGAAAATCGATGTTTTTTCATAAAGAATGAAATATGAAAGGAAGTGAACATTGTATAACTTGAAACGTCCATTGTCAAAATTTTTGGGTTGCGTCTTGAAGTGAAAAAAAGTGTTAGACTCAAATGAAAGTTTGGATAGTTTTGAGTCAAGATTGAGAATTTTCATCCAAGCTGAAATTTGGTATAAGTCTGAAGTCAAAGAGTCGTAAGATAAGTACAAAGTCTGAATGTAATTGGGTGCATGATCGGCGGAGCCCGACACCCAAATAATTGGTCATTGTAATACATGCGTTGCTAAAGTGTTGTTTGCAGCAAATTGTAGCAAGAAGGTTGTCAGAGATTGGTTCCAGGACAAAGAGAAGCCAAGCGCAGGAAGAGAACTTGCATTTTGATGAATGGGCAAGTATGAAGGATTGCTGAGGAGTGGATTAAATGAAGTCCACATGTGAAAATATGCAGTTCACAAAGAAGGGAGAGATGAATGTTGATAATCATTTCCGAAGATTTAATGAAGATCACAACAGAGGGGAGAAGAAAGAAAATGCCAAGGTGAGTGGCATATGTAAATAGTTGACGGATGAAGAGTATGAGCGGGAGAAGGCCGAGATAACAATTCATCTTGAATTGTTAATGGAGTTGTTGCAGGAAAATGTGAAATACCAGACACATGGTTGGACCATGAGAAAGAAGGTGAAGTGGTAGAAGCTACATGCAAAGAGGGAAAAGCAGGTAAACATACAGTTGATGGAGGAGCTGAGGAAGCTTGAGTAAATGTTGAGTTGTGAAGAACTCAGAGAGGCTGAGTTAAAAATGGATGTTTCCATTTGTGGCTCGGAACATGGCGAAATTCTGGGTGAAGAGATCAGTGAAGAAGATCTCATGAACTATTGGGATAGTTCAGAAGCATCTGAAGATGTGTTGGCAAGATAAACAAATGAGGCCATGAAGCCTTACATTTTTTCTCACAGTTTATGTATGTTTGCAGGATGTGCAAAATACGGTGAGCAGTCTGATGGAACTGTCACAAAGGATAATGAAACGCTTGAGGTAAAGTCTGGTAGAGAATTCCTTTCAGAGAAGGAAAGTGTTGATTGGTTACAACAGGAAAAAATCATAAATGACTTCTTATTTGGGGTAAGACAACAAGTAGAAGCTGTTATGGAACCGGAAGAAAGTGGAGATGCTGAAGAAAAATTCCAAGGAGGTAAACAAGTTTATTTGTTTAATGAGATTGCTGACAAAAGTTTACAATGTGATGATGTTGAAACCAGGACAATTTAGGAAGATTTCCAAAGGAAAAGTGGAAGCAGTGATGAGACAGAAGGGGAATCTACAGAAGAACTGAATCAAATGAAGGATTCAGAGTAGCAAAGAGAGATTTCTACTGAAGCATCCAATGAGACCACAAGGTCTTATGTTTTTAAGACTAATGATTTGTGTGTGATGGCAGGTACATCATAGGGTGTTGAAAAAACTTTGAAGTTTGTTAAAGAAGAAGAGTTGAATTTGAAATCTATTTAGAATGATGCTGAGATAGCAAGATCTCAGGAAGAAATGAAGACATAGGGGTATTATGGAAATATTCAGCAGAATATTGAAGCGGGGGAAGAAGGACCATCTCATGATTGGTCAACAACAAATGAAGGTATGGAAAGTTGTGTAAAATTTCCAAGTTCTACTCCAGCTGAGATTGTTAAGTTATACATAAATTTAGATCTTCAGAGAAGAGAGTTGGAAAAGCAGAGGACCTATTTTCAGGGAAAGTTGCTGAAAGACAAAGAACAAGGAAACATTTTTCAAACAGATGATGTGGAGGAGGGACTAGCTGATAGTCTCATGGAGGATTTAAGTTAGCATACTGATGTGCTGATGGAAGAAGAAATTTTCGAGCAACATACTAAAATGTTGCCAGCAGAGAAAGAGGCAGTGAAGCCTTATGTTTTTTATTCTAACAATTGTTTTGTGAGTACAGGTTTTATTGCCGACGCTGGAGGAAATCTATTGGATCGAGAAATTGAACTAGTAAGGAGGATAATGATGAAGATATCCCGGAAGAGGCCAGTAGCAGTAAAACAAAGAAGAAGCAACAAGAGAAAGACATTAGAATATTGTGAAAGCATAGCCAGTGGGGCGATGCAGCATAAAGTGTGGAGACCTGGAGAGGAACAACAGACAGAAGCAGCGAAAAATGGAAAGTTGCAGCACAAAATATGGGATCCAGGAAAACAAAGATCCGAACACATGATCAGGCGATCATGATTAATTTCAACCTTGGGAGTCTGATGCAGGAGCATCAAGGCCAATTTTAATTATTTAATTATGTAATAAAGGGGGGTGTGACATTTTAATTGTTTTATTAATTAATTTGTTATTTTTAAATAAATTAGGAGAGAAATTGTAAAAGTGAGGATTTTGTATATATTCTTTTAATAATTAAAAGGATATGAGAGAAAATAGAATTAGGTAGCAAATTTAGGGAGTAGGAATTCTATGTATGGGACTTTGTTGAGTCCACACCTAAAATGAATTTAAATTAGATTTAGTTGAGGATTAGGTGGAAAGATTTTTGGAATGAATTAAATTCATTATTTATGTATAAATGTGAGTGTTATTGTGAGGAAGAGACATAGTTGAAGAGTTGAGTGAGTGAGGAGTACAGGAAGAGTGAGGAGAGGTTTGAAGGGCCAAGAGCCAAGAGGCCGTCCAATGTAATATTTGGCTAGAGAATTTTGATATTGTTGTCTGTAGTTGATTTGTATGGCTCTTTTTGCCTTCACGTGAATTTAAACTGAATGTTTTTATGGTTTTATTTTATGGAAGAAGTGAGCATTGTTCTATTTGATTGAAGCAGTAAGTTTCTTATATGCTAGGATTTGCTTTCTAGCAGAACCCCGACATCAAAATGAAGCAGCAGTGGAGTTTCTACAATCAGTCTCCAAGTGGGAGATTGTTGGGTGTGGAGCCTAATTATATTCTTTATTTAGATGTATCGCCACATTGGAGCCCTATTCTTAATGGGGTGGTAACACCTCCAATCATTTGATCACTGTCAGGGGGGTCCAGGGGGGGCAACGGTGACATTTTGGAGCTTGAAGCTAAAAACATATGTAAACTTTACTTGTAAAATATTGTAATTTTGTAGTCAATCTGGGTCGTTCATCAGGCAGATGATCTGATAGTAGAAGTTATGTTTAATTTAAGGTTTTTTTTCCCTAGAAGGAAACCCCCCTGTTTTATGAGGATATTGTATTGCGTCTGTGGATTGTGTGTATACTCTGAGAGAGAAATAGAAAGGGGGACTGTGTGAGTAAGAAGAGTAGATTACAACAGATTCGTTGTAGGTTGTGTCTCCCATTTTGCTGGATAATATAAAGGAAGGACTGGTTGTTTCCGTGGATGTAGCCCAAGTTGGGTGAACCACATATATCTGTGTCTCTCTTGTTTATATGTTTTATGTGTTTTTGTTTCCGCATATTTTATGTGTTCCATTGCTCTGTAATATATAATTTTCTAACAGAAAATGGCCTTACCATAACTACTACCAACACCATCAAGGGTAGGGATTAGCTCTACATTTTCTCAGGATTTGGATCATACTAAGGACATTGAATCTCAAAATCAATATATTTCAGATTTATTTTCATTTGAGATAAGCAATCTAAAATTTATCATCATCCTTGGTATGCTAACATCATTTTTTATCCGAGTCACTAGATAGTCCAAAAAAATTAGGCAAAATCCATAGAATAAAATTTTTATTAGACACTTCGAAATATGTATTTGTACATGATATATTATTCTAAAAATCTACTAAATGAGTATCCATGAGATGCATAGATGAAAGATATGAAATCATTTTTTTAGAACTTTTCACAACTCTTCAGAGCTATCTAATCATATCGATGGTCACTTTGCAACAAGATCCACTGCTTACAAAATTCCGAGAGTTGGTTACTACTGGATGCAGATCTCTAGAGATACTTTCAAGTTTGTCAGATCATGTAATGAATTTCAATGAGCGACATGGAAACTATAATATTCTATAATTCCTTTGGAGCCTATAATTTCCACTTTTCGCTTTCTTAAATGTGGGCTTGATTTCATAGGCCCAATTAGCCCATATTCCTCAACTAGTCATTTTTTTATTTTAACTGCAATAAACTATTTTACTAAATGGTGAGAGGAAATTCCTCTCAAAAGGGCCACCGAAGATCTAATAATCGATTTCTTTAAAGTAATTATGATGCTTAGATTAAACACACCTATTCACATCGTGTCTGATAAAAAACCTACTTTCATTTCCACAAAATTTTCTTTTTTTGCAAAAAATTCACTATCAAGCATACCTTTTCATCTTCTTCCTATCCCCAATGAAATGGGCTGGCCAAATCAATAAATAAAAACATACTTAAATATCCTTAAAAATACCATTTCTTATAATCCTAGATAATGACATATTTTTCTTTCTTGAGCCTTGTTGGGAGATCGTACTACCACTAAGGTAAGTACTAGTGTTACACTCTTCCATATTGTTTATAGGCAAAAATCCATCATTCCAATTGAACTACAACTAGGCTCTTTTCACCTTGCCTTTCAAACTGAAGAATTAAGGAATATGATTTAATCAATCTTTATCACACACTCCTAGCTCTTGATAAATAGAGAAACTCATCCCTGAATAAAATCCAAAGAAGGAAAAAAAATGTTAAAAAATGTCATGATAAAAGGGCTAAAGATACCACCTTTGAAGTAGGAAAAAAAATCCTTTTATGGGACACAACGCATGTTGAAAAGGAAAGAGTGTCTACATTTCAGAAGCTTTGGATTGGTCCATATGAAATTGTTGCTAAGATCAGAATTAATTCATATCTGCTAAAAGATGATGATAGGTTGCTATCCTATCCTACCAATGGTTCTTACATTAAACACTTCACTGATCCTACCACAAGATTTTTTCACTTATGAATTTACCTTTGGTCTATATTTATTTATTTTTTGTTCTTTTTTTTCATTACTTTCCTTTTATGTCTTTTATTTTAGTTTTTTGCATTTTTATTCCTTGTTGAGTGTTAAAAGAATGTCAAATATGTATATTTAAGTAATACTAGTTCAAACAACAACAAAATCTTTTACTTTGCTGCAACTTGCTCAAAAGGTAAAGACAATGGCATTACAACTAGAGTTTAATATCGTATCACATTGAAATAACAATTATATACAATGATTTATTTTTACTCTAGCAAGATACATATATATGATAGTAGCCCAAACTGCTAATATCCACATACTCAATTTTGATGCATATAAAAATGCATGTCAACTTAAAACCCCAAATAATCTCATATTGGGAAAACTCAATAATGCAGAAGCTTATTATTAAATCTCTTATTTAACTTTATAATAAAACTCAATTCACAATCTTCATATGCGAAGTTGTTTCTTATTCATGCTCTATGGTTATAAACCATAGGCCTTACCCATTTCATGCAATCGAATAAATATTCAATTTTCCAATTAAACCCCAAAATTAATCTTCGGTCAACACTTACCAACTCACATATAACAATGCTTATATACGCACCCATTCAAATATTTCATTTGAGTAATCTCGGCAACCAAAGCTCTACTTACATTCGACCCCATAGTTTTATAACTTACCTGGCATTAACTTTCCTGCAACTTCACGATGCGACTGTCAATGGATATCGCGTTCAAATGGGCTTCGGAGTTTAATGACCAAACCACATGCGAAATGGGTTGTATTATAAAACAATCAATTCCACGTGTCATTCTCAGACCACAATCGCATGATTTTATTTGAAACCATTTACCACTTCACAACTAATGCGAAACCCATTTATTGTTTTACAAAACCGCTCCACGCTCCATTACTTGGGTTATTCTGTCTTTACTCCATTGTTCTGTTTCACGATAAAGACCAGTATTTAAACTCTTTCTAAGGTTCAACCACAATTTAATTCTCTGCAATCATTCAATTGCCTTGGTTCACACAGATTTCCTTTACCATAACGCAACTCAGAACTTGAAAATCTTGGTTTCAACAGTTCTATACCATCGTACTTCACCGTGCCTCTATCTCATGGTTCCAATTCCACTGTGTGTTCAATTTAGCATTTTGAACAGTCTTAAAACTTTTTATGCATTCATTATCTGCCTTCAATTTACTTCAAATGGATTTTAAAAGCCCTCTTCCCTTCGCTTCTTCTCTCGCTCTTGTTCAAAGTTCAAACAACCCAGTCTTCAAAACCTCATTGTCATCTATCAACGCACATAGCCATACCATACATCTTCTGTATATGATATCGACCAGTCCTTCAACCCTTCTCGGTTACTCACCAACACATGAATGAATCTTTATTGTCTATGATTCAAAATACATCGATTCTCTTAGCACTGTTTATACACAATAGAGTGTGTATTGTCTCTTTGAAATGATTATACAATGTAATCTCCAATGTGAGATACATCTGGCAAATTTTGACCTCAATTTAGAAATATATGGAAATTTCTTTTAATAGCATCGATCTACTCTGAGATCGATGCTAATTTTCTCAATCAATATAAATCACACAGAATGCAATCCTCAAACCCAATTCCATCTACACACCATATAACTCAAAGATGAAACATAAACTCAGAAATGAGTTCACTGCATTAACACACAGTAATTACATAGGAATTCTTCCTCTCTAGCCTGATATTCAATCAATGGCCTTTTTCCTCTAATTTCCCGAAGGCTTACAATCAAAACCCTACTTCTATTCTACCTTGAAGTCTCTTTCCTATCTACCAAATTTGTCTTTTTTATGCCTTTGAGGCTTACATTTATACAAAAAGGTCCTGAATCTATTTTTGTTTTTAGTTCCTGTATTGTCTCAACAAAATCCTAAAATCACTATTTAATCCCTAAGGATCCTCTTTCCTCCACAATTAATGAAACAAACTCTAATTTAGGATTTACAAAATCTCTCAATCCCTATACACTCTAAACTAGCTTAATTCACTCATGTTCTCAAACATTTGATAACATTTACAATTCTTCTCAATATTTAATTAAAAATCATTAAAATTCACTCAAACTATTTATAAAAATCCAACTCCTTTTGAAAACTCAAAAACCCCTAATTTTGTTAAATTACAAGGAATTTTCTTTTAGCATAATGCCCCTGCATCAGACTCCCAAGGTCAAAATTAATCATGATCTCCTGATCATGTGCTTTGAATCTTTGCCTCCTGGATCCCATACTCTATTTTGCAGCTGTCCATAAGCTGCATTATTTTTCTGTTGTACTTCTCCAGGCTTCCATATCTTGTTCTGCATCTTGCCACTAGCTATGCTCTCATATTCTGTTCTTGTCTTTCCTTTGCTGAAATTTATTTTCTTTCTTGTTGCTGTCTTCTTCTTCTGAGACACCTTCATCATCAATCTCCTGATGTTTTCAATCTCTATGTCCAGCTTATTTTCTGTCTGGAAATTTATTTTCCTTTTGTTGCTGCTTTCAATTTCAGTTTCTGCAGCTGTTTTTGCTTTTGTTACTTCAGCTACTGTAGCTACTGTGGATGTTGCTGCCTTTATTGCTATTGTAGCCATCATAAATGTTGTTGTTGCCAATGTTGCCTTTGTTCCTGCCAAGATTGTTGCTGCCTCCCAAACTTCCTGAATATCTCTTAAGATATCTCCCTCTGCAACATTCTTCTTCTGCTTATCATTTGAAAATTCACTTTCAAAAAATGAATTATCATTTGATTCTTTAACTGCAGTAACATACTCATTCATTCTTCTTTTTATACTAGAAAGAAAAATCAATTTTGACAAACTAGTATTTGCTCTTGCTTCTTTCACAACTTTAGGCAATTTCACTTCAGTGTCTACAATTCCTTTCTCTTGTTCAAATGTTTCTAGCAAACATTTCAGCCATTCCCTATGTAATTGTTTCATATCAAACACATCATCAATATGTTGCAATTCAGTTTCAGCATGACCCTCTTCTTCTTTGAAAATCTTCAGGAATTGTCCATCACCTCCTTGATTGATTCTGGCAATCAAATCAACTTCTTCAAACACTGTGTCTTCATCCTTTATCAGAATAGAATTCTGATTTTCCATCACTGTGTTAGTTCTAAAAATCTATCCCACAATATTCTCTTGACTAATCAGACAAGCTAGCTCCTCCTTATCATCAACAGTAACAATTTCCTTCATGAATGTTTCACCTTCCTTGGAATTTATGAATTCCTTCTCCTGCAACAACTCATCTTCATTCAAGACAACTCCAAAAATTGGATTGTCTTCTCCAATACCTGTAAACATAGTCAAATTGTCAATTTCAAAATTACAAGACCCAATGGCCTTATTTGATGATCCAATCACCAAATCTTCTTTTTGCAGTTCCAAGTCTCTTTCAAGACTCAGAAAATCTCCGCCATCTTTCTTCTCAACTTTCATTGTGCCAATCACAATGTTAGAATGATGATCCTCTACTATGTTTTCAGCTAACATAGTTTCCCTTTCATTTTTCAATTGTTGTCCTTATTTTCCTGCATAATTAACACATGAATTATCAGTATTAAAAATAAAAGTTTCCAATGTCGCTTCCTCCTCTGACAACATATCAATATGCTGTTATGAGTTTTCTTCCAAATCCTTTGTCAGCACATCAGTATGCTGATGTAAATTCTTTATCAGACTGTCAGCTAGTCTCTTCTTCTCATCATCTGTTTCATGAATATCTCTCTGCTCTGGTTCACAACAATGAACTTCTTTCTCTACAATTTCACTTTGACTATCATTCATGAAAATTTTCCTGTCTTGCTTCTTCAGCAATTTATCCTGTGTATAGATCCTCTGCTTTTCCAATTCTCTTCTCTAAAGATCTAATTGTCTATATAATTCAACAATTTCAATTGGAGTAGAACTTGGAAACTTCACACAACTTTCCATACCTTCATTTTCTATTGACAAATCATCAGATGGTATTTCTTTCTCTGCTTCAATATTCTGCTGAATATTCTCATGAGACCCCTCTGTCTTCATGTCTTCCTGAGATCTTGTTATCTCAGCATTGATCCGAACATATTTTAGATTCAACTCCTCCTCAAAAAAATCTAAATTTTGTTCATCATCATATGATGTACCTGCAATCATACACAACTTGTTAGTTTTAAAAACACAAGACTTTTCAGTCTCATTTGCTTCTTCAAGCATTTCTCCTTGAACAGATTTGCATGTGGAATCCTCAAATTCCATCTTTGACTCAAAAAATCTGAGTTCTTCCTTCCATAAGGAAATCTCCTTTTACCTCCACTTCATTTGTAATGGTTTCCAAATTACTCTCTTCCCCTTCAGTGGAAAGATCCATCCTCCTCTCTGGTTTTCCTCTTCTTGCAGCCATTCCTTTAGTACCTCTAGTTGTACTTTCATCACTGCAATTTCCCTTTCTCTATCCTTCATCTGATCTCTGTGGCATTATTTAGAACCTCTTCTCTGATCCTCCATGATCATCCTCATTATGAGCTTCTCACTCACCATGAGTTGCACTAAGCCTCTGCAACAACAAGCTCTCCCTGCTGCCACTTACCTCACCAATCCCCTCACTGGATTTGGTCTTTTGGCAAGCACTGGTTTCTGGAACCACTTGAGCACTCTCTTATGCTCTCTCTAGGCTTATATCCTCAACTTACCTTCTCTTGAGAACAATTTAGTTGTTCTCCTTATCCAAGCTTTAGCTAGAATATCAGGTTCACTTTCATCATCATCAAAAAATTTGTCTTCATCATATCTGCAACCATAATTCTGCAATCACAATTTCCAAATTAGATTAAAATTATCTTACCTTCAAGATCTTTGCATGATCTTGTTCTCTTAATTCATCTGTACTTTGAATGTACTGCCTTCATTCATTCATGAAAATGTCTATTCACTTCATTTGTGTATCTGCTGCATATTAGATTTAGAATCTGATCTCTTTCTCCTCTCATCACACATGCATTCAGATTTAATTAAAAAAAAAATATTTAATTCTTGACAGAGCCTTTCCTTCTCTAATACCACTTGATAGCAGCCCAAACTGCTAATACCCACATACTCAATTTTGATGCATATAAAAATGCATGTCAACTTAAAACCCTAAATAATCTCATATTGGGCAAACTCAATAATGCGGAAGCTTATTATTAAATCTCTTATTTAACTTTATCATAAAACTCAATTCACAATCTTCATATGCAAAGTTGTTTCTTCTTCATGCTCTATGGTTATAAACCATAGGCCTTACCTATTTCATGCAATCGAATAAATATTCAATTTTCCAATTAAACCCCAAAATCAATTTTCGGTCAACACTTACCAACTCACATATAACAATGCTTATATACGCACCCATTCAAATATTTCATTTGATTAATCTCGACAACCAAAGCTCTACTTAAATTCGACCCCATAGTTTTATAACTTACATGGCATTAACTTTCCCGCAACTTCACGATGTGACCGTCGTTGATCCTTCGATGGGTATCATCAAATGGAGATCGCGTTCATATGGGCTTCGGAGTTTAATGACCAAACCACATGCGAAATGGGTTGTATGATAAAACAACCAATGCCACGTGTCATTCTCAGACCACAATCACGTGATTTTCTTTGAAACCATTTACCACTTCACAACCAACGTGAAACCCATTTATTGTTTTACAAAACTGCTCCACGCTCCATTACTTGGGTTCTTTTGTCTTTAATCCATCGTTCTGTTTCACGATAAAGACCAGTCTTCAAACTATTTCTAAGGTTCAACCGCAATTTAATTCTCTGCAATCATTCAATTGCCTTGGTTCACGCAGATTTCCTCTACCATAACACAACTCAAAACTTGAAAATATTGGTTTCAACAGTTCTATACCATCGTACTTCACTGTGCCTTTATCTCACGGTTCCAATTCCACTGTGTGTTCGATTCAACATTTCGAAAAATCTTCAAAATTTCTACGCATTCATTATCTGCCTTCAATTTACTTCAAACAGATTTTAAAAACCCTCTACCCTTCGCTTCTGCTCTCGCTCTTGTTCAAAGTTCAAACAACCCAATCTTCAAAACCTCACTGTCATCTATTAACGCACATAGCCATACCATACATCTTCTGTATATGATATCGACCAGTCCTTCAACCCTTCTTGGTTACTCACCAACACATGAATGAATCTTTATTGTCTGTGATTCAAAATACATCGATTCTCTCAGCACTGTTTATACACAATAGAGTGTGTATTGTCTCTTTGAAATGATTATACAATGTAATCTACAATGTGAGATACATCCGACAAATTTTTACCTCAATTTAAAAATCTATGGCAATTTATTTTAATAACATCGATCTACTTTGAGATCGATGCTAATTTTCTCAATCAATATAAATCACATAGAATGCAATCCTCAAACCCAATTCCATCTACACACCATATAACTCAAAGATGAAACATAAACTCAGAAATGAGTTCACTGCATTAACACATAGTAATTACATAGGAATTCTTCCTCTCTAGCGTGATATTCAATCAGTGGCCTTTTTCCTCTAATTGCCCGAAGGCTTACAATCAAAACCCTACTTCTATTCTACCTTGAAGTCTCTTTCCTATCTACCAAATCTGTCTTTTTTATGCCTTTGAGGCTTACATTTATACAAAAAGGTCCTAAATCTATTTTTGTTTTCAGTTCCTGTATTGTCTCAACAAAATCCTAAAATCACTATTTAATCCCTAAGGATCCTCTTTCCTCCACAATTAATGAAACGAACTCTAATTTAGGATTTACAAAATCTCTCAATCCCTATACACTCTCAACTAGCTTAATTCACTCATGTTTTCAAACATTCGAAAACATTTACAATTCTTCTCAATATTTAATTAAAAATCATTAAAATTCACTCAAACTATTTATAAAAATCCAACTCCTTTTGAAAACTCAAAAACCCCTAATTTTGTTAAATTACAAGGAATTTTATTTTAGCCTAATGCCCCTGCATCAATATATCACTCCCA
>JAXQQM020066726.1:0-67389 GCA_034641835.2 Pinus albicaulis | reverse complement strand
CAACAAGAAAAATATTTATGAAATCTATGTAGCATTATCCAATTACTCTATTCAATGAATCAACAAAGCATTGAAACATATGAATGTAAACATAACATAACATATATAGGAAAACAATATACTCTTTGTATTAATATGAAAATGAGAGAGTTGTTGAGGTATAAAAGGTGTCTTTTTAATGCCTATTTATCCTACATTAATTATCAATCCGAGAACGACTTTTTCTTTCAAGAGTGTACTCTGTTTGAGGCTGCAATTTGAGCTAAGAGAAATGTTGTGAGAGATGTAGTAAAATATTCTAAATACAAGAGTAAACGGATGCTTGAAAAGAAATCTAATTACAATAACATAAATTCAAATACTCTGAAACTTAACTATTCACTCTGCAAAACATCAATGAAGGATATAGTAGCAATAACTCATTCCTTTAGAAATTGATGCAACTGAAATCAAACTAGAACAAGGCAATCAATCTGGGAATGAGGAAGCAATAACCAGTGTTCTCTACAGTTGACAGTCCTGCTCTCAAGCAATCAAAGGGAAATCGAAATTGAACTAACTGCTGTTGAAAGTAAACGAAGAAGAACTCTTTTAAAAGAAAGAATTAGAAATGAACAGCAATCTGTAATTGAATGGCTATGTGCATAAACAGCAAACTGTAATAATGTAAATAAACAATCTTTCTGCAATTTGAAACTAATGAATCATAAATGAACAGCACACTGGAATTGAACAGCAAATGCTAACTAATGAATATGAACCGCAACTCTGTACTTGAAGGAATCAATTAGCTAATTTTGTTGAACACCAAACCCTGTCAACAGCAAACATTATTAAGTAGCAATTGACATGAACAACAATCCAATGGAACAGCAAACAGAGTTACTACTGAACAGCAAAGCTTTATAAGTGATAACAAGATAAATAATACAGGAATTAAGATCCTTGTTGAAATGGAACAGCGATGCAATTCATTAGCACACACAGCAATACCAATAAGCAGTTCAACAGTGATTAATTAACTCTGCAATCGTAATAAAACCAAACACAATTATCACACAACAGTAATTAAAGGATAGAAATACAAACAGCTGTTCGATTCCACCAGGGCCAGGCCCTTAGCACCAGTGAAACACTGATGGGTTACTTCAGAGCTTGAGAAATAGAACGAAAACGCTTCTTTATATTAATTGAACATAAAAATTGTTTAAAGTAGCCGCTCTCTGATCACGAGAGTCAATAAAGTGCAGAATTACAAGAGGAATTTTTTCAGACAATAATTCGACTCCTTCAATCTCTAAAGGCATTGCCTTATATAACAATTTCGACGGAAAAGACAAGGAACGAGATAAGATTTGAACAGCGATCCCTCAGGATCAAAGGATCCTGAGGGATTTGGTTCCTTTCTTTCTTTAGTTATCACTCGATCTTGTTTGGCGAAAGTCGTGCTATCCCCTGCCTTCTCTTAGCAATGCGTTTAGATTTTCTTCTCTTTGGCAGGATTTGATCTATCACTGGAGGAACAGCAGTTACTCCTGCTTTAGCCTCACCTCTGGTATAGCTGTTCACCTCGCTTGATTCTTGTTTTTGACAATAAAAGGCAGTTTTTAGTTACTTTTTACAATAAACATAATTCTTTGCAATTCTACCATGATTCTGTAATAAATCACCTTTCTAGAGTAAAAAGAGTTATGTTTAAAGTAAAAGAATGAGAAAACACATGGTGAATTCATACCTTTTCCAACGCTCAACAAGAGATTACAACCAATAATAGTAGTTGATCTTGTAGAGATCTCCCCAAACTGACTTGACCTTCCTTGTCACAAAGCACACCTCCATGTCACCCTAATGCATGAAGATGATGACTCTCTTAGATTCAAGTAAACAACATGAGGGCATGATCAGTCTCCAAAATCCAACCTTGATGTGGTAGATGGCAGTAAATTTATAGGAGAGGGATAGTAGTTTAGGAATTCTTATCCATTTACCAATCGAGGCTTGAGATCCACTCTTTATGAGAGGATGATCTCAAGGGATAAGAGGTGAAATATCCAAGGTAGGATCAAATAGGATTCAAAGTTCTTATCCAAGGTAAATGGTTGAAACAACTCCTGGAATTTTCTGGAAGAGAAATCTTCAGGATTCTTTTTATTTTTCCTGAATTTCTAGAATCAACGCACCGCCAACAAGGGACAACCTCCTACTGATCAACGCTGGTGCAAAATGGAGCAACCTGCTGCTGAACGCAGGTCTCTAAAGAGCCAGGGTGAGTTGGGCCTTAAAAGCACTAATTTGAAGCATTCAGAGACAAAAACTCAGGGATTTGGAAGAGTCATGCTTAGGGTTTGTGTAGGGATGATGACAAGGTATTCACGGATGTTGATTGGTCCGGTTTGTAGGCCTATTGACCAGATGCGACAAAATGGCCTATAACAATATCATAAATGATCGTTAATCAAATGGTTTTTACGATAGACTCGACATTATAAAATTCATTTACATTATGTAGATTTGTACCATTGAGGTTAGGACAAATACCCTCGGCAGGGGCACCTCACTCATTCATGCTACCCCTCCCAAGTTGTGATTGAGTATATCATTGTCTTATGATTACTATGAAGATCACTCAAGGACTCTCATTAGTGCTACTTGCCTTATTGATTTATCTTGTGATATAAATCCACATTTGTATTTGCACATGGCTATGATCATTTTAATGACATGGATCCACCATGTACTCCTTTGTTGCCATGTTTTTTGCATTTGTGGATGGATCCATGGTGTATTATGTTGGGGGGCATGCTTTGTTTATATTTCAAGCATGGGTATTAATTATACTGTGCATGTCGTTGATCAAATGACTCTTTAAGTTGTTTTCCATTAGGTCATAGGTCAAAAAAATTACTTTTTCGATCCAAGCTCTTAGCAATAATTTTGGTCACTAAAGAAAGGCAAATCCATGTATGTTTCTTCTTCATTTCATGTATCATCATCATTATCAAGGTCATCGCCATCATTATTTTCAAGGTCACCATCTCCATCATCATCATTCAAGAGGTCTAGGGTTTTGTCATTTCATCTCATGTAGGTCAAGTCTAGGTTCGAACCTCGCCTTTGGAAAAATCATTAAATTCTTCACTAAAATAAGGCAAGGCCCTCCACTTCATCCATAAAACTTTAGTGAAGGAGTAGGCATGTTTATGAAGTTCAAATAAAGCCATCTCTCTTGTTACATATGGCTCAAGTTTCAAAAAAGCTTAAAAATATATCATCTTTGTCTCATTGTTTCATGAAATATAGTCTCATTGTCTCACCGTTTCTTTTAAAGGATAAAAAAATTCATCATCCACCGTCGTAGCTCCAAGGAGCTCATTTTGACCTACTTTCCTCGTCAAATTCAAAAGAGTGTCATTTCAAGCTTCAAAGACATCTTATTTGTTTTAAAAAGTCTTGTCCAATGTGAAAATTCAAAAGTCTTCAAAAGAAGTCTCACTGCCTCATGAAAAGGAGAAAATTTGTCTCAAGGTCTCATTTTAAAAAAGCCTAAGAAGGTCATCTCAAGTGTCAAAATGAAAAAGAGGTTAAATTTGTCCTCTTGTACCACTAAAGAGCCAAAGAGTCACCTTTCATGTCAAAGGGTTCAAAAATTGTTTTTTGTCTTCTTACCCTCTCATTTGAAAAATCCACCTTGCCATCCTCCAAGTTGCACAAAAGGTTTTTAAAAGGGTCATTTCAAAAGTCTTGATAGTGAAAGAAATTAAATTTTAATTTTTTTCTGTCCTATGAAGGGTTAACATGTTAAGTTGTCAAAGTGAAAAAAATTAAAAGGTTATGGTAAATGTCATGTGAAATGATAAAAGGCCATCTTACAAGCTTATAAAAGGCAAAAAACATAAAACATTTTCATTCATTGTTACCGTTTGATATGTATGTGAGTACTCTCTTCCTCATTTTCCCTCTAAGGTGTTACAACCCAAATCCTAGCATTGAAATTTCATTTGTTACCCTTATGGGCTTGTTTCTCACTAACTCCGACTCCTTTGTTAGGTTTCTCGGCATCAAAATTTATTAAAGAAAACTCTTTTGTTACGCTTTCCGTAAAGGTATAAAAATCCTTGTTATGCTTTTTGTGGGTGAGGGAAAGTGCATTTTTACGTTTTGTGAGAGTGAGAAACACAAGATATGCTTCCGGGAATGAAAACAGCTTTGTTACGCTCCGTCAATAGTAGGGAAGGAGATGTTACGCTTTCAAATAGTGTAAAAATCCTCTATTGTGCTCCTATGGGTAATGGAAGAGCATTGTTACGCTTTCCGTGTTGGAGTAAAGTGTTGTTACGTTTCCGAATATTGAAGAAAGGGTTGTTATGCTTCTATGGTAGCCTCCAATGTTAATTGAAGCCCGAAAACCTCCAAATTTCTTCAACCTCATTTTTTGGTGTGGCATATCCACAAGGTAAGAAAATACCTTAAGCTTGTTTTGGTCACAATTTGCATATTTTTTTAGTCATTTCATTTCATTAAAAGTCTTCTCCATCTCTCCACCGTCCACATATTATCTTTAGTCAAAACATAACCTATTCAACCCAAGCACTAAACCTATTCAAACCTAAATCCTACCCTATTAAATTCATACATCCCTATGGCTATCTACATTCCTACCACATCACCCTCATAACATGTCAAGAAAAATAAAATCCTAATCTAAGGCTATTTTACATAGTGAGAGGATTGAAAACATACAAGATTGTGTTTTAGGGCTGAGGACTTAGACTTACCCCATTTTCATCCATTCCACTTGCATTATGGAGCTAAGGTGTTTTAATATCCTCTCAAATTTTATCAAAATTTTTGTATAGCTCCATAACCCTCAAAAATAAATCACTTCTTCACTAGTTTTTTCCCACAAACAAAATTGGGAAAATGACCGTGTTTTGAGAATTTGAATGACTCACCGCATCCATTTGCCTTCATTTCACCTTTCCACAGAGACAAGACACCATCCTACTCACTGAATTTTGTCGTAATTTTTACTCAACCCCATCACCCCATTTTCACCTCACAAACTTGTCCTACTATTGCACACGCCATTCTCACAACAAAATTGGGAATTTCCTATGTTTTGGACATTTCTGAAGCACCTTCCACTCATCCATTTTCTCTCATTGCACCTTCAACTTTAAGATTACACACAACAATACCCACTCAATTTTTTCTAGAATTTTTCTCGCTTCAAGGTCCTCCATTTCATCCACCAAATTCACACCTTCATACACTTTGATTTCCCCAAATTTCCATTCATCATCCACTCATTTCATTAACATCCTATGGTTTTCATCATTCCGAAGACCAACACCATGGAAAGTGACAAGAAGAGATTCAAAGGAGGGAACCATATCATACTTGAGTCATTTACCATGCACGAGATTAATGCTTGCCATTGGCCGTGTAAGATTCTTTCAAAGAACTCGCTGCTTAACAAATTATGAAAGGCTTATGGAAGGAGGGTATCATCTTCAAATTGTCCGGCATCTTTTCGAAACTAGATACAATATGGGAAAGGTCACTCTTACAGTATGGATATCATATGATTATCCGACCTAATTTCTTCGCCCACATGTATCCTTCTCACGAAAAGTAGTGGTTCAAGGGTATGGATCTTGACATTGAAAACTGCTGCGCTTCTAAAGCCTCATGCTATAGATGATCCGCATCCTTTTAGAAACCTCAAAAACAAGTATGCTCCCTTCCGATGATGTTTATAATGAATTACTTTACATGTGAAGGAATATTCTCCAAGCTATACAAAGTATCACATCATGCTTTTGATGCTTTTTACCAGTTGTCAAAACACTTGATTTCCCTCATTATTTATGGCCAGGAGCTTGATTAAGATGGCCGAGAAGGTTCGCAGCATAAGAGAAGATCATCATACTAGTCTCTTCATAATGGCCTTATCAAGCTCATTAAAGTTGCATCACTTTTACTCCATAAACATGACATGGGAAGACTTCGGAGAGGTTATCAGCAGTGACTTTATGTCTTACCTAATACATCATCACCACGACCAATGAAGATTGGCTTTTCTAGCATGCCTATTCAGCCTTCAAATGTCCCTAGGTTTGTGATATTTTCTCACACATATGATAGAGGTAGGATGCAAGTTTTTGTGCCTAAGTCTACCAGGAGATTTCTTACACTTGGTACCATGATGAGCAATGTCGTATAGAGGAGAAACCTCTTTTACAACAAAGATGATGAGTCAGGCCTGTAATGGATCCTAAGGTATCGTAACATGAAGAGGTCGTATAAGTTTAACACATCATC
Organism: Pinus albicaulis; assembly: GCA_034641835.2. Lineage (NCBI taxonomy): Eukaryota > Viridiplantae > Streptophyta > Pinopsida > Pinales > Pinaceae > Pinus > Pinus albicaulis. Next base: position 61,065 of record JAXQQM020066726.1, on the reverse strand, counting down.
AAAGAGAAGGATAAATAGATTGCAGAGGTGAAAAAAGGCCTTCTCCATTTCCCAATACCGAATTACTTTCCTCGAGAGCGGGAAAAATATTCAATTGTAAGTAGAATCACCTTCTCCAAAGTAAATACAAATCATACATGGAGGAAAATAGAGTTAAATAAAAGAATATTTTTGTTGTTGATCAAGTACAGGAGATGGAGTAAGAAGCACATGCAAAAATACGAAGAACAAGAGGCCTAAAAAGGGCATTGAAGTAAGAGAGACCCAAATTCATCAATCTCAAGAATTGACATTTCATGAGCACATTTCCATGCATATCAATGAGAATAGAGAGCTTTGCTATCAAGAGTTAATGAGCATCTCTGGAGAAGTTATCGAAGAAGGCTAAAAGGGATAACACGCTCGCAAAGGCACATGACAAGTCATTATCATACCGGGATACCATTTCTCAAGTAAGGTCGAAAACAAATCAAAAAGAGACTTAAAGAGGCAAATGGCTTTCCGAAGGGAAAGGACATCTTGGATTTATTGGTTGAAGTTTCATTAGTTGTATATCCTATCTCTTTTAGGTGTCAAAGAACCAATTTCAAGGATTTGGAGCAATTTTGGTAGTTTTCATGATTTTTGGCACTCGGGAAATTTCTCAATGTTAAGGGTAATTGTGACACTTATCGCTTTTCTATTTGGGGGAAGCCAAATGGTGATTTATTTACATGGATGGGATGTATTTTGATTAGTACATAATATATCAGTAACCCTCTTGGCATGACAAGCTACAATTTGGGAGAAATGCTAAAAAACCACCTATTTTTCATGTTTCTACCTCCTTTTTTGGACCCTTCCGTTATGCTTTTCAAAGGACCCCCGAAAGAATGGATTTTTGGAAGGCGTTCTCATGGGCCATTTTTTAAAAAATTCAAGATGTTATAGAAACTAGACACACAAGGCTAGTTGACCATTTTTTCAAAAGTGAATTTCGACTTCGCAGTGCCTCAAGAATTCTTCCAAAGTTATGTTATGCTTCCGCAATCTGTTTTTAAACTTTTCCGCCCATAATTATCACAGATCAACATTGGATTCCCTACCACAAATTCGTCAATCCTTTAAATGGTTGCAAATTTTGTGGCCAGAGTTGTCATTAGAGTTATTATGTTGGTCCTATTATTATGTAATGTTTAATTAATGTAAGGGACAAACACTCCTAGTTTGTAGCTAAATTTCAAGGAATGGTTTCTAACCTCCCTAGAAACTAGGAAATGACTCATATTTTTCATTTATGACCCATTTTGGATGGGATTTCAACCTAGTGAGGTGTCATGGTCTATATTTTCTATAATTAGACTCTCTTTTGTCATTTTTGGGTTTGGATAGTCTCATATTTTTGTTGTGGAGCTCTTCAACCGCCTTGTGGAATGAAATCGTAGAGCCGTACTTGCAGTGAATATTGTGAGATACTTGTGGTATGATTTGGAACATATGTGTTTCTCATGTTTGATTATTATATTATGATTAATTCCATGTCTATTTCTTCATACATGTCTATCTTGTGAGTTTGAGAGTAGAATTCATGTTATGGATGCCCGTTTTTATACAAGATTTACCATATTATGTTTATTTTCTTCTTAATTGAATGAAATCACTGCATGTTGCTCATTCAAACCCTACTCCATCTTCATCCTATACTTAATGACCGACTAATATGTTTCCAAACTACCTATCTTGCCTCACACACTCTCTACACAGGTTCACCTCAAAGTTTCAGACCTAAAATCTCATTTACAATCCATTCACCGACTTTCCTATCCAAACATTCAAAATATCAAACAAATTTTACTCATTTAAGCTTACATATCTAGCCTAAAATATTATGATACTCAACCATTCATTCGACTATTTAAAGTGACAAAGAGAGATCCCTCTTTGGTTTGGGTAGGGCTAGCTAGCTGACCTGAAGTTGGTCTCAAGCCACTTTTCCCATCCTACCGTTAGCCTTAGGAAATTGGGGAGGGTGATAACAGTATGGTTACCCTGGGATGATTTATATATGTTTTTTTAATGATTGGTTACAAATACTCATTAGCCATTTTATCTTCAACTCCTTCCTTCTCCGTTGCCTCAAGTGTGATTCTTATGTTTATTATAATGTGTTAATTAGGCCATTAGTTCTTATCTTGACCTCACATATTAGAGGCATTTATTGTAGCTCTATTTTCCACCTTGAGACTCATTAAGGATTTCCCGTAATCATCATGTTGAGACATTTCTTTTACCCTTAGATATTGAATATTTGAGGATGGTCACTACCTACACCACTAGAAAGGTGTGTCTAGATCTCTCTTGGCATTATTTCCAAGGTGTGACCAATTATATGCTACAACATTAGCAATCTATCACCACCTCCAAAACCTTCTATGTTTGATTGTTTTCAATGAGAACAACATTGGATGAGTTGGATACCTTGAATCAAGAGCTCCGTGACCTTGTATTACACTTAGCATTCCTAAGTCGTAGAGATTTATATTCATCCTCTAGATTCTATCAGGAATATATATATGACTTAAGGGGGAGAGGAGGAAGAATCAATTGGAAGCTTATCTAATTGAATTTTAAGAGACACTCTTCTACATCCTTTAAATAGCATACCCTCGATGCTAATGTGAGATTTGAGGAGGATTTCAAGTAAGAATATAAGAGAGATCTTCAAGCGAAATTCAAGGTAATACTTGTTGACATAATGTTCTTTTGATATCAATATAGATTAATGGTTTTCCCCTCCATAATGTGTTGTATTCAAACCTGGTAAATCGGATTTCCTTTCGAGTAATTGGAGTAGACTTAGTTATGATTAACATTCCTAGTGCTTGAAGAGATTTGAAATTGGTATGTTTGTCTTCTCATCCGTTGGGTAGTAGGTCTTAGGAGTTGGAAGTTGGATATATAGAGCTAAATTTTGTCGGGATTACATAAGGAAAACCATAAAAAAACATGTATGAACCACAATCTCTCTTCTCATGCCATTATTTAGGATTAATTACATTTAGATCTAGTGGAATATTGTATAGTGGTCTATCATATAGTTTGTCTTGGATCATGGGTAGATTTGAGGGAGTGCTCACCTATTTTTTGGATATATTTTCCATAACATGAGGACATATATAATTAGGTTTATAATTGTAGATCATAGAAAATAGGAATAAACATAGCAATACCACCTTAAGCTTCAAGATGAGGTGTCAAATAGAGGAGTGAGATACTAATGCTTATAACCACAATCCCTGAAACCTTTGCTTATAAGGTGCATTATCCCACTTGTAAGGTGCATGTCTCCTTCCCAACCTTAAAATTCTTACTCTTGTGACAAATGTAAGTACATATGGATGATTCATCTCTTCGTGATAATGGGTAACTTGGGAGTACAATCCCACATGCTTGACATGTGATTTCATTAAATTGGTACTTGGATTGAGGTGACTCTCAATATAAGGATTAGAACGATATTGTAACAAGATATTAAACTTTAAAGTCCACAAATTTTCCTTTATAGCCTCATTAGCTAATTTATCTACCTTGCCCTTTTTGATTTTACAAGATTTGGAATAACTTTATGTAACTGCCTCTCCAACATTTACCCACTTTTACAAGCTCTCCAAGCTAAATGTGAGAAGAGTGATACTATGGCATGACCTGCCTCTAAGTTCCACTTATGGAAGTGGGGCCTACAAAACGAGAACTTACAAACCAACCCTAAGGGACCCGCATACCACTCAAGAGCCTTCATACCACCCCAGGAGATTAGTCCCCGAGTTGGAACCTTTTTTCACACAGCTTTACTCCCAACCACACTCATAATATTGCATGTATACTTTGGAGGCTATAAAATGCATACATAGCCTCGCTTCCATGTGCTTAACCAATTTCCCCATTTCAAAGGTATGCAGTTTTTGCAAGATTCCGAGGCTAATTTTTTCTGTGGAAAGGCTCCTAACCATTGCTTAGAACTACTTATAACTTTCCATTATCATTATTAAGGTGATAAAAATGCCAAACATTCAAACTTGAAGCAATAACTTGGCTCTGGGGACTTCCTAGTGCACATTAGAAATTTCGCCAAACATATGTTAAACATATAAGTTACAGGTCATTAATGCAGACATCTCGATCTTAAATCTTTGAACTTCATCCGAGAATCACCAAGAAGGCCTAATTCCCTCTCAAGTGGTTGCAAAACACTACATTCCCATGTATCTATCAACCATTCAAATACTTATCAATTCATTAACAAGAGCTATAGCTAGGAGAACGTCATAGAACCATCCTTATAACCAACATATAACCAGAATATTAACCATGAAAAATCAACCATAAAATCCACTTAACGCAAGTACAAGAGCTTATAGTTCACAATAGAAAAAATAGAACTTATTAACTTATGAAAAATCAAAACCAAGTTAGGGATTTCCACATACCACCCAACCATATTAGGCCGAATTAAATCTTTCTTTCAACCAATCACTTCCCGTGCCATATTCCAAGCATGAATGTGGGATATCATGGGATAAACCAATACATAATAATTCGTGGACTCCAAAGGTTAAACCACCTCCTCCTTCAAGCTATTGTGATCTCACATAAAACCAAATTTCAAGATTAAAACCAAACCAAGATTGTATGCCTTAGAATTCCTTCACCATACCTTAAGGAATTTTCCTATCTCCACCCACCTATCGAGGGCTTCCTAAGAAAAACATATCCACCCCCAACCCTTGGTAATTCTCCTAAGACCACCACCCGGTTCCAAAACTCTAGAAATCTAAAGCTCAACCAAGAATGAATCCCATCACACCATGTCTATCCAGAAATAGCAAGGCAAGGTTGAAACCACTATCAAACTAGGCAAAACCCACAATAACGACAACAAATGAACTAAATAAACAAATGCATGTACCCCCGCATTCATATCCGAAGAAGGAAATCACATATGTAGCTTGTTACATGAAATATCTTCGTTGAGGTTGTTGATCCAACCTTCTCCTTGCTTTCCTTGCTTGTCGAAGTTTCCTTTCGTTTTCCTTTTACTTGCTTGCTTGCCTTTTGCCTCTTACTCTTTGAAATTGATCCAAGGCTAAAATCGACAAAAAGGTGTGAACTATTTATCTTATGCCTTTTTATCATTGATGTCTCCTTTTTTTTCATTTTCCTTCATTTTCCTTCTAATTTCCTTAGCATGCAAATTTGTGTCTCTTCACCTTCCTTTTCTCCTATTTTTTCTTTTTTATTTTCATAATTAAATGCCAATTATTTCCCTCCTTTCCTTTTCCAATGCCTTTCCCAATTTCCTTAGCCATTAATAAACCACGAGTGATGCCCACTAAAGTGTTTGCTCAACATTCACCTTAGAATAAGTGTCCCATGAACTTGGTCTTATTTTTTCCTTATTATCCTTTATTACATGAAAATTTAACTCAATGTTGTTACAAACCCCCTTCCTTAGAACGCTGCATCCTTGGTGTTCTATGACACCTATGACCAAGAAACCTCTCGGAAAAAAACATACTACTTATGGAGCTTTATAACATAGCTCGATGTAGTGTTTACAATGACATCCTCTACCGAAAGAAAAACTAACATATTGCTTATTGGAGCTTTATAAAAAAATCATTACGATATTTACAATCATATATATAAATACATATACCAAAAACTCATTTTCTTGAACCAAAAAATTATGAAGGATACAAAGCTTGCATATGATCATCCATCTCCCATGTAGCTTCATCGGCCCAAAGTGCTTCCACCGCCCTTTAACTTGCTTTATTTCTTGGTTCGTGAGAATGAGTTGTTTCCACTATAATATGCATTGAGGTTTTGCTGAAACTCTCCTCTAGTTCCACCTCGCAATATAGACCAATCAATCACATGATCAACATCTCGCACATATATCTTAAGCAATGAAACATGGAAAACACCATGGACTTTCACCGTTGGCGTAATGCAAGTTTGTAGGCCACTATTCCAACTTCCCAAGGATCTCAAAAGGCCCAAAATATCGAGGTTCCAACTTGGCACATGACCCAATCCTCAAGAGCTCTTCTTGCGTTTGATGCGCAAGTACACATGCTCCCCAACCTAAAACTCCATGAATTATTTATGTTGGCATGCATAACTCTTATGTATGTCCTCTCGTTGCCTTCAAATTCCTTTTGATAACCCGCATATTCTACTCCATATCGGCCAACATACTTCGCCTAATCAATACCTTTTTCCATCGGATCACTCTAGCCGATAGGAGTATTACAACTCCACCCGTAAAGAGCCTCAAATGGACTCATTTTCAAGGATTCCCGATACCAATTATTATATGCAAACTCTACCAAAGTGGAATATACTCCTCCCACTTATGTTATTGATGCATGAAATACATCCTCAACATGTCCTCAAGGATATTGTTAACCCTTTCTATATTTCCATCTATTTGCAAACATGATAACATGTGTCAAAAAGATAACTCTATCCCCAAACCTTCAAACAACTCCTTCCAAAACTTAGAAGTGAACTTGACATCTTTGTCCGATATAATATTCTCAGAACACCCATGAAAACTCACTATATTTGTGATGAATATCCGAGCTAACTCACTAGATGAATTGGTAGACTTCACTGCAATGAAGTGAGCTACCTACTTCAACCTATCAACCACAACCATGATAGAACAATGCTGGTTCTGTTGTCATTGGAAAACCCGTAATAAATTCCATCGAAGTGACCTCCCATTTCCATTCTAGAATCGAATAGGATGCAATAGACCAAATGGATGCTTACACTCAACTTTCAATTGCCGACAATCCAAACATCTAGCAAAAATTCAACCACCTCTTTCTTCAAGTTCGGCCAATGGTAGACCCTATTTTTTGTTAAAGTCATGATATCCCGGTGACCCGAATACGACTTGACATGAGACTCCTCAAGATAAGCTTCCTTGGAGTTCACCGGTGTATCCGGCACATAAACCATTTTCCCGAATCTTACCAAACCATCTATTGTAATATGATACTCCCCCATCCCTATCACCTTCACCCTATTGTTGTAACCTATGCTTTAGTTGTTGGTACCCGTCATCATGTTGCCATGCCTACAAAATCCACTCCCGTAAATATATCCCATAAGAACTCATAACCAAAACATGATTTACTTTCACTCTCCTATTGATATCATCTCCGCAACCCTCGTTCTCCTTGCCCTTAATGTATCCGATCTCGAAATCAAACTCACTAAGGGTAGCCAAACATCTAGCTTTCTGCATTCATATTGGGTTGGTCAAACAAGTACCTCAATCCATCATTACGGTCACTCATCAAAATAAACCACTCACAAGAATATAATGCATCCACGTCAATGCATAAATGGTAGCTACCAACTCAAGATCATGAGTCACATGGTTATGTTCATGTTCATTCAACTTTCGACCCATAGCATATCACCTCGTCCCTCCCCGCAATGACTCCATCAATTCCTCTCGCAAGAATATGTACATACCACGAACCTTTATCAAAGATCTCGGCACCTTTAAGAGTGGACAATTTCCCACAAATGCTTCAACTAGTCAAAGTTATTCGCACACTCCTTAGTCCATTCAAACCTCTTTCCTTTCCTCCTCGCAAAGATGTAATTGGATAGGAAATTTGTGAGAAGTTCCCCGATGAACCTCCTATAATAACCTACTAGTCTTGTGAAATTGATCCGACCTCATCCACATTCCCTAGAGTTGGCCATTCCATGATATCTTTAATATTTTGTGGGTCTAGGTGCTACTCTTTTCCTTGGAAACAACATGCCCTACAATGAACCTCGATACCGAAAGAACCGTACTTGCTAATCTCTGCATACAACCGATGCTCTCTCAACAATCTCAACACTACTACTAGGTGTTATGCATGATCCTCCTCATTCTTAGAATATATCAATATACCATCAATAAACACTATCACAAAAATTGTCTAGATAAGGATGCAACACATTGTTCATCAAACACATAAAAGTGGTTGGAGCATTAGTAAGACCAAAGGGAACCACCACAAACTCATAATGCCCATATCTCAGATACTTTAATGTAGTCTCAGAGATGTCTTCTTCTTTGATGCACACCTAATGATCTCCTAATCTCATATCAATCTTTGAGAACATTTTTTTCTCCCTTCAACCGATGAAACAAATCATTAATCTCGCAACAATGGATACTTGTTCTTGATCGCCACCTTGTTCAACTACATGTATTCAATGCACAACCCGAGAGCACCATCCTTCTTCTTCAAAAATGACACAGTGCACCCCAAGGCAATACACTTGGCCTTATGCATCTCATCAAGAATTTCTTGTACCTAAAACTTCAATTCAACCAACCTTTCGAAGTGTTCATCCCGTAAGGTTCCTTTGATGCTATTGTTGCTCTTGGTACCAACTCAATAGAGAAATCCACTTCCTATGAGGTAGTAACTATGAAATCTTTGTCAAAAACACATCCCGAAACTGCCGCAAAATTATACTTCTTCAATACGTCATCATCTTCAACATCCTTCCCCTTTTTCACATCGAAAATATGCACGTAAAACAATACACACCCTTTCCCGCAACCGCGCTTAACCCGCATAGTTGTAACCATTCTGATCGATGTAGGATTCTCTTTCCCCAAGCAATATTCTCTTCCGTCCACTCTGGCACCGAGGCACTCAATAGCCTTCTCATAGAAATATACCTTGGCCCCGTGAGTAAACAACCAATACATGCCTAAAAGCATACTATATGATCCAAAAGGAAGAACATTTAGATGTGTTGATGTAGGCATACAATTCAACTCAAATGCACAAGCTCTCACTCAATGATGAACTCTTTCTCGTCCCTATAGCCAATTGCACCAACCAAGACTCGCATGCACTTCTTTATTCAATCCACACTTATCCACCAGGTCAGATTAACATAACTATAATCAAATACAGGATCAATCAAAATGGAAAACAACTCGATCACATAGCTTACCTTCCATCTCAATAATGGATGCATGATGATCCGCCCGCATGTTATCGTTGCATAAATATGAGGAATGCTCCGACCAACATCTACAACCGTATATGCCTCAAGAGCATTGTAGATATGAGGCTTGCAAACCTAGTACAATGGAAAAACCTTCTTGTGATGATCTTTTTCCACAAATCCAACACTACAATGATTCTCTTCCACTACCTTTATTTTTATGCTCTCCGGGCTAAGGTCCATGTCCCTTCTCGCTGCATTGAACTTCCCGTAAGAAGCCACATTTTCTTTCTCACCCGCATCTTGAGTTATTGGTTGATTCCGAGGCCACTTTCCATTATCCTTCATGTTCCCTTTACAATCACAACCTTAGGCTCAAAACTTGCACTTCAACCGCTCATAACAATGCTTCAATTTCCCAATGACTTCATCCAATGAACGAGGCTCATCATACTCAATATGATCCTTGAAGGCCGATGACAATCCACTAATGAACCTTTAGACCTTGGTCTTCAAATCCTTGAGATAAGCACATACCTCAACAAATCCATAAACTTAGTCCCGTACTCTTCATCTATCATGGAACCCATCTTCAACTCATAATCCTTTGGCATTTCCATCATAATATCTCTCGCATAAGTACTCTTTTTTTAAGAGTCTTTTAAACTCATAACAACTCCAACTCCTTTCGACTTGATGCCTTCGACATCGGCTTACTCTTCTCCCGCCGTATATTTTCTTTCCCTCGAGACTTAAGATAATTATCACGCCTTTCATATTCTTTGTATAATCATGCAATTCGAAGAACTTCTTCATCCCAAGCAACCATAATTCTACATCTTTTGGTTTCTCCATCTCTCCATTAAATGTAGGAGGCTTGGATTTCTTGAACTCATTTGGAAAGTACCGCTTCTCATTCCACCTATAAGGATGATGACGATGATGATAATGATGTATCTCCCCGAAATTTAACCGTAATAGAACCCATAATCACTACCTCTCATGTTATATGTATCCAACCATCTCGCTACCTCTCGACCGTGTCATCCCCGCCACACCTATATCCCGATCGAGACCCGCTACCATGTGCCCCATTAGTCCTTTCTTCCTAGCCATTATTGATCCTTTGTCATCCCCGTATCTACAAATCCGATAAGTTTCCAAAGGATCATTGGCATTAACCTCGACCGGGATTTTCGAGCTCTTCAGTAGCAAACCTTTATTGTGTCTCAATCAACCCGTTATTATTTGCCTTGCAAATTCTGATTTTTACCCTCAAAATTCTCAATGTATCTGCTATGTCAGAGAATACTCATCTTCTCAACTAATTTGTAAGGAGAGTTACGTGAACTATAATAATCAATATGCTCGTCATTCTCTAATTCTTCTTCCTATAAACATGCCATGTTAGATAAACCAAATACAAACATGATCAAACATACCTTAATGAAGTTCAAGTGAGGGTATCTTGTTTTCTCAAATCGGTCTATATTAGCATGTTATACATGTATATTCACATAATGATATCAACATGTCAACCTATCAACATCTTACATTATGCACTCTATAACACAAACCGTAACACCGACTATATACATGATAACCATAGCCACTATAATGCATGCATATGACTAGCTTTCATGCATAAGAAATCACATCTATCCCATATAGTCCAAGTGTTTGAACGTGGAATTTTTTATACCATTCCGTAACCAATTCTCCCACATTTACCCAATTTACAACCTTCAGTTAAATATGATGTTTTATGAGTATCCACTCTGCTCAAGGTTGTCCAGCCATCCATAAACCGACAACTTATAGTCAACTCTCAAGGACTACAAACCACTTAGACACCGCAAACCACACTAGGTGATCAATCCCCGAGTTGGAACCTTTTTTCACATAGTTTTCATCTACCACACCCATAAGACTACATGCATGTAGTTGGGAGGCTATAATCTCACGCATAACACCTACTTCCATGTGGTTATGACCTAATTTACCCAATCTACCGCATGCAATGGCAATACCTATGCCACTTTTTCAGAAATCCACCGACCACTACTCGTAACTACCCGTAACTTTCCCGTAATCGTGATTAAGGTGATAACAATGAAAAAACATTCAAACTTGAAGCAATAACTTGAACTAAATTGCCTAGTAAACATTATACATTTCGTTAAACATATAAGTTACAGGTCATGAATGCTTATCTTATCTTAAATCTTTGAACTTCATCTAAGAATCATCGAGAAGGGTCTAATTCCTCTCAATTAGATGCAACACCACTTGTTATCCCATGCATTCATCAACCATTCAAATACTTATCAAATCATGAACAAGAGCTATAACTAAAGAACATCATAGAACCATGCTGATAACCAACATATAACCATAATATTAACCACGAAAAATCAACTATAAAATCTACATAACAACAAGTACAAGTTCTCATAGTTTACGAAAGGAAAATAGCTCTTATTAATTTATGCAAATGCCAACCAAGTCAAGGACTTCCACGTACCACCCGACCACATAGATTGGGCGAACCAAATATTTCTTTCATCCAATCACCCCCGTGCCATATTCCAAGCATGAATGTGGGATGTCATGGTATAAACCAACACATAATGAACCAGGGACTCTAGAGGTTAAACCACCTCCACCCTCAAGCTACCATGGTCTCACCTAAAACCAGCCTCCGAGATCACAACCAAATCCAACTCGATGACTCAGAATTTACTCACCATAATTTCGAGGAATTTTCTCGTGTCCAAACTCACATGTCGAGGCTTCCCAATATCCCCAACCCTTGGGAATTTTCCCGAGACCACCTCACCAAGTTCCAAAAACCTTTCAAAATCCAAATCTCAACCAAGAATGAATCCCACCACACCATTTGCATCCAGGAAATGGTAAGGCAAGACCGAAACCATTGTCAAACTATGAAAAACCCGTTCCAATGAAAACAAATGAACCAAATAAACAAATGCATGTACCATGCATTCAAATCCCAACAAGGAAATCACACATGCAACCTATTACCTGCAATATCTTCCTGATGAAGCTGTTGATCCAACCTTCTCCTTGCTTCCTTCACTTTCCTTTGCTTGCTTGCTTGCCTTTCTCCTCTGCTCTTTGAAATTAATCCAAAAAAACTAAAACCGACAAAAAATTGTGTGAATTGTTTCTCTCACGCTTTTTATCATTGTTGTCTCCTTTTTTTCATTTTCCTTAATTTTCCTTCTAATTTCCTTAACATGCAAATTTGTGTCTCTTCACCTTATTTTTCTCCTATTTTCCTTTATTTCATAATTAAATGTCAATTATTGCCTCTTTGCCTATGCCAATGCCTTTTCCAATTTCCTTAGTCATTAATAAACCACAAGTGATTCCTATTAAAGTGTTTTTCCCAACATTCAACTTAGAATACATGTCCCTTGGTCTTATATTTCCTTTATTATGCTTTATTACATGAGAATTTAACCCCCAAGTTGTTACACATTATGCTTTTGTAATGGATCGCTATTGCATTACTTTAGAGAAAAATTAAATGTAATTTGAAGTTGCTCAAGTTTTTGTAACACCCTCAACCCACATCTACCTAAGTAACCAACAATCAGTGGTTGTAACACGTTATGAGAGGATACTATGATCAAATTCAACCTCCTATGTGACCTCAAGGAAGCGGAATTGATGAAAACACACCATACGTACCCACATCAAGAACAAGACTCACAGAACCATCCCAACCACCAGTAACTAGCCCCTAGTCCCACTAAGGTTTTAACCCACTTAACCCCCGGATGCTCCCAATAATATGGCCATGAGTGCGCCCCTCGGGAGGCTCTGGACACATGCACAAGCCCATATGCCTACATCCAGGGACTAAATTGCTTGGACTTGTGCTCGCATCCATGGGATTTAAGGCACCTTTTAAGGCCTGCAGCCCAAGCGCCCATAAATCAATGGCAAGTTCATAAACGAAATAACACAATGAAACAAAGGGTATTTGAAAACCATGACAAGGCCTAAATTGGATCCCCGCTAGACATAACAACATATTTCGTCAAACATATCACAAATATGTATTCTACATAGATCTAAGCATAGGGGTTTCATACTTATCCGAGAATCACTAAGAAGCATTGTTCACGTTATCACTCTCCCCAACTTCCCAAGGCTGACAATAGGATTGGAGAAAGGTAACTACGTACAAAACTTTAGGTCGTAGCTAGCCCTACTACGACTCGCAGAGGGCTCTCTCATTGTCAATTTTACATTCAAAGGAGTGATTGAGTGTGTTCAATGATATTAGGCTAGGTATGTAAGCTCAATAAATAGATTTTGTTTGATGTTTTGAGTGTTGGATAGAAAATTCACAGGAGAAGGCTAGGTGTAAGGTTTTTAGGTCTCGAACTCCAAGGTCAATTTGAAGAGAATATGTGAGGCTATGTAGGTTGTTAAAGGTCAATTTGGGTACCATTCCCAATGACCTAGTTAATCGGGCATCATTCCAGTACTAATGATCAAGGGTCTATCATTCCCATAATTTTAGTTGCTACATGCCCTAAGACAAGAAACAAGACAAATCAAGCAATAATTTCATCAAGCAAAGGTTTCAAGGTTTGAAGTGTTGAGATTGGTAACAAGATGATGAGCTTAGTGAAAAGAGTCGCTTCACTAAGTGGGCCCGCAGTTATTTTTGGCGCAAGTCTATTTTTAGACATGTCGATCATATTCTATGAGTTGTAGGATGCTATTTTTTGGATGGTTTGTCAAGTTGGAAAAATATATGGACTTCTATTTTTAGACATATTAAGTGAATCTATTTTTAGACTGCCAAATAAAAATAGATATGTCAAATATTGTTAGCTCTTAACAATATTTGGACACTAAACATTATCTTATTCTCTTGGAGCACTTCATTTAAGTTCACATATGTGGCACAAGAGCCGACAGAAGGAATTACGCTATTCCCCGAGGGTTAAGTGGGAGCTATCGCATGGAGACTTCGCTAGAACTCATGTGACAGTAGCTCGTGGAAGTTGTGTTCGCCTTAACTTAGTTAAACATAGTGGAGCTAGTTGTATCTAGTCTAACTGATCACACTAGTGAGAGTGGTGTGAATTAATTATTAATTAATTCACTAATTATTAACTCATTAATCAACTAAAGAATACATCAGCTAACTATAGTGCATGGACAGCTTCTCAAAGGAGACTCCGTTGAATAGTAGGTGAAAGAGCAAGCAGGACTATAGTGTCGCATGATTTGCAACACACAACCTGGTTGGATATGCCAATGAGGATTACGTGAGCAAGGCTATACCAATTCGAGTTCATTCGTAGCCATTCTTCAAGAGGATTACAGATATGTGCTAGCAGTGCGTAGATCGAAGCATGAGATTTTCAGACGGACTCGATTAGTGTAGCAATTGGAGATTGTACCGAGAGCTTGTGAGGAGCTTTGTATGATGATTGTTACATGATCTCTATGACATATAATATACAGATAGTTGGGGTTTTCACTTTAAGATTTCCCATAAATTACCGTGTTCATATGTGTGAATTTTTATGGTTTTAATGTGCATGCAATTGATTTTATTTCCGCAATTAATCATCAATGGTAGAAGAGATTATGTATTGTGCATGAAGTCAAATAGTGTGTGATCAGAGAATCTCGATGTATAACATATCGCTATATAATTCTCACATGGTATCGAGCGATATTGATCATTGGAGCAATTGCAAAACATCAAGCAAGTGAGTTTTTAGCCGGGTGGAATTCGAATTTGTAGCGTTGTTTTTCGGTGTCGAAGTTGAGATGTCTTTCAATGTATTGCGATTAGAGTATGCCCTGTGGTAGCTCGAATTATACGTATAGAAGGATAGGATGGAGGTAGTGGCTGATGATAATGGGTTGAAGGAGTTCATAGATGCAAGAATTCCAAAACCCGCTTCTAGCGATGTCGCCGCACTTGACGCATGGCAAAAGAAGACAGAAAAGTGTCGAAGGATTTTTTGGAAGGTGTGAAGGATCAGTGTCCACCTTCATGGTAAAGCTTCTCCATTCTTGATGTGGAAATATTTGACATATTTTTTTCCAAAGCAAGAGCGACCGCAGGAAGTTGGCGCTCAAGGATAAACTCTAGAACATAAAAAATGGAGAAAGGCCAGCGTATACCCAAGTACCTCACGAATTTTTTTCCAAAGGCATGGATGAGCCGGGAAGTGTGGGGGCCATCAGAGATGACGAGGACTTGGTGAGACTCACTCTCCTTGGGCTTCCGAAGAGTTGGCATTCCTATCGTGGACTCTATCAATGGCTCAGGGAAGAATTTCCAGATGGGAGCGACTTTGGCTTGATCTTGTGCAAGAGGAGATAAGGCGAGTACTGTGACTCGATCTTCATCGAAGAATGACATGAAGAAAATTTCACTTTGGTCACAAAGCAAGGAAGGGGAAGAGCAAGAAGAATGCTTCTCAATCCGGTGTGAAAGGCAAGAAGTGTGACATGTCCAAGGTGAAGTGCTTACCCGTCACCAACACATACTATTACTAATTGTCCGCAAGAAGAAAGTAACACAGTTGTCGACGCTTGATCCGTAATTGGAGAGGCCTTGGCCTCATAGTTTGAGCCGGATTTTTTGTTGATCGCATGCTTGGTCTCAAGTATGATGGTTTCAAAGGTGGTTTCTTGACAAGTGGTGCGTCTTTCATATGACCGAAGACAAAGATTTGTTTTTAATGATAGTGACAGAAAGATCTTGGAGTGCACATCGAGATAATATGATGGTAGATACAACATATTGCATTTCCAGGACCATTTCCTTTGAGAGGGAGTCTGGTAAGCTCCTTCGTATTGAAGGAAGTCATGCATGTTCCAGGCAGATTGAAGAAGAATCTTATCTTCGTGGTGTCATGAAGACAAGGGATATGATGTTGTCTTTAGCGAGGGAAAGGCTTTCCCCGCGCAAAGAAGGCAACCGTGAAACCCGCAGGATAGGGGTTTGAGTTAAGAACCTTTATCGCCTGCGTATGATGGTTGTGCGCAATGGAAGGCAAGTGCGGTGAAGGAGTGTTGAGTCGGGATGAGGGCGAGCTATGGCACAGAGATTGGGCCATCTTCACCATGGTGCTTTGAAAATTTTGCGCATATTTTTTCTATCAAGCCCTAAAAGTACACTTGCGCAATGGGGATTTGGTAAGGGATGTACTTTGGGGAAAATTTGTGAAAGCCACCTTTCACGAGAAGGACGCGCCTACGAAAATCCTTGAGAGAATTCACACGTACGTGTGTGGACCTTCTCGCAGCTTTGAAAGCAAAGCATGTGTATTATGTGATATTTGTTGATGATTTTTCTCGTAAGTGCTAGATATTCTTCGCGGCGTAAGAAGAGCGAGACATACTCAAAGTTCCGTGAGTTCAAGGCACTCGGTTGAGAAAGAATCGGGAAGCGTGAAGGCTCTTAGAGCGGCCAATGGTGGTGAATTCATCTCTCGGCGAATTCAAGGAATTTTGGCAAGGTAGAAGGAATTCGAAGAGAGCTCATAGGGGCACCTCATAACCCATGCCAGGACTGGGGTCGCGAAGTGAAAGAACGAATGATCATGGGTGTTTCACGGCGATGTTGCATAATAAGGGCCTTCCCATACACTTGTGGGCCGAGGCATGCAATACCGCGGTTTATGTGCAAAATTGTTGTCCTCATAGGATACTTGGCATGAGTACACCCGAGGGAGGCGTTTTCTAGTAAGAAGCCCTCGATATTTCCTCATTTGAGGATTTTTTGTTTCAATTGCTTACATTCATGTGATGAAGGATGCCAGGAAGAAGCCGGAGCCGACCGCGTACGTTCTTCGATATTTGTGGGGTACATAGAAACACCCCCACAACTATCGTGGGTGTATTTCAGACAAATAAGATTATCGTGCGATGGGATATCAAATTTCATGAGGAGAAAGCCATGAAGTGTTCGCTGAGAGGGAGCCACACTTGCATGCAGATGAGGAGCTATTAGTTCCTAAGGATGAGCCTCGTGATGTGGATCACCACAAGAGGAGGTTCATGGAGGAAGAAACCACTCATGCACACAACCATCGCAGAGGGGCGAAAAGCACACTAGCGTAAGCCGAGCGACCGAACTGGGGATGCG
This sequence comes from Pinus albicaulis, assembly GCA_034641835.2. Classification (NCBI taxonomy): domain Eukaryota; kingdom Viridiplantae; phylum Streptophyta; class Pinopsida; order Pinales; family Pinaceae; genus Pinus; species Pinus albicaulis. The sequence goes on along the minus strand of JAXQQM020066726.1, from coordinate 43,883 downwards.
TAGAATATTGTAAGAGCACCTACATCACAACAGAGACAGAGATGCTCACCGATCGTATATCGATACATGGCTCTAATGAGCAAGTGTATAGTGACAGCCACTTTTCGAGGAAGTCAGAGGACCCCCGATGGGCAGATGCCATGGTGGAAGAGTATGATTCAATTGTCGAAACAAAGGCATGGGAGATTGTCCCAAGGCCGGAAGGGAAATCAAAGGTAGGTTTGAGATGGATCTACAAAGTGGAGCAAGCACCGAAGTGAGTGTGGGAGAAGTACAAGGCAAGATTTGTCGCCCGAGGATTCTCACATATTGAGGGATCTATTATGAGGAAACCTTGCACCCGTCGCAACGTATTCTTCCATATGGATGATTCTTGCTCTCTCGGGGCCACAGTATGCGGTGGCACATTCATCGATGGATGTGAAGACTACGTTCCTCAATCTGACATTCATTGAGGAGGAGGTGTACATGTGAGCACCAAGGTTTTGAGATCTTAGCACGATTCGCATGTGTGTGCTCAAAAGAGCATTGTATGGGTTGAAACAAGCACCCTCGTGCTTAGTACACACAGAGACAAATATTTCACCGGACTTGGATTCTCCAAGAGTGAGGCGATCCGAACTTATACCGCATTTTGGTGGGAGGGGTAAGTTGCCGATCATTGTACTTTATGTAGATGATTTGATTCTCGACAGTGATGAACCGTTGATACACTCATGCAAGGCTGATCTTGGTAAAAGGAGTTTGAGATGAAGGACTTGGGCCTCCTTCATTATTTCCCCGGGATTGGAAATTTGCGCGTAGTGATGGATTGTTTGTGTCTCAAGGCAAGTATGCCCGGAGATAATGGAGAAGTTCAACATGCATGGCTACAAGCCTATCGACACTCCTCCTCTTCCGGTGGATGGAGGAAAAGAGGATGTTACACTCCAGCAGGTAGTGGATGCCACCGTTTACCTATTGGTGGGGTTGCTTATGTATCTAGTCAATACACGACCTCGACATATGCTACGCCGCAACTACCTTTCACAAGCTATGGCAAGCCTATCAAGCTCTTTTGGAAGGAAGGAAAGCATGTATTGAGATATCTCGCAGGCACATCGAGATATGGATTATGGTATAGATAGTCGTATGAGGTAAAGTTGTGTGGATTCATTTTATGCAAATTGGGCAGTGGAGCCCAACGACGAAAGATCACATCTCGGGGGGATTTTTAGTATCGGTCGATGTTAGCTTCTTGGTGACAGCAGAAGCAGCAGATCCACAGGCACTTAGTTCGGGCCGAAGGTTTATATATGGCAGCGAGTTTGGTCGCATGCGAGGCTATATGGATGAGGAAGATCCGGTTGGGTTGTCTTGCCCACACTTAGATCCCACCGTGACATATTGTGATAACTTCGCAGTTGCATCAAACTCTCTAAGAATCCAAAGATGCCTCATGATAGATCTAAACACATTGACATCCGGTATCATCATATAAGAGATTGTGTGCACCGAAGATCATGTTACTTTCATACACCTCACTGAGGATCGGTGATGCGTCGATATCTTGACGAAGGCGCCCTCACCAGAGAAAATTCGAATACTCAATAGGCAAGACGGGTGGCGTATAATCCCTATCTTGTTGAGAGGGAGTGTTGAGATTGCAACATGATGACGAGTTTAGTGGAAAAGCAGAGTCGCCTTTCACTAAGTGGGCTCCGCAAAGCTATTTTTAAGTAAGTCTATTTTTAGACATGTCGATCATATTCTATGAGAGTTTCAGGATGCTATTTGTGGATGGTTGAATGTTGGAAAATAGATGGACTTCTATTTTTAGACATATTAAGGGAATCTATTTTTAGACCGCCACTTAAAATAGATATGTCGAATATTATTAGCTCTTAATAATATTTGGACTCTAAACATTATCTTATTCTCTTGAGCACTTCAATTAAGTGTACGTATGTGGCACGTATCGGCGTGTATGAATTACGCTATTCCCGAGGGTTAAGTGGAGCTATTGCATGAAGATCAGCTAGAACTCATGTGACAGTTTGGTGGAGTTGTGTTCAATTTAACTTAGTTAAACATAGTTGAGCTAGTTGTATCTAGTCTAACCGATCGATACACTAGTGAGAGTGGTGTGAATTAATTATTAATTAATTCACTAATTATTAACTCATTAATCAACTAAAGAATACATCGCTAACTATAGTGCATGGACAAGCCAAAGGAGACCAAAGAAGAGGTAGGTGAAAGAGAAGTGTGACTATCGTTCGTGACTATAGCGTTGCATGATTTGCAACACGTAGTGGTTGGAGATGCCAATGAGGATTGCGTGAGCAAGACCTCCGGACCAATTTGAGTTCATTCAGAGCCATTCTTCAAAGAAAGGATTTATACAGAGAGGCAAAGCAGTAGGTGGCGTATATTGGAGCATGAGATTTGCTAGATCGGACCGATTAGTGTGTAGCAATTGGAGATTGTACCGAGAGCTTATGAGGAGCTTTGTATGATGATTGTTACATGATCTCTATGACATATAATATACATATAGTTGGGGGTTTTTTAGCTTTAAGCTTACTATAAATTACCGTGTTCATATGTGTGAATTTTTATGGTTTTAATGTGTGCATGCAATCGATTTTATTTCCACAATTAATGAGATCAATGGTAGAAGAGATTATATATTGTGCATGAAGTCAAATAAGCAGTGTGATCAGAGAATCTCTTGATGTATAATATATCGCTTATATAATTTCTACATGAAGCTTATTATATAGCATATGAGAGCTCACCAACTAGGCCTAAGGGGCCCATAAGTGCTGTACATGTAGGTAGCCCCATGCAAGGTCGTCTTCCGCAAAGCACTTCCCGACATTCACAGTGCGTTGGTCACATTGGAAGTGAAATTTTCTACTGCTCTAGAATCTCCACTTGGCCAATGCCTTCTATAAGAGTTCACATGTGTCAAGCTTCGCATCCAAGTGTCCATTTGACATCTACATGACTCGGAAACATGTCTGTCTATTATTGGAAATTCATTGATTGCAAAACAACCTGCGCTCATCTATAAATTGCCACGATCTGCGTTTGAGGAGGAAGAATTTGAGTAGAGAAATGCTAGAGAATTTTCAATTGAGAAGCTAGATTTATGTAGCTATTGCTGGAAAGATTTATATTAGGTTGTAACCTCTCCTTCTAATCATCAATAAAGAGTACTGCTTATTTTTCCCTATATGCCTCTGTATTGGTTTTGATTTTCCATATTGCAAGATCTTGGTTGATGTGTATGGTTTATGCTTTACTGATTTAGCTAACTAGCTTGAATATATATCTATATTATTGCATCTTCTGTTGTTTCAGTTGTTCTTTCGTTATGAAGCATTCAACCCAAAACCGCTTGAATTTGAAGCTACAACAAAAGTGACAAAGAGTCATTTGGAAGCGACCGAACCGCAAGCTCAATCCTCTCTATGTATTTGTTCCGAGTTAGAGAAATAGTTGTATATTCTTTCACTCGTTGTTCTAGACTAGCACTCCGTCTAGGGAAGCGTGATTTATCCATAATTCACAATTATCGCCCAACAATTGGCAACTCCACTAGGGAGAATTTCTCTTAGTTCTAGGTGTTTAAGCCTCTTATTTTCTTTTTTATCCACCCGTAGTTGTTACTCATAAAGATTAAACTTTTTCAAAGCCAAATTAGCAAAGACAAGGAGTTAAACAAAAGAGTATTTTCTTTGTATACCGTGCCCAACGCACCCCCAGACAGACACAAGGCTTTTCGTGAGCAATCGACTCTTCCTAGCTCGCGTTATAAAAGAGCACTATCTCCCCTTGGAGATTGCATTGACCTTGAAAGTACCCAAATTCCTTTGAATTTTCCTTTGCAATTTGCTTCGCCTTTGTTTGAGCACAAGTTTTGAAAAGTTGATCCCTCATTTGACCAAAGGACTCTATATACTTCTTCTCCTTTGACTAAAAATTTGTTCAATGTTGTTTTAAAAAAAAAATTCTTTACCATTGACAAATTGATTTCAAAGTACTTTTTATGGTCGCATTAAGAATCATTTGCTTTCGAAATAGGAAATTGTCGTCAAATCTTCATTTCCTTGATAAGAGAAATTGTTGTTGAAATCCTCATTTTTCTTTCAAAAGAGAAATTGTTGTTTGTATTCTTCGTTTCTGGAAAGTAAAAATAATTTGAATTATTGATTTAGTGCACCTAGTTTCTTTTCTCGCATTCATAACATTAAGAAAAACTAAAAAGAAAAACTTGCATTTTGCATGTAGAATAATGTGTGTTTTGCAAAAGGAACATTAGGAAATCCGCATTTAGTTTGAAATCATTGATCCGTTTTGTTCGTTGATTTGTTTGCTCACAAATTATTTGCTCTCTTCCTTAGTATATAGGTTTTTCATTGAAGAAGTCGAAAGTGAAAGATGCTTATCATTCTTAGCTTGCATTTTAGGAATTTCATACACATCATCGCGTGAACCTTTGAAAGGAAAATTTAAGCAAGATCAACATAAAATTAATCAGACTTACTTAACAACGCATTGGAACCATAACGATAACATTTAGAAGGTCTAGGCTAGTGTCGTGTTCCGTTGTAAAACACAAGCACTCGTCGTTAACTTGTCTCACATTCCGACCGTGAAACCTCACTCCACATACGTAAGTATATCATAGCTCATCCACGTACTTTCAGTATACTTCCGTTTCTGTTACATTATGATAAGTATAAAGGGGTGCTCTCACCGTGCGGTTTCGCATCGACAACGCTAGTATGGACTTGGGCTCCATGTACCTTTCTGGTATTTGGGAGGACAACTTTAAGTGTTATCCATCCATAGTGAACCGAGCTTCCGCCGCCTTGAAATTGTGATACACCGAACATTCGACACACGACCCGTACTTCTTGGTTTGCCAGATATAGCTCTACAATTCACAATTTCGGTAAACCCTTTTTGCCTAGCATTACCCTCTTTTTTGTTTATTTGTTCTCGTTAAAATAAATCATTAATCGTGGAAGAAAAAAATCCTAGCACCCATCATTCGCGTAGATTAGCTTTAAAACCACCTTTACCACCGGAAGTTACTTCTGTAGGCGAAGGAGATCACGATCTTCTCGAATCATGGCCAACTGTACCTTTGGAGAAACATCATCTTTAAACCACAGAAAGTTAGCTCAAATTGTTTCCACATCCCGGCTTCATCTATTATTTTCGAAACGAGACTTCATGCCTACCCGTGGTCACGATCCATTCAATCGCTAAGACCATACCTCTTGGACCCGACGTTGTTCAATCACACATTGATCCGCATCCCCGTTTCCTCTTTTCCAAAACATCCGAATCCCGAAGTCAAAAAACCGAAAGTTGTTCCTACCTTGGTCATTCGACAAAGTTCTGTATTATTGAAACTCCTATATCACACACTAACCATCCGAAATATAATTTGGGCCTCGACGTTGAAGTTCTTCCTCCCGGGTTTAATCGTGATTGAAGAAATCCCACAAGGCAATACACCCTTTAACTCCAACCCATTTTGGGGGACCTTTACCGTACGAGTCTTTTCCTCAATCGTTTCCATCTCGCTTCCGTTGATCATGTTCCCATTCAATCTCCCATCAATTCTTGAGGGTATACATTTGGTCACACAACCATGTCTAAACCAACATCTTCGGCTAGGTCCGATGTTCCAGAATTACACTGTGGCCTCCTACCCTCGCTACTTTTTTTGATGTTCACAACCTCACTAGAGTCATATTTTCACTAAGTGGCCCTTCGGTCCCAACAAGTTACAAATCGTTATCCTGCACTTTCTCTAGTGCATCTTCACAATCATGGTCTTCGCTAATGTCATCATCCGAGATGAATCGGTAGTCCTATCGTTAGGTACCGAACGACTTGATTCATTACATACATCATCGTGGCAATATAAATCTTGGCCCTTTTGGGTCAATTCATTTTAAGTACCATATCAATTGGACTCCCAACATTTGGAGAAAATTATTTTTCCGTCTTATTATCCTCTTTATGCCGAAACCTTGGTCACCCAATATGACAAGATTCGTCACTTTTTGGTCAAACTAATGTTGACATGAATTTTTGTTAATGGGCGTGCCCCACTCGCCTATCCAACCGCAAACGATTGTACACTCGTATCAACCGATTCAACTCGTTACGCCCACTTCATTACCACTTGTTAATACATCTATACGCCATTACAGAATCAAAATATTGTACATCAACCTTATCGTGCGGTCCTTCAACTCAATAGCATCAAATGTTGGGTCCACACCAAAATCCTTTGGTTAATTTACAAAAACCCTGTACGTAGAATCATTTATCTACAAGCTGGTGTACCATTTGCGGGGATGTCACAAACGCAACTCCTAGTTATACATATCAATCGAATCAAGTTATACTAATTTGGGTTATAACATTGGTGTACGTACCCCTTGGTAGCCACAAGCACAAATGCTTCAAACTTCATTTTAACAAGTATCATATCCAGTGTTTTGGTCAACAGAATCCTCAAGCGTTTTCTATGCAAAACAACCCCTATCTAGGTTACCAAGAAGAGATCACGTATGCTCGTGCTCAAAGGCCTCCTCGTTGCTCAAGCAATTCCATCTACTCAAGAGGTTTCCACCCGACCTTAATCGACGCTCTTTGTAGCAACCTTGGAATTGCTCGCATTTAAACCCAGCCAACCAATGATCCTATAAATTATTCCCTCAAGGCGGCCCAAGTGATACCTCATAAATTACCCTCTCGATATTCCTAAATTCAATGGAAAACTCGAGAATATATGTCAACTCATTTCATGCCTTATCATTTATGGTGTTCATCAAATTCCCCGAATGATGATTCGTTCGACTACGTCTTTTTCCAAAGCAGCACGCTTACACGTCCTACTACTAAATGGCACATTAAGTTACCTAGAGCTTCTTTCGACAATTTCACTACCCTAGCCATCATTTTTGACCCATTTCCGGCCATCGATCAAATACGAACCTCGGAACGAAATCTGACCAACTTCAAATAGACTAAAGCTACTCACATTTCCCCGATCATATTCATGATCAAGGCCACCGTCAACGATTGGTTAATACATTTTTTCCGATCAAATGGCTTGTTGAATGGTTCATTAAGTCCCCGTTACCATATATAACCGAGGATGTGGCTAAGGGTGGCGTCACATAGAAGATCAAGTTATCACTCGTGCCCAATATTTAGACTTGATTTACACCTCAATCCGGCACACTCTATGAAAAATCCCTAATTCGTCGTGATCTAATTTCAATGTTCCTCCTCTAATAAAGGACTCTCATGCCGAAGACAAATTTCGACAGGTACCGCAAACACACACCACACTACCGCATCCGATCCCTCGCTCCTACTTCTAAAATTAATTCTATGTCATTTGACAAAGGCAAAAGTGACAAGCAACCAAGAAGTAAGAAAAAGGGAAATCAAAGAAAAATCAAACTTCTAACCCACAGAAAGATCATCCGATCAACCGTCCGGACCATCGAAACATCGTTATCTCATGCATAATCTATAACGAGGAACACTTTTCTAGGGATTTTCTCACCGTGCTGAAGTCTCAAAAATCATCAAGACTTCCCATGCATCCACTCGTGTTGACACCATTTCCAAATCCAGACACCAATTTGGTTGCTACGCATCTAGCTCCTAGTTCCCAAGTGTTATCGTTATCCACCAAAAAACCTCAAAGATATTTTGGTGTCAACTCATAACAGACTATGGGGAGTCCTTGGCCACCGATCAACCTACTACCTTGACAACAAATCCATCTACCGGATCAAGACTACCCATCGTTATTCCCCGAATTAAAAATTAAGCCACCAAAGGGAGTAATTCATAAATCGACATATAATCCCCGAGCAAGAGCCGCACAAAATTATAATATCGTTGAAGATTTGGCTCAATCCCCTTCGCCTTTGTCTCGCTTGAGTATTACAAAATTGTCCTTCCTAGAAACAAGCTTATTGTTGGCCATTGGTGGAATTGATCCAACCGATTATAATCTTGTCGTCTTTAATCATATGGGCTATGTGCCATAGCTACCAAGAACCGGCATTCTCCATACAATTACATGTTCTCAATCACCTTTTTTCATCGCACTATTATTGATGAGGATCATCTATGTGCATTATGTCTCTAAACTCGTTGAAGTCACTTGGCTCGCCACGATTATCGACAATCATCAACGACGTTGAAGTCTTTTGATGGAAGAACATATAAACCTTGTGGTATTATCAATAACATGCATGTTGAACTAGGGGAAAAATAGTGAATATTGATGTCGAGATTGTTGAAGGACCCCTTGAATATAATATTTTACTTGGAAGACCATGGGTATATGCAATGACTACCATTGTTTCTACATATTTTAAAATGATTTCCTTTTCCACATAAAGGTACAATCACAAGCCATTAATCAATTATCCTTTTTTTCCTCTCGCTTCGCAGTAAATAGAAGTGTTCCGTTCATTCACTTACCCCAACAAGAAATTCATAACATTAGTGTTGGACTCTTAAAGGATTCCAATTTATGGAAATCCCCAGAATACGCCGCCCGCGACGTCTAAAATTGCAAGTATAGAGACCGCCGCATGATCTCTTCCACTCTATCTAGCGAAGGGAGAGTACGGTGATTCCGATATTCCTACGTTGATTTTTTACCACCTGTACCCCCTATTGAGCTGGCATAGCAATCAATATATTTGGCTTGGCGGAAAATTTGAAACGCGCTCGTCGAGTGTTCGCTGATCGTTCCTTAGATTTTGGTACTCCATCCGATCCATTTTCAAAGTTTTTGACAGATGAAAAATATTTTGGAAGTTATGATGTCGAAGGAGAACCATGGGAATATTATCATCATCAATCCCATCTTCCTTTAATATGAAGAAAATAATCTCAAGAACTATATCACCCATCCATCAAAAATTTCTTTAGAATTCTTTACCGATTAATGCAATCGATTCTAGGCGAAATTTATCAAATATTGAAGAAACCATTTCTATCAATATTTCGACCAAACCAGGCATTGTAGAAAATATTCATACCGCCGTATCTTGTTCTCCATCGTAACTTGATTCATATCGCTCTCTATTTCGTGAATTTCGTGACGTATTCGATTGGTCTTACGATGAAATTTGGTGCATAGCTACTAATATAGTCAAAAACACTATCAATATGTATCATGATGTCAAACCGTGCACCAATGGCTTCATCCTATTAATCCAAAGAAAGATGTCGGCCATCAAAGCAAAAATTGAAAAACTTTTTGCGTGCCGGTTTCATTTACCCTATTCCGCTAACCGAGTGGGTTTCCAATATCGTTCCCGTTATGAAAAAACATGGAACCATTAGAGTGTGCGTTGATTATTGAGATTTTAATCATGCTTGTCCAAAATACAACTATCCTACTCCCTTTATCGACCATATTATCGACAATTGTGCTCGATGTGAAATATTCTCATTCATGGGATGGATTTTTCTTGCCACATCAAATCAATATCAGCCCAGATTACCAACATAAGACGATTCATCTATCCTTGGGGAACATTCACATATAGGAACTTTCGTTTGGTTTAAAGAACGTTGGGCAAATTTTCAGAGAGAAATGAATTATGTTTTCAATGAAATCAAGCACTTTGTTCAACCATATCTAGACGATTTACTAGCACATTCACAAAATCGTATCGATCACCGAATGCATTTGACACCCATTTTCTTACACCGCCAACACTACAAAATACGCCCAATCCACATAAATGTGTGTTTTGTGTTGCTTATGGTCGATTTCTCGCATTCGTATTCTCAAAAGAAGGAATTCGAATAGAACCACTAAAGGATTAGGCCATTCGATTTGCCTACACCATCAAACTTACTCGTATACAGAAATTCAAGGGAAAGGCTAACTCTCGAGAAGGTTCATTCCAAACTACGCCGAAATGGCTAAAGGATTTACTCGATTATTGAAAAATGGGGTCCCTTCCATTGGGATCAAGTTGCGCAAGTTTTTGATGTTGTCAAGGACACTCTTGTCCGAGCATCATTAATCTATCCTCCTAATTATCAAAATGATTATTTCCTATATATCGTCGTAGTCGAAACGACCATTGCTATGGTATTGGTCCAAGTAGAAGAAGGAATTGAACATCCGATCTATTATTTGAGTTGTAATATCAATGATACGGAATTTAAGTACTCGTACGTGGAAAAGTTTGCCTCGCACTGCTCAAGCTATCCAAAGATTTTTCCATTATATTCGCCTCCAAAAAACAAGAATAGTTTCTGACAAGTAACCCCATGACTTATATCTTATCACGTAAATTGTTGGGGAATATTCAAAATGGATCATTTTGGCAGAATTTGATTTGGAATTCATCAAATCCAAGTCAATGAAGTCTTTAGTTTTGGCCGAGCTTCTCTCGTGACCTTCCCTCCGATAGTACCGCTACTATGTCATAACCATCTGTCTCCAGATTTGTGCCTCTATTTCTCGATTGGACTATCCGATCCTTAGTATGGGGATTTCATCATTTATCTCCAAACCCAAAATTTTCGACCTAATACCTCTCGCTCGAACAACCGATGTATTCGATACCAAGCCAAAGATTATCCGATTGTTGGCGATACACTTTATCATCGTGATGTCGATACCATTTTAAGGAGGTGCCCCACTCATGAGGAGGCCGAAAAAGTTTTAAATGATTGTCATTCAAGGGCTTGTGGTGGACACTTATCTAGATACCGCACCTTAAGACACTCCGCGCCGTTACTTTTTGTCCTACTATTTTTTTAAGATTGCATCCCTACTCATAATTTTTCATGCATGCCAAATTTTTTATCTTAAAAATCCGCAAACCGCTGCCAATGCATCATGTTGTCTTCCGTTGGACCATTTATGAAATGGGGTATTGACTTCATGACCCTTCGTAACCCCTTCGTCCAGGGGGCATGGTTATATTATTGTCGTAGCTCTATCATTTTACCAAATGGGGCGGCTGGCGTCTACATTCAATAACATAGGACAAACAACATATTGTTTTTCTTCAACCACGTTATTTCATGGTTTGGGGTCCCTGTGCTATAGTTATGGATCATGGAAGCATTTTCGCAACCATATGATGTCCGAATTGACTACCGTAAGTTAGATTGTCGCATGATAATTTACCCTTATTATCCACAATCAAATGGACAAGTTGAGGCTATTAACAAAATTCTTAAACGAATGCTTCAACGAATGATATGAGTCCGTAAAAGGAACAGCATTTGATCCCCGTACTCCGCTTTGTGGGCGTATTGAACTCTATGAGAAACACAACCGGATTTACTCCTTTTCAATTGGTGTATGTTCCGGAAGTTATCTTACCAATCCAATGTGAAATATCATCGTTAAAAACTCATGATAGACTTGTTACTTGACACCTTAGAAGAAGAAGCGTATCTCCTTAACCTCATCCATTCGATGAAACGTGATGTGAAGCCCAATTGGCCAACGAAGCGCATATGAGACGTATAAAGGCGCAATACGACAAAAATTTCCAGCCTCGCATCTACCCGTGAGGGCAACTTGGTCCTTCTTTACGATCAAGAAGCCGATGTAATAAGTATAGGGAAATTCGAGCCATTGTGGCATGGCCCCTATATTGTCAAAAGAGTTCTTGGTAAGGGTGCCTATGAGTTAATATCATAATGGGATTCCATTGGCAATGCCCTAGAAATGGGTTGTATCTTTAAATGTTATTATGCCTAATCATGAGCGTAGTCATTTTCTTCGTATTATATTGTATATATGTTGTTGATTTCGTATCTACTATCTTAATTTCGTTTTAGAGTTTCTTTCTTGACGTTAGTAATCCGCTACATTTTATCGCGTATGTCTAAATCTTCGGAACCATTTTTTGGATATGTTGATGGTGCTAGTCGTAGTACGCAATCTATCCCTTCGCAAAGATAACATTTTCGCCGTAACAAATGTAGTTAGTGAGTTTTTGAGGGATTTGTATCGGTAGATCGACAAACAATATCGCCGAGTATAGCGTTGATCGGAACTTCTTTTTGATGCCATTTCATTTGGTATTAAAAGCATAATCGTAAGGTTAGACTCACAACTTGTTGTATTACAACTTACTAGTGTTTATACAGCTAGAAATCCAACACTTCTGATTGTTCCTAAGAGTTTGACTTTTGAAAGACATTTTGATTTTGTTCAATATCAACAAATTTCCCGTAAATTTGAACACATTGACCGATTCATTAGCTAATAAAGTTTTAGACGTACATTTTTAACATAAGTAAAGAAAAATTCACATCATTGAATAGGATTGTGTATTAAACATAGGAAAAACTATGAAATCATATAGATAGCTAGTTATAGGTTTTTACAAAATTTTGTGCCCAAGACACATTGGTCATCCGACCTCAAAATGTATGCAAAATGTCACAATTAAACTAGTGGTGCTCATGGTAACATGTTATAGATCTAGCAATCCTATGGAGCAACCACATCCAATGGTTAGAACCCCAATAATGTGTCGCTCAGCCGCATGGGAAGCTCTTCGATCCGGGCATCCTAATCCCGAATGTCAACCCTCTATGCCGCCGGGCTCGCCTAGAGTCTCACCGATATCAAGGTCCCGAAGGACTCGCTCTCCCGACAAACTCCCCTCTCTCGCCGGCGCATTTGCTTCGCGCTCTAGTTCCTCTACCTGCTGAACACAAACAATATCTCGCATTAAATCAAACATTTAGTTTAGTCTTCGAAAGAAATAAAAACACAAAAACATTGTATAAACCTTAGAAGAATCAAAAAACATGGTCAAATCATTCTTACCTATTTCTTACCCCACCGAGCTCCTTTTCCGGTAAAACTATATATGGATCTCCTCAAGTCGACGCCCGTGTATGCGTACTCATCGATGGCGACGATCCGCTCGCCGAACCAGGCGAAGAATGCGCAGAGAACATAACCCGCCGATTGGCCCGCATGTCGACCCATGAGTTTTACCCATCTCTCGTATTTGAGGATCTCTAAGAATAGATATATCCAAAGGTTACATGTTGTGGTTGCATCATTGGAATCGTTCCAGCGAAGGAGATAAGGGGATTGAACCATAACCGAATTTTTTCTTCCTTCCTCCCTTTTTCTTTGTTTATTTGTTCCTTATCCGAGATAGAACAAATTTTCCACCGCCTGAAGACTCGTTGGCTCTACACTCTTAGCGCATACCGCATATACGATCTCGTTCTCTACATGTGTGTAACGATGCCAGCAATTTTAGCGATCGTGAAAAAGAATGGTTCTCAAAGGCAAATCCCCGACATCCAAGATGTTTATTTTTCCATCTTTTGCTACGTTCTTCGGATAACAATACCGCATAACATAATCCTCACCGTTCCTCCTCCAACGATAGACCCCAGAGAGAAATGGGCAAACCTCTCCGACAAACCCGTGAGAAAATACACATCTTCAACTATGGGAACCACTTTGTTCTTAATGTGAAATGCTCCTTATTGTTGGATCCCATGCTCGAACTAAGAACTCCAATAATTCTATTTGTTGCCTCATTCCCAACAATTTGAAGTACTTAAGTAGTCCACAATCTCTTAGGGCTCTTGCTGTAAGCATTTGGATCATTCAAGGGAATCATATATCTTTGTTCTTCATGTTCTCTTTTCCTCCATGTAATCGTCATTATAATCCGATGGAAACTTGAAATACAACCACAAGATCCATTAGATTCCATTCATCGCAAAACTAGGCAAATTTTGGGCACAACATGAAAACCAAAACTTGAATTGCGCCCAATGCACCCCACCGGGTTGAGACAAGCAGTGTTGCATATGTACCCTTCACTTTACTTGCTATGCAACGCAAGTTTCGACATTTAAAAGGTTCGTTGCCCTTATTTTGGGTAGAATTTACCCTAGGGGCCTTAAAACCCTAAAAATCACAGAATGGAAATTAAATGAATACCAAACGAAAGAGGAGGTTCATGGTACTAACTCGGATCAAACGGCGACGAAATTCGGGCCCATACAGAAACGACCGCAACTCTAACGACCGAAGTTTGGGAAGAAATCGTGTTCGCAGCTCCAAAATGCAAATGGTAACTATGGAATGGTAAAAATGAATAGTGAAACTACTTTTTATAGTCATTTAATTGTTTGCAAGTTAACGACATATGACTATAGTTTTATTAAGCTTTTATCATCAAACAAAGTATTTTTAATCCATTTGATGTTGTTCTCAATGTAGAAAATACAACCGATGAACAAACATTAGTCATGCAGATTTATTCAAAGAATGACTTGACCACAAAGCATACTTTTCCTCCTTATTTTTCAAGCTTGTTAAAAAACGAAAAAGGATTTGAAGTGCACTTTTAATTTCTTTTTCGAGCTTTGATAACAACAAAAGGAACCTCGGAGTCTTCTTTCAACTATTTTCGACTCCGATAATGTGAAAAGATTGCCGAGCACTTGTCTTTTCGAGCTCGTTAAAGTAAATGAATTGATATCTACCCGCATAAGTTTAACCCCTTTTCTCGACCGAGATGGATTATTTACGAAAGGAATACCTTGGTTAAACATGACCAAGGAGGTTCTTTCAACTATCATTTTACACTTTTTCGGGTCCGAGAGACAACTTTATGAAAAAGTACTTTTGGAGTTCTCTTTCGTCCTCTTTTTTCTAATTTCTAAATATGAAAAAGGACCGGCTATCACTATCGTTAAGCTTCGTTAAAAACATAAAAATAGCGACAGTTTGTCAATCATGGCAAGAATCGAGTTTCATTCATCGCTGTACTCGTTAAATTATTAAATAGCGATACTTTATTCGCCCGAAGGGCGGAATTATAGATCAAGCAAATGTTATCCTCCTCAAGCTTGTTAAAAAATAAAGAGGTAATCGGTCGAAAAATGACCACAGGAAAGTTTGGGAAAAGTGAGCAAAGTTTCTTTTTGGTAGCAAGGTGCTCTTGAACATGACACTTCTTTCACTCCATGTCCATGACCGTTTGGGTTGGGTAATCATCTGACAATTAATTCAGTACCCATGGTTCATCATACCTACCTACTTTTGGGTCAATGCCGCCAACTCATCACGTTGTCGCCGACAGGTTCAAGAGAAGTCATCCAGTTGATTAAAAACTCATCCTTCGCAATACTCATAAACCTTCATTTTCATGACCTGCCATCCCCGAAAATTGCTATATCAAGTCATACCCTTGTCTCCGAAATCAAGAATCCTTAGTTTTGTAATAAGGTGACCTCCTCGTCGACAACAAATCCATATCTAGGGAAGTTCACTCTAGGAAACATCGCATTCTAGTACCATGAGGCTTGTTACAGCATCGACAAGATCCTCGCTTCCGAACCTTTGACCGAAAGAATTTGCTCGCATTTGACATCAAATCATCTATTCACGCCTTACTTAAATGTACCGCAATACCTCGAGGGCTATCGATAATAATGGTGGTTCTCCCACATTTTTTAATAGCTCACATCATTGGCCGGTAATTAAACGATGTCTTTCCATGTTCTACTACAAATCATATATTTGTAATAATAGACTTGTACACAAATGATTCAGTTAACGAGATAAGAAGACCCTGCATCTAGTTTAAGCCATCTGGTCAGCATTTCATGATTGTTTTACACATCATATGTATGGTAACCCATACAGATTGTCATCCAAACATGGGCCTATATCTGCAGTACATTCCGTATCTCAAAACATTCTAATGAAGACGATTTTATGAATTATGTACATGTTATTAGATTATTTTATGTGATGAACATAGGAATGCCTACCCTCAAAAATTATGATCAAAGAGGATATATCATGATATAATATATTGTAAGATTGATGTGTGTGACCACTCCGCTTCATTTCCAAGCTCCCTACGTTGCAAAGCATATCAATCAAATGTTCTTTATTATTTGGATCTCATGTCTTAGCGGGAAATTGTTATAGGTCAATTTTGGGCACCATTCCCAATGACCTCGGTTAATCGGGCATCATCTCCAAGACCAATGATCGAAGGTTCTATCATTCCCTATCATTTTAGTTGCTACATTCCCTAAGACAAGAAACTGAGACAAATCAAGCAAGACTTTCATGAAGCAAAGGTTTCCATTGTTTCAGCTATTATATAGCATATGAGAGCTCACCAACACAGCTCTAAGGGGCCTAGGTACGTTGCATATACGTAGCCCCATGCAAGGCTGCCCTACAAAGCACTTCCTAAACATTCACAGTGCGTTGGTCACATTGGGAGTGAAATTCTCATTGTCCCGAATCTCCACTTGGCCGCGTCTTCTAGAAGAGTTCACATGTGTCAAGCCCTTGATCCAAGTGTCCGCTCTGACATCTACATGAATGGAAACATGTCTTGTCTATTATTGAAAGTCATTTTTTGCAAAACAACCTACAATTCATTTATAAATTGAGCACAAATCTAAGCGCATGAGGAGAAGAATTTGAGTAGAGAAATGTTGGAGAATTTTCAATTGAGAAGCTATATTTGTGTAGTTGTCACTGGAGAGATTTATACTGTGATGAGGCTTGTGAATGTTTCTAGAAGGTCACTTCAAATCGCTCGCTAGGTTGTAACCTCTCCTTCTATAATCAATAAAGATTATCGCTTATTTTTCCCTATATGCATCCGTATTGGTTTTTATTTTCCATATTTCAAGATCTTGCTGATGTGTATCGTTTATAGCCATGATTTAGCTAACTAGCTTGAATAGATATCTATTATTTCATCTTCCGTAGTTTCAAAGTGTTCTTTCTTGCATGAAGCATTCAGCCCAAAAACCACTCGGATTTGAAGTCGTTACCGTGCTTTGCTTAAGGATCTACATTTGGAAGCGACCGAACAAGTAAGCCTCCAATCCTCTCTCCGTGTATCTTTTATGAGTTAGGAGTAATAGTCGTATAGTCTTTCACCTATTGTTCTAGACTAGCACATGTCTAGGGAAGCGTGATTTATCCGTAATTCGGTAATTCGGCCCAACACAGATTGAAAGCATTTTTAATTGGTCATTGGAGTATAGGATGAAGTGAGAGAGAGTATGAATGAGAACTAAGGTGAATTCATTCATTTAGAAGTGAATAGACATATCATGTAAACCTTGCCTAAAACAAAGCATGAACAGACATGATTTTTGCTTATAAACTTACGTATAAACATATGGAAATATGTATATGAAAGAAGAATATATATCATTTATCATTAATATATAAACATACATAAGAAGAACAAATTCTCCAATGCATACGACAATATTCTCAACACAAGTTCGCAAATTTGTCTCCGATTTCATTCCAAATTGTTGATTATAATAGCCCACCCGTAAAATAAGACTATCCAACCCAAAAAATACTAAAGAGAGCCTACTTATATAAAATATGGACTATGACACATCATCAGGTCGAAATCCCATCCAAAATGGATCATAAATACAAAATATGAGTCATTTCCTAGTTTCTAGGGAGGTTAGAAACCATTCCCTAAATTTTAGCTATAAACTAGGAGTGTTTGTCCTTGACATTAATTACATATTCCTTCATGATAGGAAGAAAAAAACAACTCAATAACTCTAATTCCAAGTCATGGGAAAGCAAAGCCTCTAATTTGTGACCATTTCGAGCTTCGATAAGTGTCCCGAGGAATCCAATGATGATTTGTGACATTTCTAACAAAAGAGTAACAAAAATTTTCTTTAAGTGTAACAAAACTTTGGAGGCACTTTTAAAGAATATTCAACTAGCCCCGTGTGTCTAGTTTTCATAACATCTTGAATTTTTCAAAATGGACCACGCGAAGGCCTTCAAAAATCCATTCTCCCAAGGTTACTCAAAGCGTAATAAAGAGGGTCCAAAAAGGTGGAAAAAACATGAAAAATGAGTGGTTTTTGAGCGTTTTCTTGTAAATTACGCCTTTTTCATGCCAGATGGGGTTCCTGATATGTGATTTAATTATCAAAATACATCCATCCATGTAAATAAATCATTGTTTGGATGCTTCAAAATAAGAGCAACGAAAGTTCACACTTTCCGCAATGAGGAATTTCCATAATTTTGCAAAAATCACATAAAAAACCAAATTGATCAAAACTTCAAAATTGGTTCTATGTCACCCGTGAGATGGGCTAAATAGCTAAAGAAGATTCAACCAATAATTCCAAGCAACCCTTCTTTAGCTTCAGCTTTGCCTCTTTAAGCCCTTCCTTCACTGCTTCGCCGTTATTTGGGAAATGGTGTTCTTGCCGCAATAGTGGTTTGCCATGTGTCTTTGCTATTGTCCCTCTTAGCCCTCTTGAGAGCTTCTTGTAAATTCTCATTCACTCTTGAAAACCAAAGCTCTATGTTTTTCATTAATCTCCATGGAAATAAGCTCATCAAAGGTCGAATCTTTAGATTGATGAGTTGACCGGCTCTTCTCGCTCTAGTGCCCTTTTGAGGCCTCTGTTTTTTTTGTTTCCACCTCTCCATCTCTCCGCATTTGGTCAAAAACAATAATATTCTTTCCTTTACCTCCTCGTCTTTGCCTCTATCGACTTGGGCTTGTTTTTTATGAGTTGATTCACTTTCAACCTAAAATCTTCGTAAAGGAAAGTAACATGAGATTTGGCAATGGAGAATACCTTTCAATTATGATATATATTTATCTTTCTCTCTTGGGTGATATCTTCAACATATGGACCTCCACATGTTGTGATAATTCAACCTCCAATGGTTCGCATTCATTATGCTCATGTGAAAGAGGTTGCTCCTCTATCTCACATTGTTCAACAATGGTGTCAAGTGTAAGAACACTTCCCGGAAGACTTAGCAAATACTTGTCTCTTCCCCTTATCATATGTGTGAGAAAAATTCCATAACCCTAGAAGCACTCCAATGTTGAGTAGGCATGATAGAAGAGCTAACCTCCATTGGTTGTGTTGATGATGTACTAGGTAAAATAGAAGGGCCGATGGTAGGCGCTTTCCGACAATATCTCCAAGAAGTTTTCCCAAGTCATGTTGATGGAGGGCAAGTGATGCAACACAACGATTTTGATTAGGCCGTAATGAAAAATAATAGTGTGATGATCTTCTTCTACTCTAAACCTTCTCAAACATCTTAATCAAATTCTCGTACAAATAGTATGGCAAATAAAGTGTTTCGACAGAGGTAAATGCATCAAAAGCCTGATGTGATACCTATACAACCTCGGAGAATATTCCTTCACATGTGAAGTACTTCATTATTAACATCATCAAAGGAGCATACTTTTTTTTGAGGTGTATGAAAGTAAAAATATAGCTCGTTCCTTTCTAGCGTGAGGCTTCGTAAATTGTTTGTATTTTTCAATATCTAACTCCATACCTTTGAACCAATGTCTCCAAGAGAAGGGATACCCGTAGCCGAAGAACTAGGTCCGATGATAGGCTTATATCCATACCCGCGTAGTGACCTTTCCTATGCTGTAGCTTGTTTCAAATAGGCTAGTCAATTGAAGGTTATGCTCCCTCTTCCATGAGCCTTTCACAAAATCTCAAACACCGAGCTCTCTCAAAGCATATTCTAGCTAATGGTGAAGCATTAATTTCATGCATGTTGGAAGGGTTCTAGCCCGAGGTGGCGCCTCCTGAATATCTTCTTGTCACTTTCCATTGTTTTTTTCATCGGGAATGATGAAACCCTAGGGTGTTAATGAAATGAGTGAATGAATGGATATCCGGAAAAAACAAAGCAGAAAAGTATGAGTTTAGTGGATGAAATAAAGGGCCTCGCTAAGCTGATAAAAATTCTATAAAATTTTGAGTAGGTTTTTGTTAATTTTTAACCTCAAGTTGTATGTGGAATTAGGGAAAATGAATGTGAGGAAGGTGTCAAAATGCTTAAAACAGCTGTGAAATTCCCAATTTTGACAAAGTGAGAATATCTAGTGTAGTGGTAGGGTAAGTTGATAAGATGAAATGAGGTTCATAGAGCCAAGAAAAAATTATAAGAAAAAATTCAAAGGCATAGGGTGTCATCTAGCTCCATATTGAAAGTTGAATGAGGATAAATGGATAAGTGTAGGTGGCAAAATGCTTAAAACATAGGAAATTCTCAATTTTAATCGTGAGAATAGCTGGCAGTAAAAGTGTTTTAGGTTAAGAAGGTGAAATGAGGGAAATGGAGCTAATAAAAATTCTAAGGAAAATTCAAGAATATAATGGCATCTTAGCTCCACAAAAAAAGTGGCTGAGAAAAAATGATGATATGTAGGGTAGAAAAGTCTAGAAAACACAAGAGATTCCCAAGGATTTCACTTTGGAAAAGCTAGAATTACGGTTTGTTTGTATTTGACATGTTAGGGGTAGTGGTGTAGATGATAGGAGTGTGGGGATAGTTCATATGGGATGCATGAATTAGGGTTTAGATTATGGGGTTAGGGTTTAAGCCGCTGGGTAGGTTAGGTTTTGTCAAAATAAGAATTTTTTATATGTTTGGACAAAGGATAAAGATAAAGAAAACATAAGAGCATGAAATGTTTCAAACGTTCAAAATTAGACCAAAAATAGCATGAGAATGGAGACTTACCGTATGAAGGCTACACAAAGTAATGGAGGCAATATTTGAGTTAATTTGCAAGTTTTTCAAGCCAAAGTCGAAAATTGCTTCTCTTATAGAAGTGTATCATGTACCTACAAGAGTGTAACAACTCGAGGAGGAAAGTGTAGCAACAGTAGGTTTAAAAGTGTAATAGTGTACCACGTAGCGATTGCGCAACACCTACGTAGCCCTCGCATTCGTAACCCTTTTACGCAACGCTTCAAAAAGTGTAACGCTTCAACCCAAAAAACGAACACCTAGGTCCAAAAGCGTTACACGAGGATTCAAAAACGTAACAACACTTATTTGAAGGATGGCAAAAGGATTTTTAATGGGATTTGAGCCTTGGATTTTGAAGTTTAGATCATCATGAAGAGAAAATGAAGTAGAGATCTACTCTTCTACTCATCAAAGGGTAACAATGAGCAGAAAATGAAGCAATGTCCCCTTTTATAAACTTGAGATAACATTTACCTTTTGACACTTTGAAAATGACTTTTTCGAACCCGTACTTGAAAATGACTTCTTGCACCTTCAAATGAGATAACAGATAGAATGAACCTCTTTAAACTCTTTGACATTTGAAATGAGACAACAAGAGAAAATTTGCCTTCCTTTATGAGACAAGAAGATCAAGCTCGAAACTTTGAACCTTTCACATTTGGATATGAAATTTTCAAAACAAGACAAGTTGTTCTTGATCGGGGACAAAAGAGGTCGAATTGACCTCTTTGAAGCTTTTACATTTGAAACAACCTTTTTTGGTCCTTTAATGAGACAAGCAAGACATAATTTCTCTTTTCATGAGACAAAGGAGTATTTAATTGAGTCGTTTTCGGAACATTTTTGAAACTTCTTGAACCATATGAAACAATACATGTGGTATTTATTTCATTTCATAAACCCTCGCTAGCTCCTTCCTTAGGTTTTAAGTGAGTGGAATGCAGGTTTCCGCCTTATTTTGAGTGAAAATTTGATCAAAGGCAGGGATGAACCTAGACAAAGACCTATATGGGGTGGAGTGACATAACCCTAGACCTCTTAAATGATGATGTTGGAGATGAGCTTGAAAATTATGGTGGTGATGAATGAACATGCGCATACTTCTTACCTAGACCTCAGCTGACAAAAATTATTTTCTGATAACTTGTTTGAAAAAGTTTATTGACCTATGATTTTATGGAAAACAACCGAAAGAGTTATTTTTTTATCACTAACATACTTGAGCTATCATTGGCTCCAGCTTGGGATGGAAGCTCCTCTCAGAGGTGTCAAGAACACCGTATATTAGGTAGCCTTACCATTGGGCAATGGATTCAAACTAGACTTTGAAAATCTTTGACAAACTCGGAAATAATGAACTAACTTTGACTAGAAAACTAACTTGACAACCGACCGAAACTTTTTTGAACTTTTTGAAAGAAAACATGAGTCAGATGTAGAAGTCTCATGGCCTTCTCCCCAAGC
This sequence comes from Pinus albicaulis, assembly GCA_034641835.2. Lineage (NCBI taxonomy): Eukaryota > Viridiplantae > Streptophyta > Pinopsida > Pinales > Pinaceae > Pinus > Pinus albicaulis. The sequence continues at coordinate 21,787 of JAXQQM020066726.1, read as the reverse complement.
CCAAACTTATGCAACAACTTCCTTATTGCTTGGAAATCAAATTAAAATGATATCTATGGTGAAAGTGAACTTTCTTCTCAATGATTAAGTAAGATAGTGTTTGAGGAACTCACTATTGATTGGTCCTCTCAAGACTTCTTTCCCTTCAAGACCCTCTAGTAGAAATGCTTTATTACCTCTAAATGCGTAGATATTGTAAGGTACCTTCCATATATTGTGGAATTTTCCATGCTTACTCTTGTCTTCATTCTCCGGAATCCTGAAGAAAGAACAACATCTCGAAGCTTGAAATCATCATCTTTAGTCTTCCTATCATAAATCTTTTTATTTTCTCATGAAGCTTTGAAGTATGACCTAATACTTCATCTCCTTGGCTTTTGTAGATGGATCATTTAAGCCAACATTCTTCATCGAATTTCATTTGCCCATTGTTGATCTCTCGTATAATTTTCATCACCTATGCAGCAAGAGAAGTAGTGGGGAATACCATGTCAACACCACACAAGCTTTCGTAAAGGCATAAAGTTGGGAAAAATACCGAGAGTGAATCGCACATCGTATATTCAAAACTTTTACTTTTTTCTGCTTCTTAAACCCATACGCTACTTTGCTGAAGACAACTAGTGTATACACGCAGATATCCTTCATAAAACTCGCGTATACACAGATATCTAATTATGCCATTAATTCTTCACTTATATCATTCCATCATTCATTCATTAGAGATTCTATAAACAGTAAACATGTGCAGTAACAACAGAATAAACCATCACACAAAGCATCACACATGAACACCAGGATTTTTAGGTGGAAACCCAAGTCGGGAGAAAACCACCGCTGCAGTTGCTCAGCCTTCAATATTTTATTATAGAGAAAACATCTTACAACATATGTCGGTGCGTACTCTACCAAAGACGCAGCACCCACCAAGGCCAGTTTACCAAATTTCTCTGGAAGGGAGCTCCAACTCCCGACTCGCTTACTGCCCTCTAATGGAAGGGAGCTGCGGACCCCTTTCTTCTCGTCTATCACCTCACTCCGGGAAGGGAGCCACGGTCTCTCGATCTCGTTTACCACCACTGAAGGAGCTACGATCCTCGATCTCTGCCATCACTTCACCGAAGGGAGCTATCACCTCTCAGACCAAGGCTGCCAACCTCAAGACTCCCATGGACCACTGCTTCATCAATTTTCACACTGGATCCAAAGCTTCCTTTAGGACACCACTTGCATGCCACATTTCATCATATTTTCAGACTAGACCATTTCCATACTTTTAAGCATAGTCAACCATGAAATAGATACACATAAATTACTGACAGATATTAGTAAACCAGCAGAACAGATCAGACATTTCTTACCACAACCTTCAGCAAACCCTAGTTTGCATACGCGCTTTCCTTTCTCTGATGTCGCGTATATACGCGCTTCCGTCCACACAAACCAGCATATACTTTAGTACAAATTACAGAGTTAATTTTATTGTGCATACGCGCTTTCAAGAAAGTCACAGATATACGCGCTTTCTTCGCGAACTAGCGATAGATCTTCAATATTATAGAGCAAGATACTTCTTCAGATCGATATCTATCAGATTACCTTACTTCAAACAGATGTTCGCCTATTTCAGATCTGCTGCTCCATAAAACAGAGATCTAGCAGACACAAATACATTCCAGATCTAGATATTCCGCTTCATCATTTCTTCATAGGTGCATCAGATTCAAGATCAAACCTTACCCTTTCCATATTAGATATACTACGTGTAGAAGCATTCATTCAAGCTCAGAGCATCTTGCTCCCACACTACGATTTGCACAATGAATTTCATCTCTCTTTATATAGGTTTACCCTTTTTCAATACCATGAGCCCCTTTTTCAATACCATGAGCCAAAACAATACCATGAGCCCAAACTACATTACTCGGCGAGTATTCTCGATTCGGTCATTTAGACCTAATCATTACCCAATACAATGGGTCAATACCATGGTGGTTACCCCTGGTTTTGCACTTTTTGAGCGCTTTTACCCATACGCGACTTGGCACGTTATTTTCCGCGTGCATATGGGACTTTCCCTAGGACAATCCGCGTATACCAAGAAACATACTCTTTTTCATCATAGAATTAGCACATGATGAATTCCTTTCTTCATTGCCTTCTGTTCATACTGTAGATACATCAGATTTCCTTCATCAAGGACATATTCTATCAAGCACAACTTCATCAAGCAAGTTGTCATCATCTTCATCAAGAGGGTTGCCTTTCAAGGACAACACTTAGCATCATATTGTCAACAAACATCATATCACATCAGATTTACATCATTTACTAAGTCCATCAAGTCAAGCATAACTTCATCAGGTGGTTTTCCATCAAGGACAACACATGTCAACAGTCGCATGTCTTCATCTTCATTCGTGGGTTGCCATCAAGGACAACACTCTGCATCATATTTCCAACAATCTCCCCCTTTGGACTTGATGGCAACCATGATGGTGTTTGGTTACTACAACAGATAGGTACATTAAGAATACAATGACACCATGTCACTCTCTCCATTTTTGACACCATTCAAACACCATGTCACTCTCCCCCTTTGACATCAAGGGCAAAGGGCGGATCAAAACCAACACACTCTCCCCTTTTCACCTCATGTAGAAGAAACGTTCTGCAGATCTGATATATACTGAAGTGACCAAGCTCCCCCTGAGTTCATGCTGAATCTTCAAACATATTTTTCAATGAAGTATATGACTCTATGAACTTCCTATCACCAAAGACTCATACTTACATCAATTATCCATCCAAGTGGATTTACATATGAGACTCAACTACCCAACCAAGTGGGTTTACAACTTTGACTCAGCTACCCAACCAAGTGGGTTTACAAAATTTGACTCAGCTACCCAACCAAGTGGGTTTACAAATTTGACACGTCCTTACATGACTGAATATTACAATTTTACATCATGGGTCTCAACAAGACCTTTTCATCAAATTACAAATATGACCATTTATGACCAACACCAGAAAGACTTCAAGAAAAAGGAACATATTTCAGAACCATCATAATGCCAACAATGCATTATACTCAGCAAATCTAATGCTCCCCCTGAGACTGTGCATCCAAGCATCCTTTTCATATGACTAAGGCTCCCCCTTAGTTTGTGCATCCTGAACACTTTCACCAACAAATCATCAAGGCATCTTTATCAAAACATTAGAAAGAGAATTATGAGAACTGGAACACCACCAGAGATACCAAACAGTATCAGAGATACCAAACAGCACTGCAGCTGTGCTGAAGAGAGCTGACTCCAAACAGAAATTTGTCAGCAATCAGACATACGCGGTTTTATGTGCATGAACTCGCGTATATACGCGACTGTGTTTCAGGAAACCCGCGTATCCAATACCATCTTCTATATTTTAACCAGATCTGATCCTCTGTGAGAAAAAGACAGTGTTCAGCTTCTTTCTGAGATATTTGAATGCTTCCTTGGACTACAGATAGATAGAACAGTGTAGTTGTGTCTTCAAGCGTCATCCAACGGTTGTAGCATAAGCACATTAGGAACCAAGCCTTCAGATTCTTTGCAGCATCAATACAATCTTTCCAAGAGAGATTATCATACCAGAACAACATCTTCAATTATGTGTCAAACAATCATCCATGTGGTCCAATATCATCAAGATCTTCAAGATTTAACATGAAGTAACATATGTAGGAAAAATATCTCAACCATAGTAACAAACTCTGCATGATCTATTCTTATTTCTGAATCAAACGACATCCAACTCATCCATGTGTGAGCACAAAAGATACTTATCAGCAACCAGGGCTCAAAATCTCATCATAATAAACCATGTACCAAGTCATCATCATTTGGGCATGAGTATCACAAAAACCAAAGAATAAGCAAACATATTGCCAACAATGCAATCATTAGTATTTAACCTGCTGCTCCCCCTGAACCAGTGCTTCTTCTTAACTTGTGCAACCTGAATACGTTCATCAGCAAGTCATCAGCAACAATCTCTGCATGAACTACCCTTATCTCCGAATTATAAGACTTTCATCTCAACAATGAATACTCTTCATCAAAAAGAAAACAGGACTCATCCATAATCTTCAACATAAGAAACCAAGTATCATATCATCATTATTATAGAACTGAGAAAGTAAGCTGATACAGAGTCAATAATACAGTTATAAACAGTCAGACTGATGCTCCCCCTGAACCTCTGCTCCAGATCTTCAGCTATCATATAAATTCTCTTATCATCAATGCATACGCGACTGTGTTTGCTGGAACTCGCGTGTATACGCGACTTTTGTTAATAGAACCCGTGTATGGAAAATGAAGCATAGAAATTTTTCACAATCCTTCATCTCCCCCTGAACTTGTACTTCCTGTACCTGTCTTCTTCATATCAGATGCTTTGTCAGAAATACATATAACCAGAAAAATCAAATCAATCATGAGAGACATCATACATTGCTCCCCCTGTGACGATACATTACTAAATCTCATAATGTATCCCACATCATTCCTGCAGTCAATCAGAGAAGTAAGCTTCAGAAGCGGATGACTGCAGTAGGGTCAAAATTTCCTACGTTTCTGATCGGTCCTCCATCTTTTTCCAGATTTGTTTGAACTTTCTATTTGTGTGCTGGAAGTTATCCAATTTCTCATATCTGTTCAACCTGCATTCTTTTTCTAGATGTCCATACTTGTTACAAGAATAACATCTCATGTTTCCAGAGAAATAAGCATAAGAATCATAATGAGTATTTCTAATCTTCCTCCTTTTACAATCAGCTGCTTTATGTCCATACTTGTTACATGAAAAACAATATCCCTTGAAGAAACCGGAGTACCTTTCTATGTAGGAACTGTTTGATTGAGGCTGAAATGATCTGCTCCTGCAATTTGCTGCAACATGCCCATAATTATGACATTTAAAGCATTCAACTTTATTGACTGATTTCCTTTGAGATTTCATCATTGTTGGTTGACCTTTTTTTTCTTTCAACACTTCAGGTTTTGCATTGAAATCCTCTGAATTTTTTAGCACTTCCTTGTGAGCTAGATTCTCCTTTAACAGTTTCATGGAAACCAAGACCAAGTTTGATAGCAGGAGACCTTTGATTACTCAGAATATTGTCCAAAATGTTAGTACTATCTTGAAACCTCAAAAGTTTAACCTTTTCTTCTAATTTAATTTTGAGAATGTTTACCTCAACCTCCAAGGCTTGACATTGCTTCGTCAAGCTTTCTTCTTTCCTTCTTCCATCTTCTACTTGATCCTTCAGATTTAGAATCTCTTCTTTCAACCAATTTTCGTTTTCTTCACATGTTTGTTGCAGCTCTTCATTCTTCTTATTTGATTTTTTCATATCTTCTTTGAGAGAGATGATTTCTGCTTCAAGGCCTTCCTTTTCAAATGTTTGTAGAGGTTCCTCATTCTTCTTACTTGATGCTTCAAGATCTGCTTGCAGAGAGATGATTGCAGCTTCAAGTCCTTCATTCTTCTTGCTTGATTTTTTGAGATCTGCATTTTGATTGTTGATTTCTACTTCTAGTTCTTTAATTCGATTGGATGCATAAGTATGAAACCTTTGATACTTGTCCACCTGTCCATTCAGCATTTCTATTTGATCTTTCATTTGAGAGATCATCTCTTTGTAGATAGAATATTTCTTATCAGTTTCCTTTTGTTGTTCTTCAACTTTGATCTTGATAGCTTGTTCTAGATCCACAACTTTACTTTCACTTTCTACACCATTGCTTGCACACAGAAGATTACAAGGGCTCAAATCACTATCAGATTCATCTTCTTCAATTTTCTGAGATATCTCCGTGCTTCGAGTAGCCTTCTTCTTTTTCCTCTTTGCCATGAGCACTTGTAGAGCTTCGTCAGAATCTGTTTCATCTTCTTCAATTTTTGCTATACATGATTTCTGAGGTATCTCCTTTCCTCAAGTAACCTTCTTCTTTTGCTTCTTTTCCATGAGCACTTGTAGAGCTTGGTCAGAATCTTCTTCATCTTCACTGGACACTTCATCATCATCTTCATTTGCATAATAACTCTTCCTCTTTTCAAATTGTTTTCCTCTACCATGTTTTTCTTTATAAGGACATTTAGCAGCATAGTGACCAACTTTTCCACACTCAAAACATTTGAAGGGAAGCTTACCTTTGAATATTCCAGTTCCTAGTTGGAGTTTTCTCACGAAATTCGCTTCTTCTTCATCGGAGATATAGCTGGATTCTTTGACAACTTCCTTTTCTTTTCCTCTTGTAGATACCTTAAAAGCAGCTTCTTTGATTTGAGAAGGACCTCCTTGTCTCATTTCAAAAGCAGTCAGAATACCATGTAATTGAACAATAGTAAGATTTTGCAGATCTTGCCTTTCTTCAATAGCCGAAACTTTAGAGTCAAATTTTGAAGTCAAGGATCTTAAGAATTTTTCCACCAGAGTAGTATCGGTTATGGTTTCACCCAAATTTCTCATCCGATTTACAATATCATCTAGACGAAGAAAGAAACTGGCAACACTTTCATCACTATGCATCTTCAAATTTTCATATTCAATTCTAAGAGTTTGAAGTTTTGCATTTTTTACCTTTGTATCTCCTTCATAGCTCAGAATGATTTTGTCCCATATTTCTTTTGCTGAATGTAGCTGCATTACTTTAGCAAATTCTGATTCAGACATGCTTCCTAACAAGACATTTACTGCTTTGGCATTGGTTTCATACTTCTTCCTTTCAGCTGCATCAGTAGGAATGCTTGTCGGGTATTGATAGCCTTCTTCCACGATTGCCCATACATCTGCACCAAGAATTTGCAGATACGCTTTTGTTCGTACCTTCCAGAATATCAGATTGCTTCCATTGAATAGAGGTGGCTTTATAGACATTACTCCTTCTTGACTTCCCATTACGACGGATCTCCTTCAAGCGACCAATTGTTGGGAAAAATACTGAGAGGGGGGGGTGAATCAGTATTTACTGCATATTCAAACTTTTTACTTTTTCATGCTCTAAAACCCATACGCTACTTTGCTGAAGCCAACTAGCGTATACATGCGGATATCCTTCATAAAACTCGCGTATACACAGAGATCTAATTATGCCATTAGTTCTTCACTTATATCATTCCATCATTCATTCATTAGATGTTTTATAAACAGTAAACATGTGCAGTAAGAACAGAATAAACCATCACACAAAGCATCACACATGAACACCAGGATTTTTAGGTGGAAACCCAAGTCGGAGAAAACCACCGCTGCAGTTGCTCAGCCTTCAATATTTTATTATAGAGAAAACATCTTACAACATATGTGCTGGCGCAGACTTGACCAGCACGCAGGCACCCACCTGCGCTCGTTTACCAGCCTCTCCTGGAAGGGAGCTCCAACTCCCTGACTCGTTTACCAGCCTCTCCTGGAAGGGAGCTACGACCCCCCGATCTCGTTTACCAGCCTCACCTGGAAGGGAGCTGCGACCCGATGATCTCGAAGTATCAAATTTCACCTCGAAGGAGCCATAGCTCACCCCCGCACCCTCGTTTACCAAATTTCACCGGAAGGGAGCTACCACTCCCCCGATCGAAGGCTACAAACCCTCAAAAAAAAAAAAGACGTCTATAGATCACGTTCATCAATTTTTCGAAAATCGATCCAAAGCTTCCTTTTTAGAACACAATATCTGTGTGCCATTCATCATATTTTTAAACCGGACCCTTTCCATACTTTTTAAGCACAATCAACCATGAAACAGATACATATAACTCACTGACAGATATCAGTAAACCAGCAGAACAGATCAGACATTTCTTACCACAGACTTCAGCAAACCCTAGTTTGCATACGCGCTTTCCTTTCACTGATGTTGCGTATATACGCGCTTCCGTTCACATAAACCCGCGTATACTTCAGTACAAATCACAAAGTCAATTTTATTGCGCATATGCGCTTTCTCTTCAGCGAAGCCGCGTATATACGCGCTTCCTCTGCGGCGAACTAGCGTATAGATCTTCAATTATTATAGAGCAACATACTTCTTCAGATCAGATATTCAGTTCAGATTTACCCTTTTACTTCAGACAGATGTTCGCCTCATTTCAGATCTAAGCATTCCATAAACAGATCTAGCAGATACAAATACATTCCAGATCTAGATATTCCGCTTCATCATTTCTTCATAGGTGCATCATAGATTCAGATCAAACCTTTACCCTTTCCATACATATATACTTCACAGAGAAGTATTCATTCAAGCTCAGACATCTTGCTCCCACACTCATGATTTGCACAATGAATTTCATCTCTTTATATAGGTTTACCCTTTTTCAATACCATGAGCCCCTTTTTCAATACCATGAGCCAAAATACCTAAGGAGCCTAAAACTGTATTACTTCCGATGGTATTCTTGATCGGTCATTAGACGAATCTATTACCCAATACAATGGGTCAATACCATGGTGGTTACCCCCGGTTTTGCATAATTTTTGAGCACTTTTACCCATACGCAACTTGGCATGGAACTTTTTTTCTCGCGTGCATACGCGAATTTAGACAAGATCCGCGTATCTCTTGGAACATACTCTTTGCACTAGATTTAGCACAAGCCGGATTCTTCTTCATTGCCTTCTATACCACCGTAGATACATCGCATTTAGTCTATCAAGACATATTCATCAAGCACAACTTCATCAAGTAAGTTGTCATCATCTTCATCAAGTGGGTTTCCATTCAAGAACAACTCTCTACATCATATTGTCAACAAACATCATATTACATCAGATTTACATCATTTACCAAGTCCATCAAGTCAAGAATAAATTCATCAGGTGGTTTGCCATCAAGGACAACACATGTCAACAGTCTCATGTCTTCATCTTCATTCAGCGGGTTGCCATCAAGGACAACACTCTGCATCATATTGCCAACAGCTTTCCTCTGCACAGGTCAGCACTGAACGCGTGCCCTACGCATCTGTGAGGAAAAAACACGCGCAAATTCCTGCAAGTTAAAAATTTAGTAGTTTCTCTTCTTCAGTCTGTCATTCAAAGTGAATCTAGTGATTTCAAGATAGATCAGAGGACTATCAGCTCCACTCTCTAGCATAGACAAAGGTCTCCTGCAAAAGAAGGCACAACCACATAAACTTGTAAAACGTTAGTGGAGTCGCCAATCTTGTTGTGGTGGATTTGGTGCATGAATGTATGAAATCACACCAGTTTAAAGGGTGTGGTTCGACCCTTTAAACTCTAGGTAATAGGCAGAAAGGTGGTGGAGTTCAAAATCATACAATCTAGAGGAAAAAGCATGTAGATGTATACTAAAATTAAACTAAAACTAAAACACAAATATACAGAAGCTATTGAAGAGAGTCAAATGATAATAGTGAAAATAGTGGCTCTAGGCCCCTTCTTATTAAACGTTTGATACGAAGAAGCAATTTTACCCACTTACCAAAGGGCCCCTAGACAATGGTTCTAGGTCCCGATGCAAGGATGTTGTTTTCCAAGATCGCCTTGGTGCAAGCTCCCTATCTCTTTGCTGTGATGGACTAAGATTGTTGGATGGAAAAAAATAGAGTCCCCTCTATCTCCAGCTCTAGGTCACACACTTCTGGTATTTCTTGGGCAATTCTGGCCAGCATAACAATGTTATCACCCATTCTTCATCTCATGGTGGCTTTATATATGAGATTTCAAATCCTCCTTCCCTCCCTTGGTACATGGTGGATGGTGACCCAAGGGAGAGGTATGATTCCATTGTGTGCTCCAAATATTCCTTTGTGTGCTCACATAATGTATAAGGAGGCGCTAGTGGCTGTCCTTAGGCGGCTTCATGTAAGGAGTAACTATCCTTTTCTTTGTGTGGTCCCCAAAAGCGACATTTTTCCACTTTCAGGAATATGCGCTTATTGGGCAAAAAGGCGTGCAGAAGGCGCTCTTCTTGAAGGATAATGCACACAAATAGAATTTTTATGACTAGTTCAAATTTGATTTTCTCAAAACCTTAGAGATTTTAAATACTTTCTTGATTCCATAATGTCTTCCTGCCCTGTAAATCCTTTGGCCTGACATTAATTAATGTCATCTTCTGCTGTATGATTTTCTAGTGTTAATAGCAACCATAGGTGGGCATGTTATTGATAATTGATTTTGTGGTGTGTATGACTTCTTGCACTCTCTAGCTGTTTAGCTAAGATTGTTGTGATGTTTAGCACTGCGTGTTCTCGAGCGGGGATCCCACCTCTTCCCTTGAGGTAGCCTCTAGGAAGATTAATGTACTATCATTTCCATGCTATGACATTTTGGCCAAGCTTCGGTCTTCAGTTACAGCGCAGTATCTATTCAGATTTGTGTTGTGTTTCACAGTGTTGTAGTGGAGGGTTGAGAAACCCACTTTCTGAGCTAGTTTTTCAGGGGAGGAATCATTATTCTCATTAGGAGATCAACAAGGGAGGTTCTTGAGCTTTCTTTCACATCTTGGCACCAGAACAACCTATCCCCATCATCTATAGCATACATTCCCTCTTTGGCTGCGTTATTTTGGTGAGCATTTGCAGAGGAGGTTTCAGTGCTTGTTTTGGAGGGTGAGATATTCAATGTTAGGATCAGCCCTTCACTTGGAGGCTTTTTTGGAGGAGTTCTATTCATTTCTTTATCAGTTTAGCCACCTCCTTCAAGTATTCAGTTTTGTAGCTTCTATTCATCCCTAGGGCTGCATTCCGACATTTTGTACTTTTTGGTATTTCCGGAAACCCTTCTTCGGTTGTCTTGGAAATGCGTTTGGGAGCCTAGATCTTCACTCCCAACATTGTTTGAGATATATAAAAATATATCCATCTCGTTATATCTTGCTGTAGCAATTTATGCCCTAAAACTGTGTTGTCATGGCTCATGGCATTTGTATAGTAGTGTTTTTCTCATGTATTGACATATTTGCTTAGAGGAGGCTTGTATGTATTGCTTGAGTGAATTGATCCTCAAGATCTTATGCCTATTATTTTTTGATATGTTTAATAATGTAATATTCCCAACTAGCCACTGCTAGTTGGAATATTATAATTGCTCCATTTTTGCAGTAGAAGAGTAGAAAGACAATAAAACAAATCCCAGTGTGAAAATGGATCAGGTTAGGAGGGCAAATAAATCCACTTTAGTGTGAAAGAGGTACAATGCCGGTGAATTAGATCCAGTTGACCAAGTCAAAAACACTGCCATAAGAGGGAAACCAACAAGGACATCGCAGTTTTGAAAGGGGAATCTTTTCTAGGAAGTCACCTCTTCAATGAGTGGGGTCCGGGGTGAGGAGGCTCACCAAGGATAAGAAGGAGGAGATAGCAGCAAGGAAGGCATTCAATATTCATCTATGTTTTATATTCTTGACTACTTGCAAGCTTCAACTGTTTAGCTGTAGTTGTAGCACTGTTTAGTGCAAAGGATTCTCATGCGGGAATTACACCTTCACCTTTGGTTTAGCTTGTTTAAGAGATCAAAAGGGGAGGTCCTGAGCTCATTTTCCATCATCTAACTTGAGTTTATCTAGCCATCCAAACCTACAACACAGTAACTTCCAGTAACTGCGTCTTTTCTAGAGTTGCAGTAGTAGCAGGGGTAAACCCCTTGATTTGGTGCTTGTCTTGGAGGACGAGGTGCCTATTTCCCTCCGGGAAGTCTATTGAGGAGGGCCTTTGGCCATTTTATGTATTGTGCATCTATTTTATATAATATTCAGTGTTATGTAATACAAATTTGCAGTGGAATGCGTTATTTTCTGCAGTACTGCATTTTATATTGATATTTTGCCGGAAACCCTTGCCGGGGTGTTCTAATGTCCATGTAAAGGAGGTCAAACCTCCCATTTCTGATTCTATGATTAATGAAAGCTCTAGATCTGTATTGTAATATATTTTTTCTGTAGAAACCCTAATGAAAATCACGCTGTTGCAGTCTTCAGAAATTCTATTGTGTGAAGTCATGGGATTGGCATGGTTTTGAGCACATTTGAGCTGGGGAGATCTGTTTAGTGTAGCTAGAATGATTTTTTTCTAATGAAATTTCATATTTAAGCTACATATAACATATATAAGAGGATCCAAGTCCTGTTTTGCAATTCTGTTTTATGGTTTTCCTTATACAACATCCTCATTGAACATATTGCAGAAATTCCTGAAAATGAATATTACAGTGGTATTGGAGCTCTGCTCTTGGCTCAGCTTGTGGGGATAATATATATTCAGCATGAAGGAGGAAGATATTTTGAATCTCCTACTTCAGACCCTGCATAACATTGCAAGGGACCTCAAGGATATGAGGCATGAACGGGATTATATAGGGTTTTTCCATAAGGCAAGCACCAACACTTCAAATGGAATGGAGCATTCATCTACACCACAACACTCTACCATGCCTTCATTTCTATATGGAGGAGATAAGGAGGTAACCATGGGAGAGTATTTTGAGGAATATGAACCCCAATCTCAACGATTCAAAGAGCACTTGAGCTTTCAGGAGTTTTGTTGGATCAAGGATGGAAGGAGGATTGATCCTCATCAAAAGGAGGAGAACTTGATGCAGGGATCAGCCCTACAGCACAGTATGGTAAGGTTCTTCTTTCCCACATTTGATGGAACACCTAAGTGTACAACCAAGGCTTGGGTGGAGAAGCTGGACACATACTTCCAGCTCAACAAGGTTTCTGAAATAGAAGCCATCAAGATAGCTGCGCTGCACCTAGAAGGGAAGCTCAAGAATGGTGGTTTCATGGACTGACCACACTTGGGCATCATCACATCACTTCATACTCAGTTTTCACCAAGAGGCTAGTGGAGAGATTTGATCCAAGAGACCCGAAATCCCATTTTGTCAAGTTAACCAAGCTCAAACATGAGGGAGATCTTGAGGATTATATTGCTGAATATTTGCAGCTTTCAGTGATGGTATCCAAACTCACTATGAGTAGGAAGGTATGCATGTTTATTAATTGGGTGGCTGAACCATTGCAAGGGTTGGTCAAATCCAATAAACTGACCACACTCCTTGAAGCTATGGAGAAAGCTAGATACTTACAACACATCTTGCCCAGGGTAAGAACATTATTGTAGCAGGAGACATACTCAGGACCAAAGTAGACAATCCTTGTTTTTGATTTGGAGGGATGATGTGTTGCAGGAGGGACAAATTTTGTCAAGACCTTCTCTAAGAAGGAGGCCAACACTATACCATCCATAGAAGACTTTTCTCCAAGAGGGGGAGCTATTGCAGCGTTAAGAGGAGTCCCAAAATATTTGACCTTGAGGGTAAGAGGTACTATTATGGGGCAAAGAGTCTCTGTGTTGATAGATAGTGAGGCCACTCATAATTTTATTGATGCAAAACTGGTACAAAGGAGAGGGATCCACATGGAGGAGTTTGAGGGATTCTCAGTTTTGGTCCCAGGAGCTATGACCCTGTAGTGTGCCAAGTATGTTCCGGCACTAACCATTACCATGGGGACCTACACCTTGACAGACCACTTCTTTGTGGTAGATATTACAGACACCAATGTCATATTGGGATTCCAGTGGTTGATCACTCTTGGGAGAGTTACCACTAATTGGATAAATTTGGAGATGGAATGGACAGAAGGGAAGAATGGTCAGTGTCAAAAGATCGAGGGTATAAACACATACCCCCCTCAGGTTGTTTCAGCACACAGGATGGAGGCAGATCTACACAGAGGGGATGTTGAATGGGTAGTGGAGCTACATATATCGGAAGTAAGGGGCAAGGATTCACCAGTGCATCCAGATGTTCAATCTCTTTTGGATCGGTATTCTACAGTATTTGGAGATATCCCACCAGGGAGACCTCCTGACCGAGGGTTTGAACAAACTATCGAGTTGGAACAAGGGATCCAAGCAGTAATCACCACTCCTTATAGGCACCCCAAGGCTTATAGGGATGAGATGCAGAGGGCCATCCAAGAGCTACTAGCTCTAGGACACATTCGACCTAGTACTATTCCTTTTGCTTCTTCAGTGGTATTGGTAAAGAAGAAGGATGACACATTGAGGATGTGCATTGATTATAGAGCCTTGAACAAGAAGACCATGAAGAACATGTGCTCTATACCTAGGATTGATGAACTAATGGATGAGTTGAGGGGTTCTAAATACTTCTCCAAGATTGATTTGAGATCCGGGTATCATCAAATCAAGGTGAGGGAGCAAGATATCCCCAAGACAACGTTCAGATGTCACTATGGGAATTTTGAGTTTCTGGTGAGGCCCTTTGGATTGACCAATTCCCTAGCAACTTTCCAATCTTGCGTGAACCACATCTTTCGTGGTCAGTTTTGAAAGTTTGTATTGGTCTTCTTTGATGATATTATTATCTACAACTGCACTTGGGAGGAGCACCTGCAACATATTGAGACAATTTTACATATCCTCAAGGAGATGCAGTTCTATGCCAAGCTCTCCAAATGTGAATTTGGCCTCACAAAGATTTTGTATTTGGGGCACATCATAGGAGTGGATGGAGTGAGGGTACATGAGGAAAAGATCCAGGCTATCAGAGATTGGCCTGAGCCCAGGAATGTCACAGAACTCAGGGGGTTTGTGGGCATATGCACTTTTTACTGGAAGTTTGTGAAAGGGTTTTCACAGCTAGCAGCACCACTCACAGACTTGACAAAGAAAGGATCCTTCCATTGGACACCTACAACGTAGAGGGATTTTGATAAGCTCAAAGAGGTAATGAGTAGTTGTTCTGTTTTGGTTTTGCCTGATTTTTCTCAACCTTTTGTTCTAGAATGTGATGCATCAAGTGAAGGGATTGGAGCAGTCTTGATGCAAGGTGGGCATCCTATAGCCTTTGAGAGCAGGAAGCTTTTCCCTCATGAGAGGTTATACCCCATATATGATAAAGAGATGTTGGCTATCATGCATGAATTATCCAAATTCTGGAAATACTTGGTGGGGAATAAGTTCAAAGTGAAGACTGACCATAACAGTCTTAGATTCTTCCTTGAACAGAAACAACTCCAGGAGAGACAACATAATTGGGTGAGAAAGATCCAAGCATATGATTTTTACATAGAGTATGTCAAGGGGAAGAGCAATGTAGTAGCTGATGCTCTATCCAGGAGGCCTACAACGTTGTCTTTGAGGGGCATGGATGCAGATTGGAAGGCTCAACTTTTGGTTGAGTATTCCAAAGATGATTTTGCATGTGAGATACTTGATGGGGTGGTATTGGATGAGAGGTATAGGGTGATGGATGAGATCATCTATTACTGGGACTGGATCTTCTTGGCTAAGAATTCCAAGCTCAAGGAGAAGATCCTACTAGCCTCACATGATTCCCCACTTGCCGGGCATCAAGGTTTCACAAAGACTTATAGGGCCATAAGGGAGAGATTCTCATGGAAGGGTCTCAAGGAGGATGTGCTCCAACATGTTAGAGGGTGAAAAATTTCTCAGCAGAACAAGGGAGAACACACCCACCCTGTTGGGTTATTGTAGCCACTACCTATTCCGGATGGGAAGTGGGAAAGAATCTTTATGGACTTCATCACCGGCCTACCGAAAATACAGGGTAAGGATTGTATCTTTGTAGTTGTTGATAGACTAACAAAGTACTCTCATTTCTTTTCCATTTCTACACATTATACTGCTTCACAGGTAGCTAAGCTCTTCTTCAAAGATGTGTTTAGACTCCATGGTCTCCCAAGGACCATAGTGAGTGATCGGGACAACCGCTTCATGGCTAGCTTTTGGCAAGAAATTTTCCAGTTAGTGGGGACTGATTTGACTCCAAGCACTAGCTATTACCCCCAAACCGATGGACAGACCGAGATAGTGAACAAGTGGCTGGAGGGCTACTTGAGGAACTATGTAGCAGGGCAGCAGAGAGCTTGGATGTGTTGGCTCCACTTGGGAGAGTATTGTTACAACACTACTCACCATATTTCTATTGGCATGACTCCATTCCAGGCCTTATATGGGTATGAGGCACTCTCATTTGCTAATGTCATGTTTGGGGCAAGTAAGGCTCCAAGGGAAAAGGAATGGATTCAGGAGAATCAGGACATACTCAGGGCACTCAAGGACAACATTGCTACTGCCCATAACCAGCAGAACATGTATGCAGACCGTGGTCATACAGAGAGACAATTTGAGGTGGGAGATCTTGTCTATCTACGTATTTAGCCTTATAAATAGTCCACACTCAAGGAGAAGGGAGCTGAAAAGCTCAAACCACGTTTCTATGGGCCATACAGGGTGATTAGGTGTGTCAGTAAGGTAGCATATAAGCTGGAGCTTCCTAAGGGAAGAAAGATCCACAATATATTCCATGTCTCTTGCCTCAAGAAGGCCATTGGAAGGAATTTAGTTGCCAACATGGATCTCTCCCCTATTGATGATGAGGGCCACCTAATTTTGCAGCTAGAAGCAATCTTAGACACAAGGGAGAGGCAGCTAAGGAACAAAGTCATCAAGGAATATATGATTCGATGGAGGAATCTACCAAATGAGGATGCCACTTGGGAAGGAGAGAAGATCTTACAGCATCCTTCTTTACTATTGCTTGTGGGAAATCAACTTTTGAGCGAGGAGGACTGTAATATTCCCAATTATCCACTACTATTTGGAATATTATAATTGCTCCATTTTTGCAGTAGAAGAGTAGAAAGACAATAAAAAAAATCTCAGTGTGAAAAGGGATCAGGTTAGGAGGGAAAATAAAGCCACTTTGGTGTGAAAGAGGGACAATGCAGGTGAATTAGATCCAGTTGACCAAGTCAACAGCGCTGCCACAAGAGGGAAACCAACAAGGACAACGTAGTTTTGAAAGGGGAATCTTTTCTAGGAAGTCACCGCTTCAATGAGTGGGGTCCAGGGTGAAGAGGCTCACCAAGGATAAGAAGGAGGAGATAGCAGCAAGGAAGGAATTCAGTCTTCATCTATGTTTGGCATTCTTGACTACTTGCAAGCTTCAGCTATTTAGCTCTAGTTGCAACACTGTTTAGTGCAAAGGATTATCATGCGGGAATTCCACCTTCACCTTTGGTTCAGCTTGTTTAATAGATCAAAAGGGGAGGTCTTGAGCTCATTTTCCATCATCTAACTTGAGGTTATCCAGCCATAAACATCTACAGCGCAGTCACTTCCTGTAACTGTGTCCTTTCTACAGTTGCAGCAGTAGCAGGGGTAAACCCCTTGATTTGGTGCTTGTATTGGAGGAGGAGGTGCCTATTTCCCTCCGGGAAGTCTATTGAGGAGGGCCTTTGGAAATTTTCTATATTTTGCATCTATTTTATATAATTTTAAGTCTTATGTAATACAAATTTGCAGTGGACTGCGTTATTTTTTGCAGTACTGCATTTTATATTGATATTTTTCCGGAAACCCCTGCCGGGGTGTTCTAATGTCCATGTAAAGGAGGTCAAACCTCCCATTTCTGATTCTATGATTAATGAAAGTTACATATCTGTATTGTAATATATTTTTATGTAGAAAACCTAATGAAAATCACGATGTTGCAGTCTTCAGAAATTCTATTGTGTGAATTCATGGGATTGGCATGGTTTTGAGCACATTTGAGATGGGGAGATTTGTTTAGTGTAGCTAGAATGATTTTTTTCTGATGCAATTTCATATTTCAACTACATACAACATATATAAGAGGATCCAAGTCCTTTTTTGTGTTTTTTTTGCATGGTTTTCCTTATACAGTGTCCTCATTGAAAATATTGCAGAAATTCCTGAAAAGGAATATTACAGTGGTATCGGAGCTCTGCTCTTGGCTCAGCTTGTGGGGATAATATATCTTCAGCATGGAGAAGGAAGATATTTTGAATCTCCTACTTCAGACCCTGCATAGAATTGCAAGGGACCTCAAGGATATGAGGCATGAAGGGGATTATATAGGGTTTTTCCATGAGGCAAGCACCAGCACTTCAAATGGCATGGAGCATTCAGCTGCACCACAACACTCTACCATGCCTTCGTTTCTATCTGGAGGAGATAAGGAGGGAACCCTGGGACATTATTTTGAGGAATATGAACCCCAATCTCAGAGGTTCAAAGAGCACTTGAGCTTTCAGGAGTTTTGCCGGATCAAGGATGGAAGGAGGATTGATCCTCATCAAAAGGAGGAGAACTTGATGCAGGGATCAACCCTACAGTGTAGTATGGTAAGGTTCTTCTTGCCCACATTTGATGGAACACCTAAGTGTACAGCCAAGGCTTGGGTGGAGAAGATGGACACATACTTCCAACTCAACAAGGTTTCTGAAATAGAAGCCATCAAGATAACTATGCTACACCTAGAAGGGGAAACTCAAGAATGGTGGTTTCATGGACTGACCACACTTGGGCATCATCACATCACTTCATACTCAGTTTTCACCAAGAGGCTAGTGGAGAGATTTGATCCAAGAGACTCGGAAGCCCATTTTGTTAAGTTAACCAAGCTCAAACAGGAGGGAGATCTTGAGGATTATATTGCTGAATATTTGCAGCTTTCAGTGATGGTATCCAACCTCACTATGAGCAGGTAGGTATGCATGTTTATTAATGGGGTGGCTGAACCATTGCAAGGGTTGGTCAAATCCACTAAACCAACCACACTCCTTGAAGCTATGGAGAAAGCTAGAGACTTACAACACATCTTGCCCAGGGAAAGAACATTATTGCAGCAGGAGACCTACTTAGGACCAAAGGAGACAATCCTTGTTCGTGATTTGGAGGGAGGATGTGTTGCAGGAGGGACACATTATTTCAATACCTTCTCCAAGAAGGAGGCCAACGCTGTACCTTCCATAGAAGACTTTTCTCCAAGAGGGGGAGATATTGCAGCGTTAAGAGGAGTCCCAAAATATTTGACCTTGAGGGTAAGAGGTACTATTATGGGGCAAAGAGTCTCTGTGTTGATAGATAATGGGGCCACTCATAATTTTATTGATGCACAACTGGTACAAAGGAGAGGGATCCACATGGAGGAGTTTGAGGGATTCTCAATTTTGATCCCAAGAGCTATGACCCTGTAGTGTGCCAAGTATGTTCCGGCACTAACCATTACCATAGGGACCTACACCTTGACAGACCACTTCTTTTTGGTAGATATTCGAGACACAAATGTCATATTGGGAGTCCAGTGGTTGATCACTCTTGGGAGAGTTACCACTAGTTGGAGAACTTTGGAGATAGAATGGACAAAAGGGAAGAATGGTGAGTGTCAAAAGATCAAGGGTATAAACACATACCCCCCTCAGGTTGTTTCAGCACACAGAATGGAGGTATATTTGTGCAGAGGGGATGTTGAATGGGCAGTGGAGCTGCATATATCGGAATTAAGGGGAAAGGATTCACCAGTGCATCCAGATGTTCAGTCTCTTTTGGATCGGTATTCTACAGTATTTGGAGATATCCCACCAGGGAGACCTCCTGATCAAGGGTTTGAACACACTATCGAGTTGAAACATGGGATCCAAGCAGTAATCGCCACTCCTTATCGACACCCCAAGGCTTATAGGGATGAGATTGAGAGGGCCATCCAAGAGCTACTAGCTCTAGGACACATTCGGCCTAGTACTAGTCCTTTTGCTTCTTCAGTGGTCAGTGGTATTGCATAGAGCTCCAAAGAAACATGTTATGCCCTTACCTTTTGAAGGAAAAGACAAGAGGCATGGAGATGGAGGGCACTTAGATCATGAGATTATAAGTGAGTATCTTGCAGAATATAATTCTCAACCTAGAGCTTTCAAGGAGAATCTAACTCTCCCACAGTTCATCCAGCTCAAGGAAGAAATAAGACCTTGCAGCAATAGATTTCTATTGTCTACATTTGATGGGTCATCCACATGCATATAAAGAGATTCTGAATGATTTTGGATGCATTCTTCTTGCTACATCCAATAGTAGAAAGAGAATTTGTTGAGATTGCAGTGCTGCACCTTGAGGGTGAAACAAACATTTGGTGGTTTAGCCATTTGAGTCATGCACAAGTGACTGCATATGAATATTTTACTCAAAGATTGATCAAGAATTTTGATAGAAGAAAACCAGAGGAAAAAAAATTACACCACCACTTGCTGTAGGAGAACTTGCATCAGGAGAAGGAACACTTGCACCTTTGCAAAGTGGTCTTGATCTCTTGACATATAGAGTGCCATGCACTATTTTGGAGATGCATGAGGAGGAGGAGAATTATACCATCACTGATGTAGCCATAGAGGAGCAACCATCATCATTAGTAGTTGGGGAAGTCATCACACTGGAGGAATGAACCCTTGTAGCAGTACAAGATGTTCCCAAGCTTTACCAAGGTATGCACATATTTCCATTTCCAATTATTTCATCACATTATATGGAGTATTGTGGGAACATGCTATCAGGGAAAATGCATGACGTATGGTCAAAGCGCATTGTTGATTTGGAGCAGCAGACTATCACTGCACTGAGGAACCTTGATTTGTTAAAGGAGGAGATATATAGTCATCCTAGTATATCATTGTTGAGCTGCACACAACTCTTGCGGTTGGAGTGTAGAATTTTGGAGGATGGGATGAACATTATCCTAGGAAATCCAATGCAGAACTATATGTTAAACATTGTGAATGATCATGAGACAACAGATGCACCATCATGGAGATCAACAACGCTATCATTTAGCAGCAGTGATGAGTTGGGGGCCCAACTATTATTGCGACATTCTGATAACCATTATACTTGTGTGAAATTGGACAGGCAAATGATTGATGTAGGAAATTTTATGATAAATGACATCTTCAATCATTATGATGGATACTTCTTGATGAGCACTTCACATCTTAATGAGAATTTTTTTCCTACATCTTATTTGGATCCTTATGTGACTTTGTCATTGATGAGTGGTCTTCATTTGGAGATCTCCAGGAGATTGCATTTCAACATCCCATGAAATGCAAAGATATAAATCTGATTTGGGAGGATGGTATTCTCCTTTGGAAGGATGCCAGTTTTGAGCATGATGATAGACACTCACAATTGGTTGGATGGGTGATGTTGATGAGCAAGAGGTTGGAATGCCACTTGTAGATCTATGATACATGGTAGTAGGAGGCAAGGCTGCATTGGCTACTCTTGAAAGAGTTTGGCCATCATTTGACATATCCTTCTCCAAAGGGTATGTTGGTGGATGGGACTTGGCATGGCACTTGCATCATATGGTAGCAAGAATTTTGGGTGTATTGGGGTGATGCGATATCCTTCATGTCAACCATCATGTTGTTTCTCCATGGTCTATATGGTGATGGTGTGAGAAGGAAACAAGAGTTGTTGTTTTTTTCGATACTCTTGGGAGAGTATGGGCTGATTTTCTCCCATAATTTGCGTGATGTTGCAGTAGTAGATGGTGGTGGCATAATCATGGTGCCAAGGGGCTACTCCTTAGCTTTGGAAGATCAGGAGGTACTTCCACCTTGGAATAAATCTCCCATATATAATAGCATTATGGTAGATGACTTTGGCATTTGGCATGTCAAAGAATGGAGCTATGAGATGACAGGAGCCTTATTACAAAGGCCAACAACGCTGTCACTTGGGAGCTTGGATTTTTTGATGGAGTGTTCCCAGGATCACTTCAAATATGATGCACTTGATGGACAAGTAGGAGAGGAGAGTGATGTAGTAGTGGATGGAGACATCTATTACCATGATATGATCTTCTTGACTTGGATATCCATGCATAAGAAGAATGCTTTGCATGCAGCACATGGTTCAT
>JAXQQM020065001.1:0-61600 GCA_034641835.2 Pinus albicaulis | reverse complement strand
TACATCATATCCAAAATCATCATCTACACTGAAATCAATTCATCTAATGCATGTAATTAAATAATATTAGAAAACATCTACACTGAAAAATCAATGAAACAAATGTAAGCAATCAAACAATATTAGAAATCAACATCTACAATAAAGTCAATGCATCTAGAGCAATCAATGAAATAAGATTAGAATTCATTATCTACACTAAAATCAATGCATATAGTAGAAGCAATCAACTTCTATTAGAAACCAGCATCTACACTAAAATTAGTGCATCTAATGTAAGCAATCAAATAGGATTAGAAATTGGAATCTACACTAAATAAATGAATATAATGGAATCAATAAAATAGGATTAGAAATCACCATATACACTAAAAATCAATACATCTATTGCAATAAATAAATTAGAATTAGAAGTCATCATCTATATTGAAATCAATGCATATAGTGCAAGCAGTTAAATAGAATTAGAAATCCCTCTCTCTCGAAGTATTTTTCAACCATTTATAGAACTACTCTCTCTCTCTCTCTCTATCTCTTTCTCTCTCTCTCTCTCTCTCACTCACCCTCCCTCTCTCTCTCTCTCCCTCTCCCTCTCACCCTCTCTCTCTCTCTCTCTCTCTCTCTCCCTCCCTCTCCCTCACTCTCCCCCTTCCTTCCTCCCTCTCTGTCTCTCTCTCTCTCCCTCTCGCTCTCTCTCTCTGTATATATATATATATATATATATATATATATATATATCTCCCTCTCCCTCGATCTCCCTCTATCTCCCTCTCCCTCTCTCTCCCTCAACATCTGTCACTCTCTCTCTCTCTCCCTCACTCTCCCCCTCTCTCTTGCCTTCCCTCTCCCTCTGCCTCCCTCTCTCCCCTCTCTCTCTATCTCTCTAATACAACTCTTCCTCCCTCTCCCTCCGTCCCTCCCACCCTCTCTCTCTCTCTCTCTCTCTTCCTCTCCCTCCCTCTCCCCCCCTCCGTCTCTCCCCCCGTCTCTCCCTCTCTCCCTCTATCTCTCTCTATACCTCTCCCTCTTGAACTACATCTCCCTCCTTCTCCCTACCTCCCTCTCTCCCTCCCTCCCTGAATCCCTCCATCTCTCTCCCTCTCCCTCTCCCTCTAACTCTTGCTCTGTCTCTCCTCCTCCCTCCCCCCTCTATCCCTGCCTCGATATCTCTCCCTCTCCCTCTCCCTCCCTCTCCCTCTCCCTCTCCCTATCTATCTCCCCTATCTCTACCTCTCCTGCCCCCCTCCCTCTCTCCCTCTCTCTCTCTCTCTCTCCCCTCCCCCCCTCTCCCTCACTCCCCCTCTCTCCCATCCTCCCTCTCCCTCTCCCTTCCTCTCTCCCCCCTCTCCCTATATCTCCACTATAACTCTTCCTCCCTCTCCCTCCCTAGCTCCATCTCTCTTTGTCTCTCTTCCACTTTCCCTCCATCTCCCTCCCTCCATCTCTCTCCCTCCCTCCCTCCCTCCATCTCTCTCCCTCCTTCACTCCCTCCCTCCATCTCTCTCCCTCTCCCTCTCACTCTCTCTCTATCTCTCCCACTCTCTCCCCCCTCTCTCCCTATCTTCCCCCTCTATCCATGCCTCCATATCTCTCCCTCTCCCTATCTATCTCTCCCCCTCCCTACCTCTCTCTCCCTCCCGCCCCCTCCCTCTCTATCCCTCCCCCCCCCCCTCCCTCTCTATCTCTCTCTCTCTCTTTCACTCTTTCTCTCTCTCTCTCATCCTCCGCCTCCTCCCCCACCTCCCTCTCCCTCTCTCCCTCCTCTCAATCTCTCTCTTTCTCTCTCTTTCTCCCCATCATACCACCTCTCTCCCTCCCTCCCTCTCCATCTCTCTCCCTCTCTCTCTCTCTCCCTTTCTCTATCCCTCTTGCTCCCTCCCTCTCAATCACACTCTAAAAAAACCAATATACATATAAAAAACCACTTTAATATATATTGTAACATATATTGTAAAGACGAGTAGCCTCTAAAAACCTTGAACTTACTGTTCAGAAAAAATGTAATAACAATATCATCTTTGTGACTAGCTTCTAAAGCTTTATATCGACTTAAAGAACAAGCAAGCAAACAAAATTGAAGAGTAATATGAAACGAATAGCAATATTTACATTTTAAACATAATATACTATAATATTGCATAATAATTTTGGAAGCATTTTACTATAAAGGTAGCCTTTAATAAAAGAAACTAGATGTTGTTTTTCTCATAGTAGTAATAAATGGCTCGAAAGAAAAGTTGCACAGTTAAAGTTTCTTAGCAAAAACAGGCATTTTAAATTTTTCACACATTTAAATCAAAAAAATGATGTAGGTTTCACTTTTAATTAGTTCCAAGGAAAGAAAAAATTTGAAAAAAATTAATATATAATTAGTTCCGACGAAATAAAAATTATTAATAAAATTAATATATAATCAATAGTTCAAAAATAGGTCTACATTTAAAAACACCTTAACTTAATTAATACTAACCTGGCTTCGAGGACCGTAAATGCCAGCAACTGCAAATAAATAATGAGGCATTTTTCATCTACTGCATCTTCGGGCATCTACTACACCTTCACAAATCAAATAATATTGTATGAATAATTTTTCTTACATAAGCTACATCAAATTCAAAAAACATTATATAGAGCCATTTGAGTGTAAAGGTGGATTTAAAAAAAAAGAAACTAGACTTTGTTTTTCTCGCCGTCGAAATAAATGAGAAGAAAGAGAAACTTCACACTTATGCTTTCTCAGCGATGGCAGGTAGTTTACGTTTTTCACAAATTTAGAAAAATAAAATAAAATAAAATCCAAGATGCACGCTTAAGTTTTTGAATATAGAGAAACAAGATCAATCTCAATGTAAACTTAGTTTTGAGGAAATAAATTATGAATTCAAAACAATTTTGTTGTTCTATGAAAGAAAACTAGGGTTTAACAAAACGACAAGAGAGACATTTAAAAACACACTAATCAATAATAACCTTGGCTTTTAGAACTAGAAGTACCAGAAAATAACCTTGGCTTTTAGAACCAGAAGTACCGGAAAATAGCCTTGGCTTTTAGAACCAGAAGTACCAGAAAATGCAAAATCAAGAAAAAAAGCACTCAGATCTTGCAAAAACCTACCCGTTAAATATCGATCAAACAGATCCTTTAATCGAACTCAAACACCATCTACGGATCCGAAAAGTATTTGAATGAATGAAAATAAAAAATCAAAGATAAAATAAAGTAAAATAAACGGGCTCTGAACCCCATCGAGCAAAAGAACTTAAAAATTTGCCAATGCCATGCATGCCATCTCCCCACATACACAATACACACATCCCAACACACATACACCGAGACAACACAAATCCCAACACACATACACCGAGACAACACAAGAACATGTGCGAGAGAAGAATCCTTTGATCACACAAATTTCTAAATGAATCTATCGATAAATAGAGTCTAGAAAAAATAAAAAAAAGCGAAAACCTACCACAGAGAAGCGAAGAACTACCAGAGAGAATAGCTGCAGTCCATCACACCGTAAAACGAACCCTCCCACGGATCAAACACCTGATCGACCATGGAATTTCACATAATTGGAAAGCTCGGGACAAGTTCGATCATTTTTGTCTTTTTCCAGAATGCAAGTAGTGGATAAAAAGCAGGCATTGGCTTTTAGTTGTTTTCTCCACTAAAACGTTGACACATGTCCCACGTTCAGCTTAAAAATTAGACGTTGTTCCACTAAAGCTTTCAGTTGTTTTCTCCACTAAAACGGTGACACATGTCCCACTTTCAGCTTAAAAATTAGACGTTGTTCCACTAAATTTCAATTGGACCGTTTTGGTAGATGGTGGTGGTTGCCCTCGCATATTATTCTTCTTGGCATCCAACGGTTCTCCCAATTTTCTAATCCGTCATTCAAAATTCAAATTCAAAATTATTTGAATGAACATAGAAAAACGTTTCAATCTGGTTCATGCACATGCCTATCCGTTACGTTTTTATTAAAGTTCATGCACATACCTATCCATTACAATTACAATCGAGATATGTTTGAGAAAAGGATAACTACGTTGCTGAATTAATATAAGTAAGTATATTTCTTTTAAAGTAAACTTATGATGGATTAGATTTAAGGTCTAATTTTCATTTAAATAAATTGTATTTTAAGAAAGTGTGATATATCTTTAATATATTAATTTTGTAATTTTTGTTTAAATAAATTATATTTAAAAAATGTGATATATCTTTAATTACATTAATTTAATGTTATTTCTTTTTAATATAGTTTTATGTCATGTATTAATTTTATAATAATTTTCTCATAACAACAAATTGTTAATTGTTGGATGGCTAAATTTTGTTTTCAAATATTTAAAGCTTGAATAAATTGTCAAATTTGATAACAAAGGTATGATCTCTAGTAAGAAAACAACAAAATTTCAACAGATTCAAAATAGTAAAGCAAAGATGTTAAAAAGGGAAGAGGATTTGAAGACTTTCTCAACAAATTCAAAATAGTAAAACAAAGATGTTAAAAAGGGAATAGGATTCGAAGACTTTCATGGTGAGGGGCCTTGAAAATTAATTTGAAAAAACATTAATTTTAATTTTGCAACAAGCAAGGAAAATGCTATAATACAAGTTATATTATTAATAATTACTAATACGGTGCAGTCATATATATTAAATAGTTGGTAAATGTAAATAATGATTCATCCATTATACTCATCAAAACATTTATCTTTGCTAAATTTCAAAAAAGTTATTAAAATTAGCTAAAATATAACTTTATTTTCAATTATTATTACCATCAATTAAAAAAATAACATAAAATATCTAGATTTAAAAAAACATGTAACAACATTTGAGAGTGTAAACTTATGTGATCCATATCATAGTATAATAAATATTCCGCTAAATCACATAGGAAATTTTAGAACCGACATTGAATACCTCTAATAAATGGAAAATAGATGTTAAATTAATATTAAAATAAATATTACATATTTTATAAAATAAAATCCATAAAATTAGAAATTGAAAATCACAAACACCATCAACACTCAAAATAAAAACAACCAACCAATCAATAAAAGAAAAAGAATTAAACACCATCATAAAAATAATATAAGATAATAAAATAATAAATAAAGACAAAGTAAAAAAATAATAATAAATGAATATATAAATAAAAATAAATAAATAAATGAGCATATAAATAAAAAGAACACTAAATAAAAAAGAAAGAAAATACCAAATATAGACTAAAACTTGGTCAACATTAGAAATATTATTTAAAATATATAATTATAAATTAACAAAATAAATGAAGAAACCTAGAAAACATCAAATCTACCACATGACTCTCTCTCTCTCTCTCTCTCTCTCTATATATATATATATATAGCAAAATAATAAGAGAGGAAAACACGAGAGAAAGGAAAAAGGAACCCTACTCAGAGCACAGAGATGGGATCCAACAATGAAAACCAACTGATGGAAATGCTCAACCCTAACAAAACTCTTAACCCTGAAGTTACTTCCATTTTATCATGGAGACTCTTAAACCAAGGCTTATGATTATCACTTACCCAAAAACCATAACAGATTATATGGTAAAAAATATTATAATTATATATATATAATGTTAATTTAATTATATGACCATCATTTTTTAATTAAATTTAAAAGAAAAAATACATTAAATCCTAATCCTTTGTCTTGATCACTATTAAATATTTTCTACTTATTAATTATCGATGATTTCTTGAGACGTGCTCTACCCACTTATGTGGGGTACAAATGTCAAGCATAAATATTTAACATGTAACATTTATATGTCCACTAAATTATTAAAAAAGTAACAAATAAAATTGAAATTAATAAATAAAATGTTAAAAGTAATATAAAACCTCTAAACATTTAAATGTTGGCTCAATAAATAATAAAAAGTTAAAGTTAAAGTCAATTTGTTATATGTAAAATATTTTATTAACTTGTGAATAGGTTTCGTTACCATGCCATGGGCCAATACAATGTCACTTCTTTCACAATGGAAATATTTTAGAGCAATATGACATGATTCTTAATCATGGAAATTCAGCCCCAATTTATGGTCGATATTATTAGCATGTAAATAGGATTTGTTATAATATCATGGGTCAATACCATGGTTTATCAATACCACATGGCCAATAACCATAACTTATTTCACAATCAAGATATTTTAAAATATTTTATTTTAATTTAATTTTATAACATTTTCTTAATTAATTCTAAAAGGAAAAATGTTATCATTACCTTTGAGATATATATAAACCCTCTATCGTATATTCTCGTAGAAATTAAATCAAATTTTCAATAAAATAAAAAATCAGAATACTTTTATATATAAAGATGTGAAATATATATAATATAAATAATATTACTAAGAAGCAACATAAATTCATCTTAACTAAGCATCCAAGTGATGAAAAAAAACAAATTAACTAACAATAATATATATATATATATATATATATATATATATATAATGTTAAAAAAAGTGTGATATATCTTTAACTATACTAAATTTGAAATTTTTGTTTAAATAAATTATATTTAAAAAATGTGATATATCTTTAATTATAGTAATTTAACCTCTCTTTTTTTTAATATAGCTTTATGTGATGTATTAATTTTATAATAATTATCTTATAATAATAATTTGTTAATTTTTATATGGGTAAATTTTATTTTCAAATATTTAAAGCGTGAATAAATTGTCAAATTTCATATCGAGGGTGTGGATTCTAGTAAGAAAACAACAAAGTTCCACCAAATTCAAAATATTAAAGAAAATATGTTAAAAAGAGAATAGGATTTGAAGAATTTTTCAAAAAATTCAAAACAGTAAAGGAAATATGTTAAAAAGGGAAGAGGATTTGAAGACTTTCATGGTGAGGGGCGCTTGAAAATTAATTTGAAAAACCATTAATTTTAATTATGCAATAGGCAAGGAAAATGCTATAATACAAGTTATAATATTAATAATTACTAATACGGTGCAGTCATATATATCAAATGGTTGGTAAATGTAAATAATGATACATCCATTATACTCATCAAAACATTTATCTTTGCTAAATTTCAAAAAAGTTATTAAAATTAGCTAAAATTTATCTTTATTTTCAATTATTATTACCATCAATTAAAAAAAATAACATAAACATATCCACATCTAAAAAAACATGTAACAACATTTGAGAGTGTAAGCTTTTGTGATCCATATCATAGTATAATAAATCTTCTGCTAAATCACATAAGAAATTATAGAATAGACATTGAATACCTATAATAAATGGAAAAATAGATGTTAAAGAAATATTAAAATAAATATTACACATTTTGTAAAATAAAATTCATAAAATTAGACATTGAAAATAAAAATAAACCAAGAAAAAAAAATCAAACATCATCATAAAAATAATAAAATATAAAAAAATAATAAATAAAGACTAAATAAAAAAAAATTAAAAAAATAGATGTATACATAAAAATAAAAATAAAAAACCAAATATAGACTAAAACTTGGTCGACATAAGACATATTATTTAAAATTTAAAATTATAAATTAAAAAATGAAGAAACCTAAAAACCATCAAACCTACTAAATGACTGTAACAATAAATAAGTATTTATATAACTATATCAATAACTATATCAAGCATATACCTTTTCTCAATCTCAACAACGTTCCTAAATTTAGGGTGATGGAAATTCTCAACCCTAACAACATTCTTAACGCTGAAGTTACTTCCACTTTTTCATGGAAACTCTTAACCTATAAATAAGCTTCCACTTTGTTACAATACCAAGGGTTATGATTACCACATACCCCAAAACGATAACAGATTATATGTTCAAAGATATTTTATATATTTTTTTCATATTAATTTAATTATCCGACCATCATTTTTTAATTAAATTTAAAAGTAAAAATACATTAAATCTTAAACCCTTGTCTTGATTACTATTAAATATTTTCCACTTATTATTTATCAATGATTGCTTGACAGGTGCTCTACCCCCTTATAATGGGTACAAATGTCAAGAATAAATGTTTAACATTTACATGTCCACTAAATTATTAAAAAAAAGTAATAAATAAAGTTAAAAGTAATAAATAAAATGTTAAAATTAATATAAAACCTCTAAACATTTAAATGTTGGCTCAATTAATAATAAAAATTTAAAGTTAAAATCAATTTCTTATATTTAAAATTTATTATTAACTTGTGAATAAGTTTTGTTAGCATGCCATGAGTCAATACAATGTCACTTCTCTCACAATGGAAATATTTTTTAACGATATGACATGATTCTAAATCATGGAAATTCAGCCCCAATTTATGGTCGATATTATCAGCATGTAAATAGGATTTTTTATAATATCATGGGTCAATACCATGGTTTATCAATACCACCCGGCCAATAACCATAACTTATTTCACAATCAAGATATTTTAAAATAATTTAGTTTAATTTAATTTAATAACATTTTCTTAATTAATTCTAAAAGGAAAAATGTTATCATTACTTTTGAGATATAGATAAACTCTCTATTGTATATTCCCATAGAAATTAAATCAAAGTTTTAATAAAATTAAAAATGAGAATACTTTTATATAAATAATATTACTAAGAAGCAACATAAATTCATTTTAACTAAGCATCCAAGTGATGAGAACAAAAAAATTGACTAACAATAATATAGGAAAGATAGTGCATGGTTGTTTTAAGTTTTTCATTATTGTAGTTTCTTTGACATGGTTGGCCAAAACATATGCTTAATATTTTACAACCAAATGTTTTTTTTTTTTTTTTTTTTTTAGTTTCTTAAACACAATATGGTGGAATCAAATTTAAGAGAGAGGGGGGGGAGGGGGAGAGTGAAAATGAGGTGGGAGAGAGAGGGAGAGAGAGGAAGGAAGAAAAAGAGGAGGGGGAGAGAGAAGGAGAGAGGGAGAGAGAGAGAGACAGATGGAGTTGGAGAAGGAGAGAGAGGGAGGAAAGAAAACATATAGAGAGAGATAGAGGTGGAGAAAGAGAGGGGGTTACAAGGGATGGATGGGGAGAGAGTGAGGGATATAGGAGGGAAGAAAGAGAAGAGGAAAGGGGAGATACAAAGAGAGAAGGGGAAGAGAGAGGGAGGGGAGGTAGTGATAGAGTTAGAGGGAAGAGAGAGAGAGAGTGATGGGGGTGAGAGATAGAGGGATGTGGGACAGAATGAAATAGAGAATACAAAAGAGAGAGATGAGTCAATAGAGAGATAAATATGGAGTTGGAAGGGGAGAGAAAGGGAGGGAAGAAGAAATACATGGAGGGATAAAAGTACAGAGAGAGGGGGAGTGGTAAGGGAGAGATGGAGAGATATTGTAGGAGAGAGGAGAGTGATAGGGAGAGTAGAGAAAGAGAGAGAGAAGCCAGCCTAGATCCATCTTAACCCTAGATCAATCAAGTGTCATGAGCGATCAAATCTCTCAAGGAGAAAACATTTCCTCAAGATTTGAACTCGAAAAATATGTTTGCACCTCGAGAGATTTGATCCCTCTCAGCATTTTATAGATAAAGCGTTAAGATTGTTAAATTTAAATTATGAAATCTGTATTCCAAAATAAAAAAAATATAATCCAAAAAATATCGTATAATTAAATAGTACGTTGAAATCTAAGTATTCACATCATTAGCTACAAATACAATGTACTACAAGATTTCATATCTATTTTTTTAGGATATTATTCAATTTTATTTTAATAAAATAAACATCATAGTCAATAAAAGAAACTAAAAAAAAGTTATCACTACTTAAAATTCTACTTTAGTTGATTCATTCAAAAATAGTCTTGAAGATGGACCCTTGTTGCGATTTGAAATGTCCATAGATTTCTTATAACACTGTGGATAATCTAGATCATTCTTCTCAATTTTTTTTAATCTTAAGAGAATATATATATATATATATATAACTTAACAATAAATAAAAATAATATGAAAATGAGGGTATAAAAGTCATCAAAATTAAATGTGAAAAAAAATATAATATTTGTTATACAAGAAACAAATATTTAAATTAATTTTATTAATTCATAAAAAAAAAATATTTAACACAGATGTGAAACTTTTTAAGATATATATATATATCTATATATATATATATATATATATATAACTTGGAAATTCATTGAAAGATTTGTGTGTATAATTTGAAGGAAAATAGATCATCTTCCATGCAAAGAATCTATTCAAAGCAGCAATGAGAAAAAATTCTGTGAGATTTAATCCTCATCACTAATATTGATATTATATGTTAATATACTTATATTTCCTATATTAAAAATCCAATAATATGGATTTCTTTTGTCAATTTAACAAATAAATAAGTCATGCATATCTCACTGTGTAATTTTTTTCCAACCCTACACCAATTTGATTGAAGTTATCAAGAGATATGAATCAAAAACTAATGTTTATGTGACTTTGTAATGATTTTCCAATGCTACACCAAATAGATTGAGGTTATCAAGAGATATGGATCAAAATATAATGTTAATATTCTGTAACATTGTAATTCTCATCTCGATATTTGTGATGTAATATTATTCAAACCATATTTTCGGAAGCTTCATGTTGTGTATGAGTCTAGGTCTCGCGCTATCATTATCAATTTAGGAAATAAGCTATAAAGGATACCAAATTTAGCCCCACCTACCACCATTTCTTTGAGCTCTACTAAGCAATGAAATGAGATCATCTCCTAGACTAGTAAATTTGTTTTCTTTCTTAGTGACTCTTGAAATAAGGGGAAGATTCCCGGGAGAGATACCTCACATAGCAGAAGCAGGTCGAGAATATCATGGAAGAATAGTGGTACATCATCTGCTCACCCATATGGGTACATATCCACTGTCAGGTGAAGCATTCCATCAATATAACCCCCATAGCATGTCTAACCACTGGGACAATAAATCACTACCCCATTCTAGAAAATTAAGAAACAAAGAAAAAAGTCTAGGAGTTGCTGCAAAAAGAGAAAATCTGACTAATTTCCTGACCTTGTGGGAGCCTGATTTTACTTGTACAGAATATGAATGGGACCTAGAGACTCTACATTAACTATCAAGCACTAAATAAATTCAGTTTTAGGAACAAGTACCCAATCCCATGGATTGATTACCTTCTTGAATAGCTCAAGGGGGGCATGTACTTCAATAATATTGATTTGAAGTCTAGATATCACCAAATTTTAATAGAATCCACAGATGGGTGGAAGATTTCCTTCAAAACTAAGGAGGGTATTTTTGAGAGATTGGTCATGCCTTTCGGGTTGAAAAGTTCCCATACAAAATTTATGAGGCTAATGGATGACATGTTGTGGCCCTTTACTGACCCGTTCATGGCTGTATAACTAGTTCACATCCTCATATTCAACAATAACTCGGAAGAGAACTTCCAACACATTTGGTAGGTCCTTAAAACACTATGATAGCACAAACTATGCAGAGATAAATGCACCTTTGGCAAGAGCGAGATGCAATATCCGGGTTACATCATTGATGAAAAAGGCATGTAGATGGATTTGGCTAAGATCCAAGTCATTTGAGATTGGCCAACCTTGGTCACTCTAATAGAACTTCATAGCTTTTTGGACCTTGATAGCTTTTATCAGAGGTTTGTGTTGTGATTATCTCATATCACTTGGCCTTTGAGGCAAGTTTCTAAGGGTAGAGTGAAAGATTTTTTTTTTAATCCATCTCAACAGAAGTTGTTTGTTGATTTGAAGTGTTATCACCCAAAAAATGTTCACCTACCCATTTCTTACTAGGTGGATCGAAATACACCATGTAGGATAATTTTTTCCATGGAAAACTCAATTTCAACATAAGAAATAATTTAGTGAACCATTTTCCTAAGGTATTTCTGATGTAGGAGCATCCTACTCCATAGATTCATTTTTTGAAGAAACCTAAGGGGAATGTTTATTTTATGAAGGGAGAGATTCCCTAATGCTTTAATTATTAAAGCTATGATTAATTTTTTATTATTCTCAAATGTGTGAGAAAATTTGAGGTCTTAGGTGTTATAAGTTCCATGCATATTTTATGGAGCTGAAATATCTCTTGGAGATTGAGTGAGGGATTTTACGATTTTGGTGAGGATATTTTATAGGATATGAACTAAAATTAGTTCAGAATCCTTTCATTGTAAATATGATATTCCTTGAAGGCATTTGTGGTTGGATTGTATAGGAAGTAGATAGTGAGAAGTGTGAGTAAAAGGAGGTCCATGAGACCAAAAGGAGAGGTAAGTGTTACATTATTGCTAATTGTATTGATCCTCACTTTGTGGTGTAAAATAATCAGAGTTTTATTGAATTTCTTGATTGAAATTAGTCTGGTGTGATTGGGTGTATGATCCATTAATGTGATGAATAGATCAAGTTTGTTTGGTTATTGTTATAATAAAGTATACACATTAGTGACAAGACTAGTACTCTTTTATATTATGAATTGGATTCGAGTTTACATTAGATACTATGAATCTTTGTGTTAATACTTTGGGAAGTGAAAGAGGCTATACAGTGATCAAGTCATATTGGCTCACTCTTGTACACAAAGGAATATGTGTTGATTTTTGTTCTAAGTTCTGGAGCATCAAATCCCTTTGAGGAAACACAATGATGATTTGAACCAGTCAAGGTTCTAGCTTCAGGATCAAGCTTTGGCTTATCTATTTACTAGATGAGGTTAATCTGAAGTTCTTAAGTTGGATTTGAACGTAGATTTTGATGTCAATTATAGTTAGAATTTGTTGTCAAGGGTCAAAGTTCCAGCCCTGATCTAGAGATCAACCATTTTGTCAGTTGTTGAGGTGAGCGTTAGCATACAGGTGAAACTATAGCATGTGAAGGCAAGAATAATGCCAAAATTGTATGTGTAGTGACTCGAAGGTGTTTGCGTAGCATCTCTAGTGTGTGTCCAACACATGCACAGTGAATGTGCAGACTCAACTGAAAACGCAGGGTTATGGTCAAATCTTGATTTTTCTATACTTCCTTTGGATCTTTGGAGAATAAATATATGTGAACACTATGTTTTTCCATTGTACATTGAAACATGCTCCATCAACCTCCATATCGATCACACAAATTCCAAGAGAGCTCCAATTCTATGATAAGATTGATGGAAAAGGTTCTAGAGTGAAATAAAGAATGTTTTTTTCGGTTATGAAAGTATAATCTGTTGTTTGAATGGATCATTCACTTGTTTTTGGAAATGGAAGGCCAATCTCTAGTTTGAATGAATAATTTGCAAATGGAATCAAGAACATCTTTAGTTTCAACAATGAAATGTGTTTTTGGGAATTTATCTTTTATTAAAATAAAAATGGCCCATACAGATATGGGGTTTTTTATTAGATTCAAACCCTGCCGATTGATTATATGTTGCATATTTGTTTTTTTTTATATCCAATATGGAACCCTTTCTATAGAGATAACATGTATATGTAGAGGTAATCGGGCCCATATTGGGCATAATTTTTTATTAGAGCAGGATTTTCTCTAAAATATGATCAACGAGGCTCAGTTCAACTCATTTTGAAATTGAAGAAGAAGTATTTTTATATGTTGCAGGTTTAAATAATACCATGAAAGTGGAAAGATGTTAAGTCCCTATATTAATACTGTAGTCCCTTATTGTGTTAGTGTAGCCCCCCTTATTGTTATTGTTGTACCCCTGTAACCCCCATATTGTTATTTTTGTGCCCTTATATTATTATTGTTAGGTCAGCTAGGATTACATTGTGGCCCCACTAGGATTATATTGAGGCCCCATGGACCCCTATATATAGAAGGAGGTTTTGGTCATTTGTATCATCCAAGAATTGTTCATTCATGTAATGTATTGGAGGTTGCCCCCTTGAAGTGGCTCATTTATAAGGCATTGATATCTCTTTTCTTCTCTTTTTGGAGCTGGTTTCACAACATTTGGGATTAGAAATTTGAGATTATATGGTTTCGTTGCTCCAAACAGGTCATTGTGGCATTGTCGATATAATTTTTTTTTACGAAGGTTCAGAATCTGAAATTTTTAGAGTGCGAAGCCAAAATCCTAAGGAACATCATTGTAAAATTTTAGAGCTTGTTTTACAATATTTATGGAGATATGATTTGTGCAAGTTAGGTCATTTTTTAGGCTCCTGAATTTAACCTAAATAGGTCATCGTGGTATTTTCGTAATAAGTTTTCTTCTACGAAGGTTCAGAAGCTGAGATTTTTAGAGTGCGAACCCAAAATCCTAAGGTACATCATCGCAAAGATTTAGATATTGGTTCCCAATATTTTCGAAGATATGAGCTGTGGAAGTTAGGGCTTTTGAGACTTATGAATTTCATCTCAAAGAGGTGATCATGGGAAAATCTTCATAGCTCTCTCTCTGAGCATCAGATTGGAATGCTGTAAAAAAATTTCACAAGTACTCGGACTGTAACTTTTGGTATATCAATTTCAAAGCCAAATGAGGAAACATTGACACATGGCAAGTCATACAAGTTCGCTCTACTGAACCAGTCCAAAATTGGGTCATTGTGGGAGATTGGACATAACTTTGCCTTGAAGAATCCAAATCAGATCAGACATGTGGAATTTGAAAGAAGCTTCATAGGGCTATGACAGGGATGAATTTAAAATAGTGAGGATCTACAATTATAGAGAGAATTCAATTTCAATATTAAGCTCCTCAAAAAGAAGTAAAAGGTGTGTAATTTTTTTCTGAATTGCATAAGTCTTTTTTCAAGAATAAATTTGAATTGATTCCAAGGGCATATTTTAGAATAGATATTAGTATTGGATTCCAAAATGGTCCGTAAACAGAATTCAACAACCATTAAGACATTCGAAGGCTCTAATATGACACATGAAGAGGAAGAATTGCAGTATGAGATATGAAAATTATAGTACCAAGTGCCGCAACAAATTTCGATCTTGCGAAGAGCAACCGAAGATGACATAGATGGTTTAAAAGTAGAAATGAAGGCTAATTTGTATGGTTTGAAGGATCAAATAATAGCTAATATGGATGATAAATTAGTGGAATATCACATCGAGCATCAACAACAAGTTCTCCAACTCTCAAAGGATAATCTAACATTGGTGCAAAATCTAAGGAAACAATATGAAAATAAACATCACATCGAAAGAATTTTTAAAGCAGTCACAAAAAAAAGAACTCAAAAAGTACGATTAATTTCAGTGTATCTCACCAAATGGAAGAAATTTCCTGTAGAACATTCCACATGGGAGGATGAAAATTTTATACAGAAGCGTCAAGAAATAATCAAGCATTGAGGACAACACTTGTTTGAAAGAGAGGGGCATGTTAAGTCCCATATTAATAGTGTATTCCCTAATTATGTTAGTGTAGCCCCACTTATTGTTATTGTTGTACCCCTGTAACCCCCATATTGTTATTATTGTGTCCTTACATTATTATTTTTAGGTCGGCTAGGATTACATTGTGGCCCCACTAGGATTATATTGTGGCCCCATGGAATCCTATATATAAAAAGGAGGTTTTGTAATTTGTATCATCCAAGAATTGTTCATTCATGTAATGTATTGGAGGTTGCCCCATCGAAGTGGCTTATTTATAAGGCATTGATATCTCTTTCTTTTTGGAGCCGGTTCTGGTTTCAAAAGGGAGAGATTTGAATTAGGTATAGAGCTTGTAATGTTATTTGAGGTAGTATAAGTGAAACTTATGTATCGATATTGAATTTTGTGTGCAGAGGTGAATTTCGAGTAGTGGAAATGCAAAAGACTATAGTGAATTACAGAGGAGAGTTAGCAGAAGGTACCTGAAGACTAAGGAAAAGTAAAACTTGAGATCATTCCATCTAAGGGAAGAGTGATCAAAATACAAGATCATTGAGAGAAGGTCTTGTTAAGTGTTTAATTTTGATGAATACTGATGTGTATATGCAGGTAGCAGCAGACAAGGGAATTTTGGAAGCCATACAAAGAAGAAGAAGAAAGGGAGAAGAAGTGCAGAAGCCAAATAAGAGCAAGGGAATGATCAAAAGGGTTCTAGAGGAAAGAGAACCAATTGATCCCATGAGATCAAGTATAAGAGGGAATCTTGATAGGGGATTGTGTAGCAGTAATTGAGACTAGCTACAAGATAAAAACTTTAGCGTAGTTCCCAGGTGGACATGGAAAGTTCACTAGAGCAAAGGTGAAAATGACTCTAGAGATTCAAAGTAAAGGCTTAGAAGAAAGCTATATAAAGAGGAAAGGATATACGAGAACATATGGCAGAAGGATAGTATATGATGAAAACGTTGATAGTGATATGGTTGAATTAAGGGCACAAATCAATCATTTTGAACAACTGCTACAAAAAGAGATTAGAGAGGATCTGAAATATGGATTGAATGTAAGGAAAGGTGTCAAGTGGTCTGTTATGGGGTTATTTTCCAAGAAGTTGATGCAAAATATGAATATTTGGATGAAGGAGGAAAATAAAACTAGTAGAAGTAAACATAGAGAAGAAGTTCACTTTTGTGAACCCGAAGAAGGATCAATCCTAGGAAAGTATGATGATGAGAGTGATGGGATGATGGAGTGCTTGGAGTAAAAAAGAAAGGAGATGTTGATGACATCAAGTGAAGAAGGAAATTGTAATTTATTTCAACCTAATTTTTTTTATGATTATGAAGTTTTAGGTACTAAGTATCAACCATATGGAGCTTAAAAAATGCCAAAAACAAAGGAAGAAGCAATGGTCAAAGAAAAGAAGGACTATGCTTGTAGAGGACAACAAGGGGTAGCTAATTCTGGAGTTGAAAAGTTTCAATGGAGTGTTTTAGAATAAGGAAGTTCAGCCTTGTGTCATGAAGACAACCTTGAAGAAGGTTATGAAAGAAATCATACGAAAATTTCACAATTTTGCGAAAAGAGGAGTAATATGGGAGCTATAATTCGTTGGTTGTACATTTTTTTATTGAGTGTTTATCTAAATATTTTTGAAGAAATTGCTTGTATGACGGAGAGTTATTGGAAACTGGAAATAGAGGAGACAATGTATGTCTTACAAATGTGAAATTATGGAAAAGGAAGATCTGGTAAGGAGAGTGTAGCTCAAGACAATTCTGTCAATGGAAAAGAAACTGTAAAGATTCAAAGACTAGGAAGCTTCCAAGGATCCAAGGAAGAAGAGATATTATTATCTCATGTATTCAGGAAAAGAAGGTGTCTAACTTATGAAGACAATCATGGAGAAGAATTTGTAGAAATTTCTCATGGAAGGACAGAATATGGCTATGCTTAGAAAGGTCATGAGAGGTTTATGCAGAACCAAGAATTAATTAGAACAAAAATCAGATTGCTGATTGTGATCAGAGAGCTATAGAATATGGATAAAAAGTACAAGAAGAAGCTCATGTAACAGAAAATTGTAGCCAAAGATAAGAGAAATGTATGTTGGAAATTGAGCATGAGCCCAAGAAATGTTAGGAAGAATGTAATTTCTGCAAAAATTTTGAATGTGTACGTACAAAAGATGGAATAACTAAATTAATCTTCCGTGGAAAGGTTGGAAAGGATTACTTTAGGATGACAAGAATTGTAAATATAGGTTTGAGAATGGAAGAAATGTTTGGAAGATTGACAGAGACAAAGGGATAGGCTTGAAGATAATTCATATTTTAATTTTCTGAATTGGTTCCAGTAGGAATATCATAATTTTGAAGATGTAATTTTGTATGATCATTTCCAGATGACCATGATTATCATGAAATATTTCATTTTTAATTTTTTTTTTGGTTTAGAGAAAAATTTAGTGGATGGTTTGCATGAAACGAAATGTTCCCAATAGGATGGAAATTTGGATGAAGAAATAATAATTTTAACAACTCTTATGCAGGGTACTGTTGAAGCCAGAGAGGATTGTAGAGAAAGAGACATGGCAAAATTTGAACAATTTTTTTTCACAAGTCCAAAAGGAGGTGAAGACCAAATATTTGATGGTGTAGAATATGACAATGCAGATAAATATGATGTGAATGCAAAGATCAATTGGAAAGATGAAGAAATTTAACAGAAAATTTTCACAATTGAAAATAAACATACAGGAGATTGTTTTTTTGTTTTCATACCAAGCAAGTAGTTAAGCATGTTTGAATATGAAGGACTTCCACATAAAGAATTGGATGTGTGGACAATGGGAAAAGTAGAGGAATGGTATATTATAACTTCTGTCAATGAATTGTGTACTGGTATTCATCATGATTAGAAAATAACCTCTTGGAAGCAACCCATGATGGTGATAGTGGAAACACAAGATAAAGAAATTGATAAAATGTGCATTGAGAAAGGTTTTAAATATTTTCAAACCTTGAGAACGAAATTTGTTGAGTGTTACATATATTCTGAAGGAGTAAATTATTCAGTCCGAAGAGGCAGCAATCAGCATCAGGTAGAGATAAAGAATACAACATTGGAAATAAAATCTTTCAAGTGGATAATAGGGAACAAAAGAAACAACAAGAAAGTGATTGTTAATTCAAGTAAGAGAAATATGACTACAGAAAGGAAATTTAAGAATTGGGATCCAAGAGGAATGCCTACATCTACAAGGCAGCAATAAGATGACAAAGCATGTGGTGTCCAACAACATAAATTTTGGAAACCAGGATGAATTCAAAAACTAAAATTCATGATTAGGAGATCACGGAAGATTTTGTTCCTTGGGAGTCTGACGTAGGAGCATCCTACTCCATAAATTGATTTTTTGAAGAAATCTAAGGGGAATTTTTATTTTCTGAAGGGAGAGATTCCCTAATTTTTTAATTATTAAAATGATGATTAATTTTTTTTATTATTATTGAATGTTTGAGAAAATTTGAGGTCTAAGGTGTTATAATTTCCATGCATATTTTATGGAGATTAAGTGAGGGATTTTAGGAGTTTGGTGAGGAGATTTTATAGGATATGATCTAAAATTAGTTCAGAGTAATTTGATTATAAATATGATATGCCTTTAAGGCATTCATGGTTGGATTGTATAGTGAGTGGAAGAGAGTGAGAAGTGTGAGTAAGATAATGTCCATGAGACCAAAAGAAGAGGGAAGTGTGAAATTATTGCTAATTGTATTGATCCCCTTTCTGGTGTAAAATAATACTAGTTTTATTGAATTTCCTGATTGAAATTAGTCTGGTGTGATTGGGTGTATGATCCATTAATGTGACGAATAGATCAATTTTGTTTGGTTCTTGTTATAATAGAGTATACACAGTAGTGACAGGACTAGTACTATTTTCTGTTATGAATTTGGTTCGAGTTTAGATTTGATACTGTGAATCTCTGTGTTAATACTTTGGGAAGTGAAATAAGCTATAGAGTGATCAAGTTAGACTGGCTCACTCTTGTACACAAAGGAATATGTGGTGATTTTTTTTCTAAGTTTTAGAGAATCAAATCCCTTTAAGGCGGAAAAAAATGATGATTTGAACCAGTTAAGGTTATAGCTTCAAGATCAAGCTTTGGTTTATCTGTTTATTAGACAAGGTTCAAATAAAGTTCTTAAGTTAGATTTGAACGTAGAGTTTGTTCTAAATTGTAGTCAAATTTTTTTTTCGAGGGTCAAAATTCCAGCCCAGATCTTGAGATCGATCACTTTGTCAGTTTCTAAGGTGAGAGTTAGCATACCGGTGAAACCGTAGAGTTTGAAGTAAAGCGTAACACCACAATTGTATGCATAGCACCTCAAAGGTGTTTACGTAGCATCTCTGGTGTGTGTGAAACACATACACAGGGAATGTGTAGCCTCAACTGAAAACATAGGGTTATGACCAAATCTTGATTTTTCTAGACTTCCTCTAGATCTGTGGCGAATCACTCTGCGTGAACATTGTGTTTTTCCATTGTACATTGAAACATGCTCCGTCAACCTCCCGATTGATCACATCAATTCCAAGAGAGATCCAGTTCTGTGATAAGATCAATGGAAAAGGTTCCAAAGAGCACAAGTCTTTGATAAAGGCATAAAGAATGTGTTTTCGGTGATGAAAGTCTAATATGTTGTATGAAAGGAGCAGTCATGTGTTTCTCACAATGGAATTCCAATCTCTAGTTTGAATGAAGCATCCACAAATGGCATTAAGAACACATTCAGTTTTAGTAATTGAATGTGTTGTTGAGAATTTAGCTTTTGTTAAAATAAAAAGGGCGCATACAAATCTGGGGTTTTTTATTAGATTCAAACCCTACCGAATGATTATATGTTTCAATTTTTTTTTTTTTTGATGCAATATGGAACCCTTTCTATAGAGAAAATAGGTATATCTAGTGGTAATCCAACCCATATTGGGCATCGGTTTCTCATTAAAATCTAAAAACCCCATGAGAATAATTAAATAAGTCATTATTTATATAACATTCTCAATAAATAATTATTAAATCATTGTTTGATAATTATTTCTTATGACATTTGACTTAATCACCTTTGGAAAAATAAATAAACCATTATTTGTTTATTATTCCTATTTATCCTTATTTTTCTTATGAGATCATTATTAAACTATTATTTAAGAATTGTTTCCTTTTTAATTCTCTCAAATTGATTAGTACATCATTTTTAATTGTTAATTACTTTCAACATATTTCTAAATAAAGATATTTGACCTTTAAATACCTTTCCCCTCTCAAAAAATATAATAAAATATCCACAATGATCGGATTTTGAAATAGTCAACAATATTTTATTCTTTTCTAATTCTCAATTTATTCTAATATTTTTTTTTATAAAGAGAGAGTTTTCTCTCCATTATTCACCATGACCGTTACACATCCCATTTACCTTCCCAAATTTTTTTTTTCCAAGCATTCATCTTTTCAATTATAATTCTAGCAAGATACTATACTATAATTATGTTGGTTTATTCAAATCATTATTTTTTTCCCAATTACGATTTATTTCCATATCTCAACTATATCCAACCCAATTGGATATAACAATATTAGTACTACCAAACATAATTATATTTAAAATACAAACATAATGGATTTGTTTATCCCAATCCCACTTTTATGTCTCACCTTCGTTTATATAGTAATGACCCTTTGATCATTCAATATATTGTTATAGTTTGATAGACAGATGAAGGATCGATTCAATTTCACATGTTAACCATATCGTTATATTTCGATAGGCCCATGTGGGACAATTTCGATTACACTTGTTCACCACTCGTTTATACAGTATGAACCTTAGTTGGATTTAATTTACCCACGTTTCTATCTAGGTGTACATGGCACTCATGGCCATTTATTGACTTCTCGTCAACATTTATATCAAGATTGGAATCATTTATTTTGGCCTCCACATAATACGAATTGGTAATTTGACTCAACGGAATTGAGACGTGAAGCTAGTTTCCCACATAAGCATATATATGATTTTCAGTCTCGTCGTATGGTTTGGAATGGGTCTCATTCCATTTGCGGTCACGTGAGTTTGCTCCACGTAACTTTGGAACTCACCACGCTAGCCTACCCTGGTGCCAAGGCAATCTCTATGGCATGGCCAGGATGTTGTGACATTTATTGTATTTCTTGTCACATTGAATGTTGAACGTATGGTGTACATAACACATCCAGCCCTTCAATCTATGGCTTCACCCTTGGGATCTTGCCATGTGGACGACGAGGATTCACCGACGCGTTAGGGTTTCATTGATCTATTCCGGGAACATGGATATAAATTTGCATTGTTAATTTGCTGGGCGGTTCTTTTCCCTTACTACTTGTTCGATTTGTCCCTGGCTAGTGAACTTCGACGCTCTAGAGAATTGAGCGTGATTCAGTCCAGACTTCGGCGTAGTCCCTCATTTCATTTGACAACGCAGGTATGATAATTCCGGATGGTTTGAAATTCATGCTCTGTTCTTACCACTCAATATGGGTTTTCCCTATCTTGTTCAGAGTTACGCTCATTGACTCGAGCAGGGACTGAAGTTTTGTATTTCGATGGATAGTTTACCATCGTTTTGTCCCAGTTAATTCATGTCTGACAATTTGTTAAATTTTCTCCATTTCAACTGATTCAATTTGCTTGGTTTAAGTTCATATTTACTGTATTTCCTTACACGTATTCTCAGGAACGAGACTGAACGAATGCACTTATGGGTTTGGAGGGGGATTTACCCTCTACCTTACGCCCGTCTAAGGTTGCTCCGAGGTCATTCGCATGATGATAGAGGGATTTTACCCCTCTCGAACTTCTGTTCACTCCTTTCCTCGACCTGTGTAAGGAACAATTTATATTTTTCGTTCACAAGAGTGCTAGCTCCTTTATTCTAGTTGAACGCCCACCATCCAACTCAGGTTTATTTATGTCAAGGCCCTATGTATATGACAGGTTAGTTGAAATCTTGGAGGTTCTAGCACACCAGGTAGCTGTTCATTCCTCATTTATCACTTTTGATAGCGTTCCTCTTCCTCGTCATGTTCTGTATCATATTCATGTTGTGGTTTGTCTCTTACAGGTATTTACGACCATCGCCTCACTTTCTCTTGAACCACGAGAGATGTGGGTTCCTTCAGCATTAACATTGACTCCTCTTGTCATTTACAGGTCGGTATTCACCGAACGCTGGTTAGAAGGAGCCAGTTCTCCTCGCATTTGTTCTAGAAATGCTTTCGATAGCTTAAAAATTTTGTTGATACAGTTGTATAAGTGTGACTATAGTAATTTTTCAGTTCCGACACTGAATGTTCCCTTATATCAATTCCTGGAACATTATGATACGATCCCCATGCCACAGTGGACTTGTAATGTTTGGATTTTCGTTTATATATATATCTCTGTCGTTTCTTGATTTGCATAATATCGAGTATTATTATGTGTCTTCAACAGAAATCACACTTTGCTCTTTTTAGCTTGGGTCCAGCTTAATAAGTACTTATGGCATT
This sequence comes from Pinus albicaulis, assembly GCA_034641835.2. Taxonomy (NCBI): domain Eukaryota; kingdom Viridiplantae; phylum Streptophyta; class Pinopsida; order Pinales; family Pinaceae; genus Pinus; species Pinus albicaulis. The sequence continues at coordinate 38,602 of JAXQQM020065001.1, read as the reverse complement.
TTTCTGCAACTACGTATACCCCACTTTTGTTGTATTTTATTATATTAATGCCTTCAGGCAATACATTTGTTAAACTATACTCATGAACATGGTAATTATCTAAATGAATAGTTTAACTGTGCTTTTCCACAGTGTAAGTTCGGTTACATGTAGTTTTATAAATCCACATTTTTATTATATCGTTAGATTGATGATTCTACCTCGACTATTCTTACACTCAGAATGTTAGTCGTCAAAGGAATTTGTATATGTTTATCATACTACCCTGGTTTGTAGTTTTGATCATAACAGTTAACTAAGTCTCTTCAGTATTCTTGGAATAGTACAAAGTATTACCAGCTCTGCTCTTTACATTGGTTCAGTACTTAATTAAGTATTTTATAGTTAATTTGAAAATGATATTTGTCTACCTTTTTAGCATCATCTCTTGTCATGCTTCGTGAATACCTACAGGTGAGGTGTTGATATATATATATATATATATATATATATATATATATATATATATGTCTAGAAGACTTTTGCATTTCTATTGTTCCACTAGACACTCTTGCATTTAGTTCACATGATAGAATAGAATACTTACAGCTAAATATGCCCTGCTGTTGTGAAATCTGCCTGTTGATTATTTATTTAACTTTATTTCCCATATTAATTTTAGCCTCTACAGTAAGAAAGGTTTATTGAAATAAGTATAAATGGGAAATCTCATGCTAACTGATAATTGCTTCCTTCTATTGTGGAATTAATTTCTTATATGCAAAAATATTTTGCTATTGTACTTCTATTTATGTATGAATGATGTGCTGACCCTAGAAGTCAGTCTGTATATTTTTTTTTTCTTTCTCATTTGATGCACAGTTTAGATTTCAGTTCATCTATTTCTATTTTCAATTATGGTACAGGAACTCCCATATTGCTCTATCCTAATCATGTGCATATATTTATACTAGTAGATCAGGAGCAGTTTAAAGTTAAATTATCTGTGGAGGAATATGTATCCTTAGATTTAAACCGACCTCGGTTTAGAGTTTCTATTGGATTCTACTCTACATATTTCTTGTCTACAACTATACAGAATTATAAAGGTGAATGCCTTATGATTAATTCTGTTAAATGTAACATTAATAAATCTAACATACAAATCAGCTATTATATGTAGCCAATTCATACCACAGGAAGTAAAAACACCAATAAATTTAGAGACATACCACTCTTGCAATTGACCAACCTCCCAACCTTAGAGTCCTTCTGTCTCCCAGAACTCACCCCCAAGCTGAGATAATCTCCTAGAACATATCAACCTCTAATTTGTTTAGGAGCAGCTTATTTAAGCTATTGTTCCCCAAAGCATGTTTCTAATTATGCGTCCAGAATCTCATGATGCTTTTCTTCCTGTTTGCCTAGGCTTCCCATTTTAGGGATTCTTTAAAGCTTTTTTATGCTTTTCCCAGCTTTTCCAGCTTTTTACCTCTTCCCAACTACTTTCCTCATCATTAGGGAAATTTAGATTTTTCCTCAAAAATCTAAATTAGAAAAAATTTCTCTCAAGGATTTTTTAAAGATTGTGGGGAAATATTTGCCTTATCCATCCTCATGGATTTAGCAAGTGATCTCATAAATCTCATTTTGGTCAATCTGCACAAAATCATTTTATTCATTTCCTCAAATTAAATATTTAATTACATTCATAAAATACTTGTCCTTTGGGGTCCACTCCCCTTAGGATTAAAGTTCAAATGTCTAGTTTTAAATTTCAAACACATAAACTAGGGGTGTTACATATTCCCCCTCTGAAAGCAAACACCGTCCTCGGTGTTGTTATTTAACTACTAGAGTTCATTTTTCAAACAAAAATGGATATATTTCCATCATTTCAGCTTCTCTTTCCCAGGTAGCTTCTTCAGCAGTAAAGTGCTTCCACTGCACCTTTACTCTTGCTACCGTTCGGTTCCTCAATTCAATTTCTTCCCGCTCCAATATTTGAAGTGGTTCTGGCAGAAACTCCCCTTCTGGTTCCACCTGTACCACATTCCAATCCACTATGTGAGAAGCATCATGTATATATCTTTTTAATAATGAAACATGAAACACATCATGAAATCTAACATGAGGTGGTAAGGCCAGCTTGTAAGCCACTGGTCCCACCCTTTCTAATACTTCAAAAGGACCACAATATCTAGGAGCTAGTTTTGCACAACTTCCAGCATAAAGTGTGCTCTTTTTGGGTTTAATACGTAAGTACACATGCTCTCCCACTTTAAATTCTCGGTGTACTCTCTTCTTATCAGCGTAATTTTTCTGGCGATCTTGTGCTGTCTTGATATTTCTTTGTATCTGTTTGACAATTCTTTCCATCTCTTGTAAAGCATCTAGCCCCAACATCAATTTATCCTCTGGTTGGCTCCAGCTCAAGGGAGTACGACATTTTCTCCCATAGAGTGCCTCAAACGGACTCATTTTGATGGAGGATTGGTAGTTTTTATTATAGGAAAATTCAGCTAAATGCAAGTAATCTTCCCACTTTGATGGCCTATCCATCACATACATTCTCAGCATGTCTTCCAGAATTTAATTTGTTCTCTCCGTTTGACCATCTGTCTGAGGGTGGTAAGCAGTACTAAAATTCAACTTAGTACCCATCCCTCCAAACAACCCTTTCCAAAAAGCTGCTATAAACTTAGCATCTTGGTCAGAAACAATCACCTTTGGAACCCCATGGAACCTTACTACCTCCTTCAGGAACACATTCGCTACTTGAGTTGTCCCGAAGGTAGATTTCACTGGTATAAAATGTGCAGCTTTTGTTAAAGTGTCTACTACCACCATCACTGAATCATGTTGGTATTTGGTTTTGGGTAATCCTGTTATGAAATCCATGGAAACTGTGTCCCATTTCCATTCTGCAATCGGCAAAGGGTTTAAAAGACCAGCAGGATGTTGATGCTCAACTTTGACTAGTTGACATTCCATGCATCTAGTTAAATATTCTGCTACATCTCTCTTCATTCCTGGCCAAAACAACTTATTTTTCAAAGTTGTTAACATTTTCTGATATCCTGGATGTCCTGCATATGGTTGTTTGTGATATTCATCTAGAATATCTTTTTTCAAGGACTCCACATTTGGAATATATAATTTGTTCTTATAACAGATCAGCCCTTTTTGGTTTTGAGTGAAATCAGTCTTCTCCTTCTTTAGTAGTTTCACCAGTAGTGTTTCATAATTTGGATCTTGGTTTGCTGCCTTTTCCACCAAATTTTCTACATCGATCTGGGCACTACTTCCAATGCTATTTATATTCTGACAAGCATTTCTACTCAATGCATCAAAAATTTTATTTTCTTTTCCGCTAATATGTTTTATGTCCATATCAAATTCACTTAGGAAAGACAGCCATCTGGCCTGTCTAGCATTCAAATCAGTTTGGGAAAAGAAATATTTAAGACTAATGTGATCAGTCATCAATGTAAATTTCTTTCCAAGGAGATAGTGTCGCCACATTTTCAAAGCATGAATAACAGCAGCTAACTCCAAATCATAGGCACTATAGTTTTGTTCATGTATCTTTAGTTTCCTAGATTCATATGCAATAACTGAATTTTCCTGCAAAAGAACTCCTCCCAACCCCTCTCTACAGGCATCCGTACATACCACAAATTCTTTATCAGGATCTGCAATCTCTAGTATAGGGGTTGTAGTAAGTTTTAGTTTTAATTGGTCAAAACTATTTTGGCATTTTTCAGTCCACTCAAATTTGACACGTTTCCTTTGTAATGATGTTATGGGATGTGCTATGGCAGAAAATCTCTCCACAAATTTGCGATAATAGCCTGCAATCCCCATGAATGATCTCACTGCTGAAACATCAGTTGGTACAGGCCATTCTTTAATAGCTTTTATCTTTTCAGGGTCAACAGCCAGCCCTTGTTCCGAAATAATATGACCCAAGTATTGGATCTTATCTTTATAAAATTCACATTTGCTGAACTTGGCATATAATTGGTTTTCCTTCAGAGTTTGCAACATTATCCTCAAGTGTTCTTTATGTTCCTCCTCACTTTTTGAGTAGACTAAAATATCATCTATGAACACAAGGACAAATTTATCCAAGTACTTATTTAACACACTATTCATCAGGCACATAAATGTGGCAGGGGCATTTGTCAAACCAAAAGGTAGGACTACAAATTCGTAGTGACCATACCTAGTTCGAAAGGATGTTTTGCTGATGTCCTCTTCTTTAATTCTGAGCTGGTGATAACCAGTCCTTAAATCAATCTTCTAAAATATTGAAGCTCCTCTCACTTGATCAAAAATATCATCAATTCTAGGCAAAGGGTATCTAGTTTTAATGGTCAACTTATTCAATTGACGATAATCAATGCACATCCGAAAAGTTCCATATTTCTTTTTCACGAACAGCACCGGTGCTTCCCAAGGAGACACACTCGGTCTGATATAACCTTTATCTAACATTTCTTGCAATTTCATTTTCAGTTCCATAAGTTCAGGGGGACTCATTCGATAAGGGGCTCGGGAAACAGGTACTGCTCCCGGCACCAGATCGATTGAAAAGCCAATCTCTCTTTTGGGGGGAAGATGAGGGATCTCATTTGGAAAGACTTCCTTAAACTCTCTTACTATTGGCACAGCATCCAACAATCTTTCTTCAGGTTTATGTTCTTTTTATTCCACATGAACTGCATAAACTTGGTATCCTTTTCTAGCTGTTCATTTTAATTGCAGTGCTGATATTTGTCTTATAGAGATAGGTTTTTGTTTTCCCCTGAGAACAAAAGGGTTCCCTTCATCATCTACACAATGCAGAGTCTTATCCCAGCAGCTCATCAAGGCTTTCTTCTTTTCCAGCTAGTCCATTCCTATCAGCAAATCATATGAACCTAAGGGCAGAATGTTCAAATTTACTTATGTTTGAAAATCATTTAATTTTATTGTTGTTTGGGGCAATTTATGTGTTACCTTCCTCTTGGTTCTAGTGGCCAGCTGAACCAACCATGACTGCCAAAATTTTTCAGGTTTAAGATTACATTTTTCTATAATTGTTGGACTAATGTAACTCAAAGAAGCACCTGGGTCAATCAAAACTCTAACAGATTGGTCAGAAATGTTACCCTCCATTTCAACCATGGTAGCTTGATGTTCTGCTTGTCGATTTTCCAAGGCTGCACTGATAGTTGGTATATTTCTGGCTATGTCATTTACTGTAGTGGCTTCTCGATCCCTCATAATCATCTGAATGTTTCGATGGGGACAATCTCTCAACAGATGGGGTTCTCCACATCCCCAACATTTCAGGGGTTCTCTCATTTTCACTGTGCCCTCTTTCTTATTGTCTCCATCTATTTGTTTTAAGGCCACTTGGGACTGAGCAGTTTGACTTTCTTTGGGTTTATTAAACTTTTTCCGTTGATGATCTCTACCCAAATTCTTCAAATAGGCTGGTTTCTGTTTCTTTCCTTTGAATTCACTCTTATTTACCCAGCTTTTCCCATGTTCAGTTTTGCTTTTGAACTGTTGGTAGCACAATCTAGCTTTTCTAACAGCTTCGTCCATTGTTTTTGGGTTATCGAACTCAATTTTCTCTTTGTACACAGTAGGCAAACAATTCAGAAACTTTTGTACCTTTTCCTTTTCTTCCCTTATGTAGGGTACATATCTCAACAGATTTGTAAAATTAGTAACAAACTCATCAATAGTGAGCTGTCCTAGTCTAAGTTCGTGAAATTCCTTGGCTTTATCATCATAGTAACGTTCATTTAGGTAGCGGTTTTTGAACTTAACCTGGAAATATTCCCAGGTAATTGTCTTTTCATCAATGGCATGCACCATTTTTGTCTCCTCCCACCACAAGGTAGCCTTACCTTGTAGCTGGTAAACAACTAATCTGGCCTTCAGATTGCTTTCATATTCATAGACCTGGAAGTACTTAATCATGTTTAGCAACCAGGCTTCAGCATCTTCCTCCTTCTCCCCATCATAGGAGGGAGGTTTTATCTTTCGGAATTCCCGCTGTAATTCCTTTTTATGCTTATATTGATGCCTAACAGCATCCTCATCCTTAGACTCATCAGTCTTCCTCTTTCCGAAACCTTCGCCTTCTTGGCTATTCCGCGAAGTTAATTCTCTGATGAGCTTTTCCTGCTCCTCACTGGCTAATGAAAATCTGTCATTCTGGCTTTTTATCTCAGCCAATTCTTGTTGCAACCTCTGCAACATAGCCATCATGGGCACATTGGGATCTGTGCATTATCCTCATCACGCAGATCAACATAAATTTCGTCACCTTCTGCCATTCCAGCACCACTGTACACTACACAATACAGATCAGTAAAAATAAAAATATAATTTTTTTTTTCCCACAGAAATCAATTTATACCGTGAACACACAGCCACAGTGAGCAAAATGTCACCATCCCAGTTTTATAACTTGGGCTCTGATACCATTTGTCACACCTCCCATTTACCTTCCCAATTTTTTTTTTTCCAAGCATTCATCTTTTCAATTATAATTCTAGCAAGATACTATACTATAATTATGTTGGTTTATTCAAATCATAATTGTTTTCCCAAGTATGATTTATTTCCATATCTCAACTATATCCAACGCAATTGGATATAACAATATTAGTACTACCAAACATAATTATATTTAAAATACAAACATAATGGATTTGTTTATCCAAATCCCACTTTTATGTCTCACCTTCGTTTGTATAGTAATGAACCTTTGATCATTCAATATATTGTTATAGTTTGATATACAGATGAGGGATCGATTGAATTTCACATCTTAACCATATCTTTATATTTCGATAGACCCATATGGGATAATTTCGGTTACACCTGTTCACCATTCAGTTATAAAGTATGAACCTTAGTTGGATTTAATTTACGCACGTTGCTATCTATGCGTACATGGCACTCATGGCCATTTATTGACTTCTCGTCAACATTTATATCAAGATTGGAATCATTTATTTTGGCCTCCACGTAATACGAATTGGTAATTTGACTCAATGGAATTGAGACATGAAGCTAGTTTTCCACGTAAGCTTATATATGAATTTTAGTCTCGTCGTATGGTTTGGAATGGGTCTCATTCCATTCGCAGTCATGTCAGTTTGCTCCACGTAACTCTAGAACTCACCACGCCAGCCTACCCTGGTGCCAAGGAAATCTCTATGGCATGGCCAGGACGCTGTGACATTTATTGTATTGGTTGTCACATTGAATGTTGAACATATGGTGTACATAACACATCTAGCCATTCGATCCGTGGCTTCACCCTTGGGATCTTGCCATGTGGATGACAAGGATTCATCGACACGTTAGGGTTTCATTGATCTATTCTGGGAACATGGATATAAATTCGCATTGTTAATTTGCTGGTCAGTTATTTTCCCTTACTACTTGTTTGATTTGTCCTTGGCTAGTGAACTTCGATGCTCTGGGGAATTGAGCGTGATTCAGTCCAGACTTCGGTGTAGTCCCTCGTTTCATTTGACAACGCAGGTATGATAATTCCAGATGGTTTGAAATTTACGCTCTGTTCTTACCACTCAATATGGGTTTTCCCTGTCTTGTTCAGAGTTACGCTCATTAACTCGAGCAGGGACTGAAGTTTTGTGTTTCGATGGATAGTTTACCATCGCTTTGTCCCAGTTAATTCATGTCTGACAATTTGTTAAATTTTTTCTTGCAGAGAATTTGTTTTCTCCATTTCGACTGATTCGATTTGCTTGGTTTAAGTTCATATTTACAGTATTTCCTTATACGTATTCTCAGGAACGAGACTGAACGAATGCGCTTATGGGTTTGGAGGGAGCTTTACCCTCTACCTTACGCCCATATAAGGTTTCTCCGAGGTCATTCGCATGGAGATAGAGGGATTCTACCCCTCTCGACCTTCTGTTTGCTCTTTTCCTCAACCTGTGTAAGGAGAAATTTCTATTTTTCATTCACAAGAGTGCTAGTTCCTTTATTCTAGTTTGAACGCCCACCATCCAACTCGTGTTTATTTATGTCATGGCCCTATGTATATGACAGGTTAATTGAAAGCTTGGAGGGTCTAGTGCACCAGGTAACTGTTCATTCCTCATTTATCATTTTTGATAGCATTCCTCTTCCTCGTCATGTTCTGCATCGTATTCATGTTGTGGTTTGTCTCTTATAGGTATTTACGACCATCGGCTCACTTTCTCTTGAACCATGAGAGACGTGGCTTCCTTCAACATTAACATGGACTCCTCTTGTCATTTATAGGTCGGTATTCACCGAACGCTAGTTAGAAGGAGCCAGTTCTCCTCGCATTTGTTCTAGAAATGTTTTCGACAACTTAAAATTTTTATTGATAGAGTTGTATAATTTTGACTATTGTAAATTTTGAGTTCCGACACTGAATGTTCCCTTATATCAAATTCTGGAACATTATGATATGATCCCCATGCAACAGTGGAATTGTAACGTTTGGATTTTCGTTTATATATATATCTCTGTCGTTTCTTGATTTGCATAATATCGAGTATTATTATGTGTCTTCAACAGTAATCGCACTTTGCTCTTTTTAGCTTGGGTCCAGCTTAATAAGTACTTATGGAAATTTTCTACAACTACGTACACCCCACTTTTATTGTATTTTATTGTATTAATGCTTTCAGGAAATACATTTGTTAAAATATACTCATGAACATGGTAATTATCTGAATGAATAGTTTAACTGTGCTTTTCCACAGGGTAAGTTCAGTTACATGTAGTTTTATAAATCCACATTTTATTATATCGTTGGATTGGTGATTCTACCTCGACCATTCTTACACTCAGCATGTTAGTCGTCAAAGGCATTTTATGTATGTTTCTCATACTACGCTGGTTATAGATTTGATGGTAACAGTTAACTAAATCTCTTCAATATTCTTGAAATAGTACAACGTATTACCAGCTCTGATCTTTACCTTGGTTCAATACTTAAATAAGTATTCTATAGTTAATTTGCAAATGATATTTGTCTACCTTTTTAGCATCATCTCTCGTCATGCTTCGTGAATACCTACAGGTGATGTGTTACTATATATATATATATATATATAATTATGTCTAGAAGACTTTTGCATTTCTAATATTCCACTATACACTCTTGCCTTTAGTTCACATGATAGAATAGAATACTTACAGCTAAATATGCTCTATTGTTGTGAATTCTACATTTTGATTATTTATTTAACTTTCTTTCCCATATTAATTTTAGCCTCTACTGTAAGAAAGGTTTATTGAAATAAGTATTAATGGGAAGTCTCATGCTAACTGATAAGTGCTTCCTTCTGTTGTGGAATTAATTTCTTATATGCAGAAATAACTTGCTATTGTACTTCTGTTTATGTATGAATGATGTGCTGACCCTGGAAGTCAGTCTGTATATTTTTTTCTTTCTCATTTAATGCACAGTTTAGATTTCAGTTCATCTATTTCTATTTTCAGTTATGGTACAGGAACTCCCATATTGCTCTATCCTACTCATGTGCATAAATTTATACTAGTAGATCAGGAGCAGTTTAAAGTTAAATTATCTGTGGAGGAATATGTATCCTCAGATTTAAGCCAACCTCGGTATAGAGTTTCTGTTGGATTCTACTCTACAGATTTCTTATCTACAACTATACAGAATTATAAAGGTAATTGCCTTTTGATTAATTCTGTTAAATGTAGCACTAATAAATCTAACATACAATTCAAACTATTATATGTAGCCAATTCATACCACAGGAAATAAAAACACCAATAAATTTAGAGACATACCACTCATGCAATTGACCAACCTCCCAACCTTAGAGTTCTTCTGTCTCCCAAAACTCACCCCCGAGCTGAGATCATCTCCTAGAACAGATCAACCTCGAATCTGTTTAGGAGCAGCTTTTTTAAGCTATTGTTCCCCAAGGCATGTTTCTAATTCTGCGTATAGAATCTTAGGATGCTTTTCTTCCTATTTTCCTAGGCTTCCCATTTCAGAGATTCTTTAAAGCTATTTTATGCTTTTTCCAGCCTTTCCAGCTTTTTACCTCTTCCCAACTCTTTTCCTCATCATTGGGGAATTTAGATTTTTCCTCAAAAATCTAAATTAGAAATAATTTCTTTCAAGGATTTTTGAAAGATTGTGGGGAAATATTTTCCTTATCCATCCTCATGGATTTAGCAAGTGATCTCATAAATCTCATTTTGGTCAATCTGCACGAAATCATTTTATTCATTTCCTCAATTTAAATAATTAATTACATTCACAAAATACTTGTCCTTTGGGGTCCACTCCCCTTAGGATTAAAGTTCAAATGTCTAGTTTGAAATTTCAAACACATAAACTAGGGGTGTCACAATGACCATTTTCATCATCACCATTATCGTTTCATTACACTTGAGATCCAACTTTAGTTCAAGTTTATTTTTGTTTTCTGTCCCATTTGCAAGTTCAGAGAGAATCACATAGCTTAAGCACAAGGACAAAAAAAGGACCCATCCCACATAGGGGAAACTACAGACCCATGTTGTAATTTCTCCTCACTAGGTGATTTAATAAAATTATCAATTGATTAATTCCTTCATTGGGCTATTACACTTTAATTTCTTACTATTATGTGTTTATTTTTGCAAGATATGTTTGGATGTAGGGTTTTATTCCTTTTTTATTGCAGATCACAAGCGTATACAACCATATTTCGTTGTTAGGGTCTTATTCAACCATCAATTTAAGGGAAGATTTTTTTTGTACACATACTAAGAATTTTAACACTAACATGAAGCATCATCTTTAATCTTCCATACTTGCAACAACCATTTGAAATTGAGACCAAAACCTCTGACTATGTTATTGATGCAGTTATCACCCAACCAGGGCATCCAGTGGTCTATAAAAATGAGACACTTTACGATACACTTTTAAAATATCCCACCTACGATAAAGAGATGTATCCAATAATGAAAATTTTCCAACAACGGAAAAATTACATTATGGGGAAGGATTTGTTCATCCACACAATCACCAACATCTTCAATTTGTACATACACAAAGGATGTTTCAAAATGATCACCATCATAATTTGTACACATCTCTGTAACAATTTCATTTGAACATTAAATACAAGAATGGTAGCACCAATCGAGTTGCTAACTGCCTAAGTCATCCCCCTATTGCAACATTGACCATTTTTCTCAACTCTTATGGAAACAAGAACTTTGGATGGCCACAAATATATAAAAATTATCTTGAGTTGGCTACCACATACTAGATGTAAGTGGATGGCAATCAAGTTCTCTTCCACCTCCAAGATGCATTATTATGCTACCTAGGCCACATTTTTTTCCTTCAAACAAGTGTGCCAAGCTAATTTGGGAGGCACAGTAAAGTCAAGTCATGGGACACTTTGGTGCGGATAAAAATGTGGTCGTTTTATATAAGTATTTTTATTAGCCAAATGTTTGAGAGGATGTTGCAAAATACATCATCTCTTGCACTAGTTATGCCATGGCCAAACAAAAATTTAAGAAGAAATGCCTATATACCCCTCTTCATACTCCTAGTCAGCCATTGGAATTCATCTCCATGGACTATATTTCTATCCATCCTTCTACCAGGCATGGAAATGACTATATATTTGTTGTAGTTGACAAATTTTCTAAGATGCCCATATTGGCTGCCTGTAATAAGAGTATTATAGTAGAAGCCACTGCCAAAGACATATTTGTACAATTGTGGGTGCATTTTGGGATCCTATAGGCCATTATATCGTATCAGGATATCAATATCCTAAGAAAATTTTGGATGAAAATTTGGTCATTATTGGACACCAAGCTCACCAAGTCAACTACATTCTAGCCCCAAACTCATGGAAATACAAAGGTCATCAAAAGGATGACTATGCACATACTACACATGTACAACTCCAAGAATCCATGAAAATGGGATGAGATTATTTCCTCTATGCAACATAACTGTAACAAATCTCTCCATAGCTCGACCGACCATAGTCCATTTGAAGTGGGCTTAGGATTTCAACCATTATGTCCCCTTGATGTTGCATTTGTTTTTGCAACTACACAGGAAGACTCTGACCATGTTCAGTCTGAAGTTGATAAAGCCACCATATTTATTGAGCACATTTAACACAAATTATAGTAGGTTAATGACATCTTTGAGAAATCCAATGCTAAGTATAATAAACAGCATGATAACGATTGGGTGCCACATAAGTTTCAGGTGGGTGATAAAGTTTCGTTACATTTGAAAATATAATGCCTTTTTGGAACCCATAAAAAGCCTTGGTCACTTTGATACAAGACTTACACCATCCCCAAGATTGCGGGAGAAAACACTTTTGATCTCAGTATTCCCCGATTCTGTGGCTTTCACCTCATATTAAATGTGGACCACCTTTGGCCCTAATTTCCACCCTTTTTGGACACATAAGAAATCGTTGAGTAGTTGACAACACCATAGCTCAACCTAGAATGCATTAAACATAAAAAAATTGATTGGATCATGGAAACATAGATCAAGAAAACTCACAAATAAATGCTCCAACTATATCGAGTTTTAAAATTTTTTTAGCTCATGCACTAGGGAAATTGGTTCACTAGGGACTAAATTCAACAAAAGTTTCCCCATCTCTTGGAGGCACTCAATGCAATGGGGACCATTACCTTTTAATGTAGCAGGAATTATCCAGGTGTATATTGGTGGCAACCCTTCTACTCCAATTAAACCCCCAAATTTTTTTTTTCTATTCCCTTAATTGTAGAACAATTTACTATTTTTGGAATTTTTTTTAGTCCTCAACTTCCAGAGCCATTTTAAGGCCCTAAAAGACGTTTTTTTTTTTGAATGGGAAATATTATAGCCAATAACATGGGTTTTTATCCAAATTTTCTATTCATTGGATATATATTTCTAACAAGGTATTATAAGCATTAGACAAAGATTGTATGCAAAACTTATGACCCCAAGAGGTTGATATATGAACTAAAGGGGCTAGCGAAATTTTTTTGCTTCATCTCTTAAGGTTAGGTTTTTAGATGTTTAGTGTTATACCTTATTTCGTAATATTAAAAATTCCTTTGAACCTCATTGTAACAAAATTTAGAGGTATGTAGCCATCACATCTCTTCTGAGAGATAAGCTACCCTCACCCAAGCTAGGTTATTTCTATTCTGCATGTAAAAATTATCCATTATTTATCATTAATGAATTCAAGTTAATTTTTTTTGTAGCATTGTGTTTATATTTTGAATGTGTAGTTCATTTTGTTCCTACATAAATTTGGATCACGCAATGCATAATGGGAAGAGGAAGCAAACCTTAAGGATGTTGTAGTTCATACCAAGAGAAAGAAAATATTCAGATTTGGGAATGAGGAAGAGATGAGTGTAGATGTTATTTTCAATGAGTTATAACAATCACTAGTGTTGAATAGATAAGAAAAAATGAAGGAAATAAAATGCATGCATAAAAAGACCTATCAGCCGTAACTATTGTTAGGAGAAAAGACTGGGAAGGGATATGACGCTGGTAAAAATAACTCCATAGACTGAAAAAACATTTGTACAAGGGAATAATAGCATAAAATCTAATAAATACAAGAAGAAATAGGAAAAGTGGCACTTTCACACACAAAAGAAACAAAAGCGATGGAAAATGTAGAAAAAAGTGACACTTTAGAAAATTACTTGGAAAAGTGTTGCAAAACAAATCTGGAGCTCCTTGAACTCATGGATATGGCTATCACTCCAATGTAAAATGTGAAAATGAGCTCTACAAACCTCTATTATATATATTTAACCCCATGGAATTAGGGTTATGGTTTATGATGTGCATGAATAAAATCAAGGAGAAAGAGAAACTTGTCCATAGATCGGAAATAGAAACTTGTGCCACATGGTCAAAGAGGAATGTGCACTCCCTATTTTTTGGGGATGCATAATTGGCTTGTTTTGGAATACTGTGCAGTCAACTGGTAGGAAATGCTCTGCAATTTTTAGAGACAAGGTATTACAGAGTTCACTTTCTCAGTTGATTGTGTAGTGTTGACTCTCATAGGAGGATAATGCATTTAACTTTCTCAATGACTTCCTATGTCATAGTATTATGCAACTCAGTTTATTAAGGAGTTTTGTAGTTTCTAGTTGCATGGGATTCTATAGTTCCTTGAGGGAAGACCAAAAAATAGTGCTAAATCAGGAAAATATTTACCTTGTGTTTGGGAGAGAGTTTAATTTCCATAAAAAGTCATTCAACTATCATCGAAAAGACTATATCATCGTCACACAAGTGTTCCATGCAAATATAAGTGATTAAAACACTATAAAATAAAAAAAATAGTTAACGATAGTGAAAATGATATTTCCTATAGACAAAAGGTAAGCTCTAAAATTTAAGCGTAGGAAATTTTTTGGAGTGGGGTTGTAGATGCTACAACACCAATATACCTCCAACTTTATTAATTACTCTTCTTGTTCCATCAAAAAAATTTTTGGACATTATCCAAAAAAAGGAGGTGTGTGATATTATATGTTGTTCCATCGTTTATCACTTTGAAATGACCATTTTTTAAAGCCTCCTTTATTAACCTATTTACTAGTATAGAAACTAAAACAATAGAAAAGTCAGTGAGGGGAACACTTATCTAATACCCCTTCCTATTTTAGGCCATCAGGGTGTCAACTAATTGATTATGATAGCCAAATATAACAAAGTAATATAGGTCCTCACCCAAATAACAAATAGAATTGTATAAGAATAAGTCTTAGGAAAATCAATCTTTCCTTGTCATGTGATTTATAGATGTCAACTTTAACCTTCATTGGGTGAATAATTTCTTGTGTGATCCCCATTCTCTTTTGGAATTGTATTCCCTATAAAAACTCAAACTATTGGCAATAAATTTCCTTGAAAGAACACCTTTCACTCTTTTCGCAATAAACTTCGAGATAATCGTGTAGATGAAATTGTATAAGGACATTGACTTATTTTTTCAAAGGTTGTTTGGGTTTTGTTTTTAGGAATCAATGTTATAAAATTAGTTTTATAATCTCCTACAATTTAAGTATTTTTCTAAGAAGTCAAAACAACCTATAAATAATTATATAGGAAGGCCATGTGGAAATATTATCTTTTCAAAATATCTATAATATTTGTTTCAATTGTGATTTTACAACTTTTTTTGTCATATTTACAAGTCTAGGAAATGAGTTTTATAGCTATACTACTTACATAATTATAACAACCGTAGGGTCCCTAGAAGTAATTGACTCCTTCGGCAACATATTGTAGGACTATAATTTCTCTTGTTAATTTTCCAAAATGAGTTGATGCTATTCCTATTATTACATGTCTAAGTAAAACTTGGTATTTTCATGACCTTGCTTTTATTCATATGGCCCTAGTCTTAACCATTCATTATTATTTCACCAATATTATGTTCTTATCTCTTTTATTCTGCAAGCTTTATACTCAATTTTTTATCCTCATTGAAACTGCGATACCCATTACTATTGTAATTTTTTTTTTCAAGGATTCTGCCATTCCACTTTTTTGAATAACATATCCTATTTTTTTATTTTTATCTCCTTCCCATTAAGTAGCTATGTTTTCTTTGTTATTTCATATTTTCTTTTTAAATTAGATAAATGAAAATTCTCTTAAATAGTAATCGCAGGTTTCCAATTATCTTTAATCATGATTATGAACTCTTGCATCTTCAAAAATTGAATTTTCAATTTCAATATATTAGATGGTTTATACTGCACTAAGGTTATTTTCAAGCTCAGATCAAGCCTCTTCAAAATTCTAATATCCCCTTTTCTCCTATTCCTTTATGTGGGAGTCAGCTTTGTAGGTTAATGTCTAATGTACATGGATTATGTTTCTTCCAAATTTCTTATAATGTAACCTAGATAATAATTTACTTATGCTCTTAATTCCCCATAGAAAAAAAAAGGACACAAATTAGAACTTCTATCACCATGAAGAATTTATTTTGAAAGCTTATATAATAGTCCATGCAAAAACCCTGGATTAGGGTTCCCTATCAAATTATGATTTCCATCATGTCTCCCATGCCAACGCAATATAAAGCATTAATTGATAAGGTTTAGTTGTGATACTCATCCGTTAATTTTGCAAATTGATTTCAATGTAGAGGGGAAGGTGGTGGATAGATAAGGATTTGAAATACATAGACTACTTGGGACATCAATTTAGATATTATTCCTTAGAGAGACATTCATTCCCACGTACCGCTATGTAGTTGGTTGTCTTTGTTTCATTTGTAGAGCAATGAAGGTTGAGGATATTGACACTGAAGATAGATATTTTTCTTCTCTGATAATTATGGTTTGTGAATGAGGATACCCTATGATAGGAGAGAAAGGAAGATGTCATCATCCTCCCCCTCCATGAAATTTCCAAGAGGTAAAATATTTCGATGAAGATTTAATACATCATATTTGATAATTGGTCACAGCTGTGGAAGTGCACGGAAATAGGAACACTTGGCAATGGTCCCTTTGAAGTTAGGAACTTCATTAGAGGAAAATTTAGCCTAAAAGTGATTTTTTCATGTAATTTCCATGTCATAATATGTAAACCAAACAAAATAATTTAAATTTAAAAATAGGTACAAGTAAATATTTTGGAGGGAAAGTAAGAATAACTATTTTTTTAATCGTATTTTTTACTTATCTCCTTATAGGTTTACTCAAATTTCAAATTCAGACACTCATTTGATGTAAAATTAAATTCAACCTCCAACGAGTACCTATTATGCATACTTTTGAAAATACCCACATTGATAAAAAAATTAAGATACATTAAAAAAACATAATACAGTTTTTAGTGTATCTTCATTTTTATCAATGTGGGTCTTCTCAAAATTATGCATACGACGAATGTGTACACTTGAAATTTGAGTAAACCTATAACGTGATAAGCCAAAAATACAATTAAAATTTTATTTTTCTTCTTTTCCCTTCAAAATTCATAACTATTATTTTATTATTATAACATTGTTTTATTATTTTTCCTTAAGATTCCAGTTTTAGGTTGACATTTCCTCTAATATTTCTTCATTAAAGTGATAAGGAAGGGGACTTGTGTGTTGTGGAAAGTAAAATTTTGGGCATAAATATACATCTAGTCCATATTCAATCTACTCTCAGGGCAGCATTAGGGGCTCTGGGAATTTTATTTCCTCCTCCGCCGCCTCCTATACCTTCCTCCAACTTGTGAGGAAAATTTGGATAATGGATACTTGATTTATCAATGTACTAAGATTCCCATTCAAGTAAATATAATATCTCAAAAAAAGAAGGAAAAGAAACCAGAAAATCCCTTATTTTCCGTCCATGTGGAGAAGTAGAAAACTTACTACAACAAAAAAATTGTTGTGGAAAATCTCAGAGGTAAAACCTCTCAGTATGAGGCTAGCACCAACATAGGTGGTGTGTTTGTTGATTAAGAATGACCTATATGGTTAACAGAAGGCTATGATGAACCCTTCAAATATCTTTCTTAATATACCACCCTTTCTATCAATATCTACGAAAGGATTTCTGAGCCTCTATGACTTTACTATTTTTCTTCTGTTATTATATATCCAAAACTAAGTCCTCTCAAACATAATCCACTCATGTTTATCCATGCATATAATGTATGTAAATTTTCAATAATCAAATGAAATTGTAAGAATACATCTCGATTTGAAGTCATGACCTCTTACAAACAAATAATGCTCTTCATCATTAAGTCTCCTCAAGTTGTATAATAGTATATATTGCTTTAACAATTTATATATAATAAATTAACATAAATATTATATATTGAATTAGAAAATTTAATAAAAAATATATTTAGTTAATTTTTTATTTTAAAATATAAATATCATTAACAAAATTGAATTAATAATTCCATAACATCCAAATTTATGGCCAAGTCAGACACCAAATCATCAATGTAGACAGTGTGAGTTTCGAACAAAGAACAAATAGAATTAGAAATCCCTCTCTCTCGAAGTATTTTTCAACCATTTAGAGAACTACACTCTCCCTCTCTCTCTCTCTGTCAGCCTCTCCCCCTTCCCCTCCCTGTCCCTATCCCTGTCCCTCCCTCTCCCTCTCGTTCCACCTCCCCATCCCTCTCCCTCTCCCCATCTCTGTCTCTCTCTCTCTATCTCTCGCCCTCAACCCTCTCCCTTGCTCTCCCTCTCCCTCTCACCCTCTCCCTTTCCCGCTTGCCCTCCCTCTCACCCACTCCCTCTCCCTCTCTCCCTCCATCTCTCTCTCTCTCTCTCACCCTCTCCCTCTCTCTCTCCCTCTCTCTCTCTCTCTCTCTTTCTCTCTTGCCCTCTCCCTCCCTCCCTCCCTCGCTATCCCTCCTTTCACTCAACCTGACCTCTCACCCCTTTCTCTATCTCCCTCTCTCTTGCCCTCACCCTCTCCATCTCTCTCTCTCTCTCTCTCTCTCTCTCTCTCTCCCAATTTCCCTCATCCCTCTATCTCTCTATCCCACTCTCTCTTTCTGTCTCTTCCTCCCCCTCACTCTCCCTCTCTCCCTCCCTCTCTCTCTCTCTCCCTCTCGCCCTATCTCTCTCTGTCCCTCTCCATATCGCCCTCTCCCTATCTCTCCCTCCCTCCTCCTCCATCCATCCCTCACTCTCTCTATTCCTCTCCCTCTCTCCCTCCCTCTCCCTCACTCTCCCCCTCTCTCCCTCTCCCTCCCTCTCTCCCCCCTCTCTCTCTCTCTACACTCTATCTCTCCCTCCCTCTCTCTCCCTCTCTCTATATATATCTCTCTCTCTATCTCCCTCTCTCTCCCTATACATCCCTCCCTTCCTCTCTTTCTCCCTCCCTCCACATCTATTCCTCTCCCTCTCCTTCCCCCTCCCTCTCCCTATCTGTCGCCCCCCTCTCTCCCTCTCTCTCCCCCCTCCCTCTCTCTCCCTTGCCCTATATCCCTCTCTCTCTCACTCCCTCTCTCTCTTCCCCCCCCCCCCCTCTCTCTCTCCCTCTCCCTCTCCCTCTCCCTTGCGCTCTCTCTCCCCCCCCTCTCTCACCCTCAATCTCTCTCCCTCCCCTTCTCCCTCCCCCTCTCTCTCTCTCTCTCCCTCTCCCTCTCCCTCTCCCTGCTATCCCTCTCCTTTTACATAAAAATTAGACGTTGCTCCACTAAATTTCAATTGGACCGTTTTGCTAGATGGTGGTGGTTGCCCTCGCATATTATTCCTCTTGGCAACCAACGGTTCACCCAATTTTCTAATCCGTTATTCAAAATTCAAATTCAAATTTATTTGAATGAACATACAAAAACGTTTCCATCTGGTCAAGTTATTAAACTCATGATGTATGGTTATCTTACGTTTTTATTAAAGTTCATGCACATGCCTATCCGTTTCTTTGCAAAAAAAATGAAAAGCATGGTGGATTAAAGTTAAGGTCTAATTTTTATTTAAAGAAATTATCTTTAAAAAAAGGGTGTGATATGTCTTTAATCATACTAATTTTGTATTTTTGTTTAAATAAATTATATTTAAAAAAAAAATGTGATATATCTTTAATTACAAGAAGTTAATGTTATATTTTTTTAATATAGTTTTATGTCATGTATTAATTTTATGATAATTTTCTCATAACAACAATTTGTTAATTGTTGTATAGTTAAATTTTATTTTCAAATATTTAAAGCGTGAATAAGTCGTTAAATTTCATAACAAGGGTGTCCTTTCTAGTAAGAAAACAACAAAGTTTTAACAAATTCAAAATAGTAAAGAAAAGATGTTAAAAAGGGAAGAGGAATTGAAGACTTTCTCAACAAATCCAAAATAGTAAAACAAAGATGTTAAAGAGAGAATCAGATTTGAAGACTTTCTCAACAAATCCAAAATAGTAAAACAAAGATGTTAAAAAGGGAATGGGATTTGAAGACTTTCATGGTGAGGGAAGCTTGAAAATTAATTTGAAAAAACATTAATTTTAATTATACAATAAGCAAGGAAAATGCTATAATACAAGTTATAATATTAATGAATGCAGTCATATATATTAAATGGTTGGTAAATGTAAATAATGATTCATCCATTATACTCATCAAAACATTTATCTTTGCTAAATGGAAAAAAGGTTATTAAAATTAGCTAAAATATAACTTTATTTTCAATTATTATTACCATCAATTAAAAAAAATAACATAAATATCTACATTTAAAAAAAAATCTAACATTTGAGAGTGTAAATCACATAGAAATTTTAGAACCGACACTGAATACCTTAGATAAATGGAAAAATAAATGTTAAAGAAATATTAAAATAAATATTACACATTTTATAAAATCCATATGTGTGATACCTATATACATGTTGAAGTTCTAAGTTGGTATCACATATTTATATGTGTCACTCCTCACACCTCTGGGCTCTATATTGAAAACTATGGCCTTTGCACACTTCAACCCCAGGTAACGGCTTTTTAATGGATATCGTTCATCCAGTTCGACCTTCCAATCCTCCTATCTTTTCGTTTTAATTATATCAGTATGTATATAAGTTCAGAGTTGGAGTTTAACGATTAGGATAGATTAAAACTTAGTCAACCATTTTTTCTTTTTATACAGCTCTCCTTTGCTTTCACTTCAATTACAGTGCTTATCAGATGGTGTATATGAAATTTGAGTTTGCCTTAATGTCATGCTCGCTCTCGCTTCGGTGATTTACAGTAAGCGTTGATGACCTGGGCGTTCACGCGTATTTGACTCCCTCAATGTGGTTTGGAGACGTTGCAAGGTTCTTCCGAGAAGGTATTTCCATCTCATTGCTTTCCGGTGACATAACATTTCCATTGCTATTTCTTCTACATTTCTAAATTTCGATTTTTCTCAAGTGTTAATAGCATGGCGTATTTGTTTGTTCCAGTGTCTTCGTTGCCCAAGCTCCCTGAATACATTGTCAGGTAAGTTGTAAATGTTTGTTTTAGTTTTTGTGGTTTAACCTCCCATTCAGGTTGTAATTATTATTCTTTTTTATTTTCCTCCACGTACTCTATCTCTTATTCGTTGCAGGTATATGACGACTATCACACTCTCTGCTAACCATTTGGCTTATATGCGTTTAGCTCGACTATTAATCTCGCTTCCCTCTTACTCACAGGTTGGTGCCTCATACAAATTCCTCAAAGGGAATGATAATTTAGTTTTTCCTATTTACATTCCATATCTCCTACCGGAGAATTTTGGATATCAGGGTTATAAGTTTGTAATAATTTTTGAGTAATAACTTTGGTTGACTTCTCCTCTGAGGGGAGAGAATCTATATGTCTTCAATTCTGGAACCGACTTGACTGTCATATAGATTTATATGTGTACATATATGTATATAACTCAGTTCTCTATCTGCTTTTTAGTGAGAATTTCGATGGAAATGTTATGTATAGTAATTGTAGTTCCTCGTCAATTTAAAATATATACGGGTCGTGTTCCAAAATTTTTGTTTATAATATTTAATTTCTAGAACTCTTCTTCTAGTATAGTATCATCTGCTAAATTTGTTACCGATGTATAGAGTTTCCTATTCAAAGAGAATATAGCTTCTGTTGTTGTTAATCTAATATAACTGAATGTATTCTATGGTTTTATTCTCCTGGCATAATATTCCCAGTTTCTTTCATCCGTCTATTAAGCAGACCCTTCAGTCTGGTTCACAAATTTCTGTTAATGGGTAGTTTGAATAATCCCGAGTAATATATTTTGTATGTAGACAGAATTGCACAGTAGTTCTATGCATGTAACTAAGAAACTATCTTGTTACATATATCAATCAGGTCTAACTTATTTTTTTCATAATGACTTGATTCTCATTCATTTATGTACCACTATGTAAAAAGTTTATTGCATGTCATGGTAGTGTCTATATATATACACAGTAATTTAATGGTCTGAAGTTTATCTTTCTTCTACTACCGGGATAGATATAATGATATAATTCACCCATTTTGGTCGTGATAACTATAAGTGTGATCTAAAAATTCTCTTATAGTAAATCTTAGATATTCGTCTCATTTTTTATTTTTTTTACTGTGGACACTTACACAATTATTATTCATGACATTTTGACTGATAAAAATGGATGATTACATACTGAAATGTGTTTCCGTTCTACTTCCATTGTGCATGGTTGACATATTTACTATAGCCCTTATGTCAGGTTCAGCCAATTTATTTCTAACTCAACTTACAACTCATCTGATTCTACTTTTAGCCATTGTAACATGCATCTCATGCTACTTTTCACTATGTATACATGCTAGAATTAATTACTAAACCAGAAGCAGATTAAAGTTAAATCATTAAATTTCTTTTGGGAAATATGTATTCTCGGATTTAAACTAGTTATGGTTTAGAGATTCTGATGAATTCTTTCCCATACATGTGATTCCTACAACTATACAGAAATTGAAGGCTAAATCTACTGAAATTTCTGTTAAATGTATGGAATAGTATCACACACAGCATGCATATACAATACTTTCCAGGCAACATAAAAATTTACATCTACAATTCATAACATAAGATTAAAACTAAACTGTGCATACCACTTAATTAGATGACCAATCCACCCAACCTTAGAATTCATTTATCTTTAGAATTCACCCCCGAGCTGAGATCCCTCCTAGTACAGATCAACCTCTAATCTATATAAGAGAAACTTATTTAAGCTGTTATTCCCCAAAGCCTGTTTATAATTCTGCGTCCAGAATATCAGGATGCTTTTCTTCCTGTTTGCCTAGGCTTCCATATTTAGGGATTTTTTTTAAAGTTGTTTTATGCTTTTCCCCAGCTTTTCCAGCTTTCTTTACCTCTTCCCAACTATTTTCCTCATCATTGGGGAATTTAGATTTTTCCTCAAAAATCTAAATTAGAAATAATTTCTTTCAATGATTTTTGAAAGATTGTGGGGAAGTATTTTCCTTCATCCATCCTCATGGATTTAGCAAGTGATCTCAAATTTCTTCTTTTGGTCAATCTGCACAAAATCCTTTTCTTCATTTCCTCCAAATTAAATATTTAATTACATTCACAAAATACTTGTCCTTTGGGGTCCACTCCCCTTAGGATTGGAGTTCAAATGTCCTTTTAGAAACACATAAACTAGGGGTGTTACATAAAATTTCATAGAAAGGGTGTGGATTGTAGTAAGAAAACAACAAAGTTCCACCAAATTCAAAATAGTAAAGAAAATATGTTAAAATGGAAAGAGGATTTGAGGACTTTAATTTGAAAAACCATTAATTTTAATTATGTAATAAGCAAGTAAAATTCTATAATACAAGTTATAATATTAATAATTAGTAATACGGTGCAGTCATATATATTAAATGGTTGGTAAATGTAAATAATGGTACATCCATTATACTCATCAAAACATTTCTCTTTGCTAAATTTTTAAAAGGTTATTAAAATTAGCTAAAATATAACTTTATTTTCAATTATTATTACCATCAATTAAAAAAAATAACATAAACATATCTACATTTAAAAAAACATGTGACAAAATTTGAGAGCTTAAACTTCTATGATCCATATCATAGTATAATAAATCTTACCCAAAATCACATAGGAAATTATAGAACCGACATTGAATGCCTATAATAAATGGAAAAATAGATGCTAAAGAAATATTAAAATAAATATTATACATTTTATAAAACAAAATCCATAAAATTAGACATTGAAAATCACAAACACCATCAACCCTCAAAATAAAAACAACCAAAAAATAAATAAAAGAAAACATATCAAACACCATCATAAAAATTATATAAGATAACAAAATAATAAATAAAGACTAAAAAAAATATGGACGTATAAATAAAAATAATACTAAATACATAATAAAAAAAAACCAAATATAGAGTAAAACTTTGTCAACATAAGAAATATTATTCAAAATATATAATTATAAATTAACAAAATAAGTGAAGAAACCTAAAAAACATCAAACCTAATAAATGACTGTAATAATAAATACGTATTTATATAACTATATCAATAACTATATCAAGCATAAACCCTTTCTCAATCTCAACAGCTTTCCTAAATTTATGGTGATGGAAATTCTCAACCCTAACAATATTCTTAACGCTGAAGTTACTTCCACTTTATCATGAAGACTGTTAACATATAAATAAGGTTCCAATTTGTTACACTTATCCCAAAACCATAACAGATTATATGGTCAAAGATATTTTATATATTTTTTTTATGTTGATTTAATTATATGACCATCATTTTTTAATTAAATTTAAATGAAAAAATACATTAAATCTTAAAAGGAAAAATACATTAAATCTTAAAAAGTAATAAATAAAATGTTAAAAGTAATATAAAACCTCTAAAAATTGAAATGTTGGCTCAATTAATAATAAAAAGTTAAATTTTAGATCAATCTTTTATATGTAAAATTTATTATTAACTTGTGAATAAGTTTTGTGAGCATGCCATGGGTCAATACAATGTCACTTCTTTGAAAATGGAAATATTTTATAACAATATGACATGATTCTTAATCATGGAAATTCAACCCCAATTTATGGTCGATATTATTAGCATAAAAATAGGATTTTTTATAATATCATGGGTCAATACCATGGTTTATAGATACCACATGGCCAATAACCATAACTTATTTCACAATCAAGATAGTTTAAAATAATTTAATTTAATTTAATTTAATAACATTTTCTTAATTAATTCTAAAAGGAAAAATGTTACCATTACTTTTGAGATATATTTAAACCCTCTATCGTATATTCCCATAGAAATTAAATAAAAATTTCAATAAAATTAAAAATGAGAATACTTTTATATAAATAATATTACTAAGAATATAATAATATTACTAAGAAGGAACATAAATTCATTTTAACTAAGCATCCATGTGATGAGAACAAACAAATTGACTAACAATAATATAGGAAAGAGAGTACATGGTTGTTTTAAGTTTTTAATTATTGTAGCTTCTTTGACATGGTTGATCCAAAACATATGCTTAATATTTTACAACCAAACGGTTTTTATTTTTTATTTTTTATTTTTTTTATTTAGATAGTTTCTTAAACACAATATCATGGAATAAAATTTAAGAGAGAGGGGGTGGGGGGAGGAGATTGTGAAAAATAGGGAGGGAAAAGAGGAAAATATCGAGAGGGAGCGGGGGGGGGAAGCAAAAATGAGGTGGGAGAGAGAGGGAGAGAGAGGAAGGAAGAGAGAGAGAGAGAGAGAGAGAGAGAGAGAGAGAGAGAGAGAGAGAGAGAGAGAGTTGGAGGGGGAGGGAGAGGGAGGAAAGAAAACATATAGAGGGAGATAGAGATGGAGAAATAAAGGGGGTGACAAGGGAGGGATGAGGAGAGAGTGAGGGATATAGGAGGTAAGATAGAGAAGAGGAAAGGAGAGAGAAAAAGAGAGAAGAGGGAGAGAGAGAGGGGGGAGGTAGTGATAGAGTTAGAGGGAAGAGAGAGAGAGAGTGATGGGGGCGAGAGATAGAGGGATGTGGGATAAAATGATATAGAGAATATAAAAGAGAGAGATGAGTCAATAGGGAGATATAAATATGGAGTTGAAGGGGAGAGAAAGGGAGGGAAGAATAAATACATGGAGGGATAAAAGTAGAGAGAGAGGGGGAGTGGTAAGGGAGAGATGGAGAGATAGTGTGAGAGAGAGGAGAGTGGGAGGGAAGAGGAAGAGAAGAGTGATAGGGAGATTAGAGAAAGAGAGAGAGAAACTAGCCTAGATCCATCTTAACCCTAGATCAATCAAGCATCGAGAGCGATCAAATATCTCGAGGAGAAAACCTTTCCTTAAGATTTGAACTCGAAAACGATGTTTGCACCTCAAGAGATTTGATCCCTCTCAGCACTTGATAGATCAAGGGTTAAGATGGATATAGGATGGTTAAATTTAAATTATGAAATATGTATTCCAATATTAAGAAAAATATAATCCAGAAAATATCATATAATTAAATAGTACATTGTAATCTAGGTATTCACATCATTAGCTACAAATACACTGTACTACAATATTCATATGTATTTTTTTATGATATTATTCAATTTCATTTTAATAAAAAAAACATGATAGTCAATAAAAAATAATAAAAAAATAACACTACTTAAAATTCTACTTTAGTTGATTCATTCGAAAATAGTCTTGAAGATGGATCGCCATTGTGATTTGAAATGTCGACGAATTTCTTATAACATTGCGGATGATCTAGATCACTCTTCTCCAGTTTGTATATATATATATATATATATATATATATATATACCACTTAACAATAAATAAAAATAATATCAAAATGAGGGTATATAAATCATCAAAATTAAATGTAAAAAACAATAATAGTTAGGAATTTGGCTTCTCCGATCCATAAAATGTGTGTAATAATTTTCGATGAAAATCACATAAAAGAAATTTTTTTGTCGACGCGTTTCGAACCAGCTAGTGTGGTTTGAATCTTGTCCTAATGATGAACCACACTGGCTCGTTCAAAACACGTCAACAAAAAAAAAAAAAACTTTTATGTGATTTTCACCGAAAATTATTACACACAATATAATAGTTGTTAGACAAACAAACAATATTTAAATTAGTTTTATTAATTCATAAAAAAATATATTTAATATAAATGTGAAATTTTGTAATATTATTTTATATAATGTTTTATTTTTTTCTTTTTTTACTTGGAAATTCATTGAAGGATTTGTGTGTATAATTTGAAGGAAAATACGTTAAATTCCATGCAAGGAATCTATTCAAAGGAATAATAAGAACGAATTCTGTGAGATTTAATCCTCGTCACTAATATTGATATTCTATATTAATATACTTATATTTCCTATATTCAAAATCCAATAATATGGATTTCTTTTGTCAATTTAACCAATAAATAACCCATGCATATCTGACTGTGTAATTTTTTTCCAATCCTACACCAAATTGATTGAAGTTATCAAGAGATATGAATCAAAAACTAATGTTTATGTGAATTTGTAATGATTTTCCAATGCTACACCAAATAGATTGAAGCTATCAAGAGATATGAACCAAAATCTAATGTTAATATTCTGTAACTTTGTAATTCTCCTCTCGATGTTTGTGATGTACTATTATTCAAACCATACTTTGGGAAGCTTCATGTTGTGTATGAGTCTAGGTGTCACACTATTATTATCACATTAGGAAATAATCTATAAAGGATACCGAAGTTAGCCCCACCTACCACCATTTCTTTGACCTCTACTAAGCAATGAAACAAGATCATATCCTAGACTAGTAAATTTGTTTTCTTTCTTAGTCACTCTCAAAATAAGAGGAAGATCATGGCCACATTCATGGCCCCCAGGAGAGGTACCTCACATAGCAGAAGTAGGTGGTGAATATCATGGAAGAATAGTGGTACATTGTCTCCTCACCCATATGGGTACATTTTCACTATCAGGTGAAGCATTCCATCAATATAACCCCCATAGAATGTCTAACCAATGGGCCAATAGATCGCTAATCCATTCTAGAAAATTAAGAAATAAAGAAAAAAATCTAGGAGTTGTTGCAAAAAGGGAAAATTCGACTAAGTTCATCACCTTGTGGGAGCCCGATTTTACTTGTACAGAAGATGGATGGGATGTAGAGACTCTGCATTAACTATCAGGCACTAAATAAATTCATTTTTAGGAACAAGTACCCAATCCCATGGCTTGATTACCTTCTTGACCATCTCAAGGGGGGCATCTAATTCAATAAGATTGATTTGAAGTCTGGATATCACCAGCTTCTAATAGAACCCACAGATGGGTGGAAGATTTCATTCAAATCTAAGGAGGGTCTATTTGAGAGATTGGTCATGTCTTTCGTGTTGAAAATTTCCCATACAAAATTTATGAGGCTAATGGATGACATGTTGTGGGCCTTTAGCGACTCGTTCATGGTTGCACAACTAGCTCACATCATCATATTCAACAATAACTGGGAAGAGAACTTGAAACACATTTGGTAGGTCCTTCAAACACTATGATAATACAAAATATGCTCCCAGTTGGAGAAATGAACCTTTGGCACGAGCGAGATGCAATATCTGGGTTACAACATTGATGAAAAAGACATGCATATAGATTTGGCTAAGATCCAATTCATTTGAGATTTGTCAGTCCTAGTCACTCTAATAGACCTTCATTGCTTTTTGGACCTTGACAACTTTTATCAAATGTTTGTATTGCGATTATCTCATATCACTTGGCCTTTGAGTCAAGTTTCGAAGGGCAAAGTGAAAGAATTTTTTTTTTTTCATCCATCCCAACGGAAGTTGTTTGTTGATTTGAAGTATTATCACCCAAAAAATGTTCACCTAGCCATTTCTTACTAGGTGGATCTAAATACACCATGTAGGATAAGGTTTTCCATAGAAAGCTCAATTTCACCATAAGAAATAATTTAGTGAACCATTTTCCTAAGGTATTTCTGATGCAGGAGAATCCTATTCCATAAGTTCTTTTTTTGAAGAAACCTAAGGGGAATCTTTATTTTATGAAGGGAGAGATTCCCTAATGTTTTAATTATTAAAATGATGATTAATTTGTGATTATTCTCGAATGTGTGAGAACATTTGAGGTCTTAGGTGTTATAAGTTCCATGCATATTTTATGGAGCTGAAATATCTCTTGGAGATTGAGTTGTGGAGCATCAAATCTTTGAGGAAACACAATGATGATTTGAACTAGTCAAGGTTCTAGCTTCGAGATCAAGTTTTGGCTAATCTGTTTACTAGATGAGGTTAATATGAAGTTCTTAAGTCAAATTTGAACATATATTTTGATTTAAATTATAGTCAGAATTTGTTGTCAAGGTTCAAAGTTCTAGCCCTGATCTAGAGATCGATCATTCTATCAGTCGTTGAGGTCAGGGTTAGCATACAGGTGAAATTGTAGCTTGTGAAGGCAAGTGTAGCACAAAAATTATATGTCTAGTGCCTCAAAGGTGTTTTCGTAGCATCTCTGGTGTGTGTCCAATGCATGTGCAGTGAATTTTTAGACTCAACTGAAAACACAGGGTTATGGCCAAATCTTGATTTTTCTATACTTCTTCCGGATCTTTGGGGAATCACTCTACGTGAGCGCTGTGTTTTTCCCTTATACATTGAAACATGCTCCATAAACCTCTATATCAATCACACCAATTCCAAGAGAGCTCCAATTATGTGATAAGATCGATGAAAAAGGTTCCAGAGTGCGCTAATCTTTGATAAAGGCATAAAGAAATCCTTTTTCCTGCTATGAAACTCTAATCTGTTGTTTGAATGGATCATTCACGTGTTTCTAGAAATGGAAGGCCAATTTCTATTTTGAATGAAGCATTTGCGAATGGAGTTAAGAACCTCTTTGTGGATTTATCTTTTATTAAAATAAAAAGGGCCCATACAGAACTGTGGTTTTTTATTAGATTCAAACCCTGCCAATTGATTATATGTTGTAGATTTGTTTTTTTTTAATCCAATATGTAACCGTTTCTTTAGATAAAACATGTATATCTAGAGGTAATAGCTCATATTGGGCATCATTTGGTATCAGAGAAAGATTTTCTCTAAAATATGATCAAGGAGGCTTAGTTTAGCTCATTTTGAAATTGAGGAACAAGTATTTTTATATGTTGGAGGTTTAAATAATACCATGAAAGTGGAAAGAATACAAAAATATTCAAGAGTGAGAGATCTGAATTGGGTACAGAGCTAGTAATGCTCGTTGAGGAAATATAAGTGAAACTTGTGTATGGATATTGAATTTTTTGTGCAGAGGTGAATTTCCAGCAGTGGAATTGCAAAATACTATAGTGAATTGCAGAGGAGAGTTAGAAAAAGGTACCTAAAGACTAAGGAAAAGTAAAACTTGAGATCATTCCATCTAAGGGAAGAGTGATAAAAATACAACATCATTGAAACAAGGTCTTGTTAAGTGGTTAATTTTGATGAATACTGATGTGTATATGAAAGTAGCAGTAGACAAGGGAATTGTGGCAGCCATACAGCAAGAAGAAAAAGAAAGGGAGAAAAAGTGCAGAAGCCAGATAAGAGCAAGGGAATGATCAAAAGGGTTCCAGAGGAAAGAGAACCAAGTGATCCCATGAGATCAAGCATAAGAGGGAAGCTTGATAGGGAATTTTGTAGTAGTAATTGAGACTGACTACAAGAGAGAGGCTTTAGTGTAGCTCCCAAGTGGACATGGTAAGTTCATAAGAGGAAAGGTGAAAATGACTCCAGAGAGTCAGAGGAAATACTTAGAAGAAAGCCATATAAAGAGGAAATAAGATGCCAGAATAGATGGCAGAAGGAGAGTATATGATGAAGAAATTGATAGGGATATGGTTGAATTAAGGGCACAAATCAAGCATT
This sequence comes from Pinus albicaulis, assembly GCA_034641835.2. Classification (NCBI taxonomy): domain Eukaryota; kingdom Viridiplantae; phylum Streptophyta; class Pinopsida; order Pinales; family Pinaceae; genus Pinus; species Pinus albicaulis. Next base: position 8,113 of record JAXQQM020065001.1, on the reverse strand, counting down.
TGGAACAACTGCTGCAAAAGGAGATTAGAGAGGATCTGAAATATGGAGTGAATGTAAGGAAAAGTGTCAAGTGGTCTATTATGGGGTTATTTTCCAAGAATTTGATGCAAAATATGAGTATTTGGATGAACGAGGAAAAGAAAACTAGTAGAAGTAAACATAGAGAAGAAGTTCACTTTTGTGAACCTGAAGAAGGATCAATCCTAGGAAAGTATGATGATGAGAGTGAAGGGATGATGGAGTGCTTGGAGTAAAAAAGAAATGAGATGTCAATAACATCAAGTGAAGAAGGAAAATGTAATGTATTTCAACCTAATTTTTTGTATGATTATGAAGTTTTAGGTACTAAATATCAAGAAAATGGAGCTAAAAAAATGCCAAAAATGAAGGAAGGAGCAATAGTCCAAGAAAATAAGGACTATTCTTGTAAAGGACAACAAGGGGTAGATGATTATGGAGTTGGACAGTTTCAAAGGAGTGTTTTAGAATAAGGAAGTCTAGCCTTGTGTCATGAAGACAATCTTGAAGAAAATTATGAAAGAAATCATATCAAAATTTCACAATTTTGTGAAAAGCAGAGTAATATGGGAGGTATAATTTGTTGGTTGTAAATTTTTTAAATGAGTGCTTATCTAATATTTCTGAAGAATTTTTTTGTATGACTGAGAGTTATTGGAAACTAGACAAGGAGGAGACAATGTATGCCTTGCAGATGTGAAATTATGGAAAAGGAAGAGCTGATAAGGAGAGTGAAACTCAAGACAATTCTATCAATGGAAAAGAAACTATAAAGATTCAAAGAATAGGAAGCATCCAAGGACCCGAGGAAGAAGAGATATTATTATCTCATGCAGTTAGGAAAAGAAGGTGACTAACTTATGAAGACAATCGTGGAGAAGTATTTGTAGAAATTTCTCATGGAAGGATAGAATATGGCTATGCTTAGAAAGGTCATGAAGTGGTTTATGCAGAACCAAGAATTAATTGGGACAAAAACCAGATTATTGATTGTGATCAGAGAGCTACAGAAGATGGATAACAAGTACAAGAAGAAGCTCATGTAATAGAAAATTGTAGCCAAAAAAAAGAGAAATGTGTGTTGGAAATTGAGCATGAGCCCAAGAAATGTCAGGAAGAATATAATTTCTCCAAAATGTTTGAATTTGAAGCTACAAAAGATGGAAGAAATCAACCTTCTGTGGAGTAGATGAAAGGAAAATGGTTAAAGAAATCATATTCTTTGGAATTTTATGAAGGAAAGTGGGAGAACACTCTTGAAATTATCTCACAGTACAAGGTTGGAACATTGATGGCTAAATGGAAAAGATTACTTTACAATGACAAGAATTGTAAATATAGGTTTGCGAATGGAAGAAATGCTTGGAAGATTGACAGAGATCAAAGGGATAGGCTTGAAGAAAATTCATATTTTAAATTTCTGAATTGGTTGCAATAGGAATATCATAATTTTTAAGATGTAATTGTGTATGATAATTTACAGATGACCATGATGATCATGAAATATTTTATTTTTAATTTCTTTTCAGGGTTTAGAGAAAAATTTAGTGGATGGTTTACATGAAGAGCAGTGTTCCCAATAGGATGGAAATTTGGATGAAGAAAGAATAATTTTAACAACTCTTATGCAGGGTACTATTGAAGCCAAAGAGGACTGTAGAGAAAGAGACATGGTAGAATTTGAACAAAATTTTTTCACAAGTCCAAAAGGAGATGAAGACCAAAGATTTGATGGTGTAGAAGTTGAAAGTGAAGATAAATATGATGTGAATGAAAAGATCAATTGGAAAGATGAAGAAATTCAAGGGAAAATTTTCACAATCAGCATACACGAGATTGGTTTTTTGTTTTCATACCAAGCAAGCAGTTAAGCGGGTTTGAAGATGAAGGAATTCCACATAAATCATTCGATGTGTGGACAATGGTAAAGTAGAGGAATGGTATATTATAAATTTTTCCAATGAATTGTGTAGTGATATTCATCGTTATTAAAAAATAAACCTCTTGGAGGCAACCTATGATGGTGATAGTGGAAGCACAAGAAAAAACAATTGATAAAAGGTGCATTGAGAAAGGTTTTAAATATTTTGAAACCTTGAGAAATAAATGTGTTGAGTGTAAGATATATTGTGAAGGACTAAATTATTCAATCCAAAGAGGTAGGAAATCAACAGTGGGTAGAGATAAAGAATACAACATTGGAAATAAAATCTTTCAAGTGGATAATAATGAACAAAAGAAAGAATAAGAAGGTGATTGTTAATTCAAGTAAGAGAAAGATGACTGCACAAATACAATTTAAGAATTTGGATCCAGGAGGAATGCATACATCTACAAGGTAGAAACAAGATGGAAAAGCATGTGGTGAGAAACACCATAAAGTTTTGAAACCAGGATGAATTCAAAAATAACAATTCATGATTAGGAGATCATGGAAGATTTTGTTCCTTGGGAGTCTGATGTAGGAGCATCCTACTCCATAAATTGATTTTTTGAAGAAACATAAGGGGAATGTTTATTTTATGAAGGGAGAGATTCCCTAATGTTTTAATTATTAAAATGATGATTAATTTTTGATTATTATTGAATGTGTAAGAACATTTGAGGTCTAAGGTGTTAGAATTTTCATGCATATTTTATGGAGCTGAAATATCTCATGGAGATTGAGTGAGGAATTTTAGGAGTTTGGTGAGGATATTTTATAGGATATGAACTAAAATTAGTTCAGAATACTTTGATTATAAATATGATATGCCTTGAAGGCATTCATGGTTGGATTGGATAGGGAGTAGATAGTGAGTGGAAGAGAGTGAGAAGTGTGAGTAAGAGAAGGTCCATGAGACCAAAAGGAGAGGGAAATGTGACATTATTACTAATTGTATTGATCATCCCTTTGTGGTGTAAAATAATAAGAGTTTTATTGAATTTACTAATTGAAATTAGTCTTGTGTGATTTGGTGTATGATCCATTAATGTGATGAATAGATAAATTTTGTTGGGTTCTTGTTATAATAGAGTATACACAATAGTGACAGGACTAGTACTATTTTATATTATGAATTTGATTTGAGTTTAGATTTGATATTGTCAATACTTGTGTTAATACTTTGGGAAGTGAAAGAAGCTACAGAGTGATCAAGTTAGACTAGCTCACTCATGTATGCAAAGGAATATGTGGTGATTTTTTCTAATTTGGAGAGCATCAAATCCCTTTAAGGAGGAAACACAATGATGATTTGAACGACTTAAGGTTCTAGCTTCATGATCAAGCTTTGGTTTATCTTTTTATTAGATGAGGTTCAACTGAAGCTCTTAAGTCAGATTTTAACATAGAGTTTTTTGTTAATTGTAGTCTAAATTTGTTGTCAAGGGTCAAAGTTCCAACCTAGATCTAGAGATCGATCACTCTGTCAGTTGCTAAGGTGAGGGTTAGCATACAGGTGAAACCGTAGCATGTGAAGGCAAGCGTAGTATGGAAATTTTATGCGTAGCACCTCAAAGGTGTTTATGTAGCATCTTTGTTGTGTGTGCAACACATGCACAACGAATGTGTAGCCTCAAATGAAAACATAGGGTTATGACCAAATCTTGATTTTTCTAGACTTCCTACAGATCTATGGTGAATCACTCTGTGTGAACATTGTGTTTTTCCATTGTACATTGAAACATGCTCCATCAACCTCCCAATCGATCACACCAATTCCAAGAGAGCTCCGGTTCTGTGATAATATCGATGGAAAAGGTTCTAGAAAGCACAAGTATTTGATAAAGGCATAAAGAATTTTTTTCTAGTGATGAAAGTCTAATATGTTCGTTGAAAGGAGCATTCATGTGTTTTTCACAATGGAATGCCAATCTCTAGTTTGAATGAAGCATTCGTGAATGGCATTAAGAACATATTCAATTTTAGCAATGAAATGTGCTGTTGAGAATTTAGCTTTTGTTAAAATAAAAAGGGCGCATAAAGATCTGGGGTTTTTTATTATATTCAAACCCTACCGATTGATTATATGTTGCGCAAGCTTGTTGTTCTTACTATTATGTGTTTATTTTTGCAAGATATGTTTGGCTGTAGGGTTTTCTTCATTTTTTATTGCAGATCTCAAGCATATACAACCATATTTCATTGTTAGGGTTTCATTCCACCATCAATTTAAGGGAATATTTTTTTGTACACATACTAAGAATTTAAATACTAACATGAAGCATCATCTTTAGTCTTCCAGACTTGCAACAACCATTTTAAATCGAGACAGACGTCTCTGACTATGTTATTGATGAAATTATCTCCCAACTAGGGCATCCAGTGGTCTATAAAAATGAGATGCTTTATGATACAATTTTAAAATATCCCACCTACGATAAAGAGATGTACTTTCCAACAATGGAAACATTACATTATGGGGAAGGATATGGTGATCCACACAATCACCAACATCTTCAGTTTGTACATACAGAAGGGATGTTTCAAAATTATCGCCATCATAAGTGGTATACATATCTGTAACAATTTCATTTGAACATTAAATACAAGAATGGTAGCACCAATCGAGTTGTAGATTGCCTCAGTCATCCCCCAGTTGCAACAATGACCATTTTTCTCAACTCTTATGGAAACAAGAACTGTGGATGGCCACAAATATATGAAAATTATCTTGATTTTGCTACCACATACCATATGTAAGTGGATGGCAAGCAAGTTCTCTTCCACCTCTAGGATGAATTATTATGCTACCTAGGCCACATTTTTGTTCCTTCAAATGAGTGTGGAAAGATGATTTGGGAGGCACAGTACAGTTAGGTCATGGGAAATTTTGGTGAGGATAAAATGTGTTTGTTTTATATAAGTATTCTTATTAATCATATCTTTGAGAGGATGTTGCAAAAAACATCAGATCTTGCACTGGCTATTCCATGGCCAAACCAAAAATTAAGAAGAAATGACTATATACTCCTCTTCCTACTCCTAGTCAGCCATGGGAATTCATCTCTATGGACTATATTTCTAGCCTTCCTTATACCAAGCATGGAAATGACTATATATTTGTTGTAGTTGACAAATTTTCTAAGATTCCCATATTGGCTGCCTGCAATAAGAGTATTACAGTAGAAGCCACTTCAAAAGACATTTTTTTACGATTGTGGGTGCATTTTGGGATCCCATATGCCATTATATTGTATCAAGATATCAAGATCCTAAGAAAGTATTGGATGAAATTTTGGTCATTGTTGGACACCAAGCTCACCAAGTCGACTACATTCCACCCCCACACTCATGGAAATACAAAGGTCATCAACAGGATGACTGTGCACATACTACACATGTACAACTCCAAGCATCCATGAAAATGTGATGAAAGTATTCCCTCTATGCAACATAACTATGACAAAGCTCTCCATAGCTTGACTGACCATATCCCATTTGAAGTGGGCTTAGGATTTCAACCATTATGTCCCCTTGATATTGCATTTGTTTCTGCAACTACACAGGAAGACTCTGACCATGTTTGGTCTAAAGCTGATAAAGCCACCCTATTTATTGAGCACATTCAACACAAATTCTAGCAGGTTCATGACATCTTTGAGAAATCCAATGCTAAGTATAAGAAATGGCATGATAACCATTGGGTGCCACATTAGTTTTGGGTGGGTGATAAAGTTTAGTTACATTTGAAAAAATAATGCCTTTTTGGAACCCATAAAATATCTTGGTCACTTTGATACAAAGATTACACCATCACCAAGGTTGTGGGAGAAAACACTTTTGATCTCAATATTCCCCAATTCCTTGGCTTTCACCTCATATTAAATGTGGAACACCTTCCGTCCTAATTTCCACCATTGTTGGACACATAAGAAATCATTGAGCAGTTGAAACCAACATAAATCAACCTATAATGCATTAAAGATAAAAAAATGGTCAGGTTATGGAAACATAGATCAAGAAAAATCACAAATAAATGCTCCAACTATATTGAGTTTTTAAATTTTGCCACCTCCTGCACAAGGGACATTGGTTCATTAGGGACTAAATTCAACATAAGTTTCCCCATATTATGGAGGAAATCAACGCAATGGGAACCATTAAATTTTAATGTAGGAGGACTTATACAGGTGGATATTGGTGGCCACCCTTCTACTCCACTTAGATGCCCAATTTTTTTTTTTCTATTTTCTTAATTGTAGCACAATTTACTATTTTTGGCATTTTTTCGTGTCCTCAACTTCCAGAGCGATTTTGAGGACCTAAAAGATGTTGTTTTTGTTAAATGGGAAATATTATAGCCAACAACATGGGTTTGTATCCAAATTTTCTATTCATTGGATATATATTTCTAACAAGGTATTATAAGCATCGGACAAAGATTGTATGCAAAATTTACGACCCCGAGAGTTTGATATATGAACTAACGCGGCCCACGAACTTTTTTTGCTTCATCTCCTAGGGTTAGGATTCTTTATTTTTAGTGTTATACCTTATTTCACAATAGGAAAAATTCCTTCGAGCCTCATTGTAACACAATTTAGAGGTATGTAGCCATCACATATCTTCTGAGAGATAAGCTACCATCGCCCGAGCTAGTTTATTTCTATTCTGCATGTAAAAATTATCCATTATTTATCATTAATGAATTCAAGTTCATTTTTTTGTAGCATTTTTTTAATATTTTGAATGTGTATTTCATTTTGTTCCTACGTAAATTTGGATGACGCAATGCATAGTGGGAGGAGGCAGCAAGCCTTAAGGATGTTGTAGTTCATCCCAAGAGAGAGCAAAGCATTAGATTTGGGAATGAGGAAGAGACAAGTGTAAATATTATTTTCAATGAGTTATACCAATCCCTAGTGTTGACCAGATAAGATCACGTGAAGGAAATAAAATGCATGCATAAAAAGACATATCAGCCATAACCATTGTTAGAAGAAAATACTGGGAAGGGATGTGACACTGGTAAAACTAACTACATGGACTGAAAAAACACTATTAAAAGGTAATAATAGCATAAAATCTAATAAATACAAGAATAAATAGGAAAAGTGGCGCTTTAACACACAAAAGAAACAAACGCGATGGAAAATGTAGAAAAAAGTGACACTTTAGAAACTTACATGGAAAAGTGTTGCAAACCAAATCTGAAGCTCCTTGAACTCATGGATATGGCTATAACACCAATGTCAAATGTTAAAGTGAGCTCTAAAAACCTCTATTTTATATATTTAACCCCATGGGATTAGGGTTATTGTTTATGATGTGCATGACTAAAATCAAGGCGAAAGAGAAACTTGTCCATAGATCAGAAATAGAAACTTCTGCCACATGGTCAAAGAGTAATGTGCAATCCCTATCTTTTAGGGATGCATAATTGGCTTGTTTTGGAATACTGTGCAGTCCACTGGTATGAAATACTATGCAATTTCTAGTGACAAGGTATTACAGAGTTCACTTGTTCAGTTGATTGTGCAGTGTTGACTCTCATAGCAGGATAATGCCTTTAACTTTCTCATTGACTTCCTGTGTCATATTATTATGCAACTCAGTTTATTAAGGATTTTTTCAGTTTCTAGTTGCATGGGATTCTGCAGTTCCTTGAGGGAAGACCAACAAATAGTGTTAGATCAAGAAAATATTTAGCTTGTGTTTGGGAGAGAGTATAATTTTCATAAAAGGTCGTTCAAATGTCATCAACAAGACTCAATCATCGTCACACAAGTGTTCCATGCAAAGATAAGTGATTAAAACACTATAAAATCAAAAGGAACACTTAACGATAGTGAAAATGATAGTTCTTATAAACAAAAGGTAGGCTCTAAAATTGAAGCATAGAAATTTTTTTGGAGTGGGGTTGTAGATGCTACAACACCAATATACCTCCAAATTTATTAATTACTCTTCTTGTTACATCAAAATTTTTTTTGGACATTATCCAGAAAAAGGAGGGGTGTGATATTATATGTTGTTCCATCGTTTATCACTTTGAAACGACCATTTTTGAAATCCTCCTTTATTAAACTATTTAGTAGTTTAGAAACTAAAAAAAATAGAAAAGTCAGTGAGGGGAACACTTATCTAATACCCCTTCCTATTTTAGGCCAT